>BLSH010321248.1:262642-280275 GCA_018402905.1 Glandirana rugosa | reverse complement strand
TCTCCAGTCTCCGACGCAACCCCTGCCCTCTCCAGTCTCCGACGCAACCCCTGCCCTCTCCAGGCTCCGACGCAACCCCTGCCCTCTCCAGTCTCCGGTCCCCAACGCAGCCTCTGACCTCTCCCGTCCCCAACGCAGCCTCTGACCTCTCCCGTCCCCAACGCAGCCTCTGACCTCTCCCGTCCCCAACGCAGCCTCTGACCTCTCCTGTCCCTAAGGCAGCCTCTGACCTCTCCCGTCCCCAACGCAGCCTCTGACCTCTCCTGATGTAAAGGGGAATGCAGTGGACTCTGATATAAAGGGGGGTCTCTGGTCACCTGACCTTAATGTAAATGGAGAAATATGTTTTTTGACTTTTGCCAATTGCACTAACTACATGTTTATAGCTTAAATATTTCTATTTATACTGAAAACAGCCATTTTATAATACAATCTTCAAATGTGTTTTAACATGCACGGTTTTCCCTTTTGTGAACTAAAAAATAATGAAGTTATGCTGTTGGGCCCTGCTCACAAGTAACCTCTTATTATATATTTGGTAATAGAGTAAAAACATGTGCATGCCAATAGGACATGGAAGCAGTCTGTTTACTACAATACATGGTGGAAGAACTTGTCATATTTATTTACTCATTTTATGTACGAATGACCAATTTGTATTAACTTTCACCACGACTAGAACAAAATATATATATCCGTACTAATCTTTCATGTGGTTAGATTTCTTATATTGATTAGGCTTGTTTGATGCTTTTGTTTTGCTTGTGTCAAAATTGTTAATTTCCTGAAACCAGCCAAATACTAACAGAGTTAAAGCTGTTTTTTTTTTTTTTGTAAATGTTCGTTTAGCTTTCAAACAAGTTTAAGTGATCGTTAAGGTTTGTTTTTTCTTTTTTTTAAAAAAAATAACAAACAAGTCATACTTGCTCTGTGCAAGGGTTTTGCACAGAGCGGCCCTGATCCTCCTTTTCTGTGGTCCCCTGGTGGCATTCCTGGCTCCTCCTTGAGTGCCCCCGTCGAGGATCCGCTTTCCATGGGGGCACTTGTGCTCCCGAGTCCTGCTGCTGTGCCATTAACACAGACAGCAGGACTCGACCCTGCCCCTCGTGTCACTGGATTCGATTGACAGCAGCAGGAGCTCCTGCTGCTATCAATGTGTCCATTGAGGACCCGAGACAGCGGCTGGAGCTGCTGGGCTCGTTCTTGTCGCTGGAACTCAGGGTTCAGGTAAGAAAAAGGGGGATTTGGGGGACTGATGCAGCACAGAAGGCTTTTCAGCTTAATGCACTCTATGAAAAAACATTGAGACTTTACAACTCCTTTAAAGCTTGAGTTAAATTTTTTTCTCTGTTGAGGTTCAAAAGGACTAATGATAGACATGCATATTTGTGTTCAGACGAACTACCTCATTACCGCGCTATAGCCAAAAGAAAGCTACAGTGTGGCTCTCTTGTTCTGGGAGGGTGTCCATAGATGTCCCCCCAGAACCACGGCCTCCCCATCCCCAGATTGTGGTAACGGGCCAATCACAGAGGCCCTTTATCATGTGATCAGCTGTGTCCAATTACATGTAAACAAACTTGCTGGTTATTGCCATTCCTTTCCTCACACTGTCACAGAGTCAGGAGAGGAGAACTGGTAACCAGCAAGTGTGATGGGACATTTACACAGATAATCAGGGCCCTGATTATCAGTGCAGCCCCATCAGTGTCACCTCATCAGTGCAATCCCACTAGTGCTGTCCCCATCAGTGAATAAAAATTACAAATTTTCTGAATTTGTGGGGAGTTTTTTTGTTTGTTAAGCAAAAAAAAAAATTGCTTTTACATTTTTAACACAGTGGATCTGTGTCTGGAAAAATCCTTTGCAGTGAGGTTGAAAAATATTAATTCTAGGAGACATAAAATGTTCTTAAACTGGGTTAAGTACAAAATGAATGTAGATCAATAATATATGTTTATAATACAGCTGAGGATTATTTTAAAAAGAGCTAACGTTTTTAAGCTGAATATCTATTTTTCACCGTTTAGTAAAAATAATAATAATAATTTAAAAGAAACACTTACTTGGGATGTTGCTATGATGGTATGTACAATGGTTGTGCTGTAAAAATGGAACAAGTGTGTGCAAAAAATCATGAGGGCTCAGCAGCACAAGTTCTTTTAGGACATCTAAAAATGATACAGAAGTAACTTGTTACAATTCTGTGAAAATTGCACACAATTACCCAATTTCAAAATATGACAGTTCTTCAAAAAGATTCCAAACTTTTTATTTAACTCTTTTAAAAAAAAATTAAATATGAAAAGAGTGTGGAAACTTTTTGAAGACTCCTCATAGAAAGCAACAAAAAAAAAAAAACAAAACCAGATGGTCCACTTCTATCTAAAAGCTGTTAGGGCTGGTTCACACCTATGTCGCCTCAAGCTTGACATGAGAAATCCCACTGAAATGAATGGGAGCCATCTTAATATACGTTACTCAAGTCGCTCCGACTTCAAGGCAACTTCAGAAAAGGTTCCTGTACTACTTCAACGTGACTTCTATCCGACTTGTGCATATAGAATTCAATGGAAGTCTCCTCCAAGTCAGATCCCTCATCTATATTGAAGCGACTTTACAGGAAAAATATATATTTTTTTTAAGGCAACCCCCCTGCCTCTCTTCTCTGATTGGCCACAGGCAAAGTCGCCTGGCATGGAGGTCATGTTGTAAGTTGCCCAAAGTCGCTCTGAAGTCGCCTAGCAAAGTAGCCTCTGAAGTCGCATCGCCTAGGTGTGAACCGGCCCTTACTATTTCAAATGATCAGTGACAAAAGCATAACAACGTTATACCATTAAATGCCTGGAAGAATGCCCGTACACGCAAATAACCACTTTACATGCTTAAAAGCACATGGGAGCTTGCACATGAACATACATATGAGTATATAAACAGGGCTGCAGGGCTGTGACAGGTCAACTAACAAAAACCGCAGTCATCAACACGGGCACCTAACCACTGATCACTATTAATTTACTGAACACACTGTTTTGATCTAGAAAGTTACCAGTCACATGAGCAATATGTTAAAGCAGAAAAAAACCCTAAACATCTGACCCAATCTGATACAATGGTATTACAGACTTTGCAAACACTGATATAATATTTAGATAAGCCAAACCTGGCAAAGCCACAAGACACGTACATTTCTTATGATGAAACACTACATTTCTTTTTGGCTGACAGGTAGTTTTAACATGGGCCGCCTCTTTTAGACCTCAAAATGCCTATTTTTTTTAAACCCATTAAAAATAAATCACAAACTATAAAGTTAAAAAATTTTTGCTGCGCAAAAAAATGTCCAGTGAAATTTGAAAGATGCAAAATGTGACAAATTAATAAATATCTGGTATTAAAGTAGTTGTAAACTTTTACCTACAGGTAAAGCCTATAATAAGGCTTACCTGTAGGAACCGTGCATATCTCCTAAACTTGCACAGTTTAGGAGATGTTCACTGCATCCGCATGTGCCGACGTCATCGGCACATGCGCACTGAAGAAACGGCCTGAGGGTGCGTTTCTTCAGTACCTGTGCCGTGATCGGCTGCTCCCCCGGGCATGTGCGGGAGTGACGTCATCAGGGCTCCGGCCAATCACAATGCCGGAGCCCGCGAATCCGGAAGAAGCATGTCGCCGGTCACAGCGGTGTGCGGCAACCGCAGCAACAGCTTCATTCTAAGGTATTTCATAATGAGCAAGTATGCAATGCTCATTATGCCTTTGTCTTGCAGGGTTTTTTTTTTTTTTTACTAGAGTTTACAACCACTTTAAGGCCTTATATACATGGGCGCATTGAAAAAGCAAGCTGCAATGTCGGGACCGACACCAGGAAAAAAAAAATGGAGTTAATGTGCGTTATTGAGCGTCAGCTCCACGTCGCGTTTTGTTCGAAAATACATCCCTCTGCTATTTATAGTGCTAAAAATGCCGGTTAACGTCGCTAATGCGCGTTAGTGAGCGTTTTGCCGGCTCAGCGTCAAAAACGCTCTAGCGCTGCAGCTTTAGAACGCGCTGGCCGTGGGTTCTGCTTGCAGCTTACAAACGGGGATGTCATCTACAGCTCAAAAACGTCAGCGTGTGTATGGTGCCATTGAATAACACGGAGATGCGTTTTTAAGTTGCAAAAAACACTGAAAAACGTGGCTGTAAAAATATCCGTGTGTATGAGGCCTAAGGAAGTCTTCAACTTTGTTATCTACTGTTAAATGCCACTTCCCTCTGGATCCGACCTTATGATTAGTTTACATTTTGTAATTGAACAGCATAAAGAGATGGTTTACCTATGCAGGCATTTCGCAGTTCTGGGGGACTGTAGGAATTTAACAAGGTTAAGAGTTTGTGAGCAAATTCAATGCGTTCCTGCCACTGAATTAGGGCCTGCTTTACATCTGTGAAAACAAAAGAAATCAATCTAGGAATGGAATATAAACAAGCTGGATGTGCTCACCATGATATATGCAGATTCACATACACTATACATATTCTATTTGGAACAATACCCTCCCACACATAAAATATAGAGTTCAGAAGAATCCTGTCCCACCTTTTCTCTGTAGATAAGGACGTGTGGACTTGAGGACAGACAGAAATATGGACAAAAGCTCCACTAAGTCTCCAGTGACATGGCAGGCTGTAGCTTCATGGTACATCATATGCAAAGTGTTAAAAGACTGTGAATACAAGAAATAGTTCTAGTCAAATACCTCATTACAAATGGGAACATAACAGAAGGAAAACAAAGTATGGAGTGTTTATTGTTCTGGTGAAAATGTAAACGTTTATAATGTCCCATCGCCGGTGGACAGTGGCACCACCAGGATAAATACATAAAAATATAGAAGAGTCATGGCAAAAAAAAAAAAAGACCAAGTGGTCCAATCAAGTGATCCCCAATTTTTATTTAATTCAAGTATAGATCTAGGTTTGTGTCAAGCATTTTCGAATCAACCAACTGCTGACTAACTACTTCTCCTGGAAGCCATAGCATCAACTACTCTTTTTGTAAATGAATTATAAGATTAGTTATGAACTTTCCTCCTGCTAATTGATACAGAGGGTAAATCCACCTAGCGGAGACCACAATAAAAACTTTGCAAGGGTTCAATTCCTCCCTACCCTATCCAAGCTCCCACCACTACACACTTGGAATGCTTAGTAAAATCCATATGGTATATCCTTTACCTTTTTTCTAAATAAACTGGTGCCATGAGTGAGTTAAGTAAAGTGACTTCCATGCAGATATAATTGTTGGATGGCTGGCTATTTTAAAGTGATATTAAAGAGGATGTAAACCTCCATACAGTATTTGTACCTATAGGTAAGCCTAGAATAAGGCTTATCTATAGGTACTGTAAATATCTCCTAAACATGCGCCAAGATATTTACCGTATACTGCGCCAATGATATCATTGGCGCATTCGCTGTTAAGTCAGGCACAAGTGCCATGACTGGCAGCATGCGCGGGAGTGACGTCACGCGGCTCCAGCTAGTCACACAGCCGGAGTCCGCGGCCCTGGAAAGAAGACCAGGGGAAGATGGATGTGGCCTGCAGCAGGGACAGCGCAGGCTTCGTTTGCATGCAAGTGTCACATAATGTGCTAGTATGCAATGCATACTTGCACATTATGCCTTTACTCTGCAGGGAAGGGGGGGGACTTTTTTTTTTTTTTAACAACATGCTATACTTCCCTGTTCTGTGCAGTGATTTTGCCCCCTCCGTCTCCTGATTGGCTTACTGGCTGTGATTGACAATGGCTCCTGCTGCTGCCAAAAGCCAATCAATCAGTTCCTGGAGAAGAAAGGCTCTTGTGGACATCACTGGATTGAGAGGGGGCTCGGGTAAGTATTGGGGGGGGGGGGGGGATGCTACACACAGGTTTTTAACCTTCATGTATAGAAGGCATGATGATAAAAAACCTTGTGCCTTTACAACCACTCTAAGTCTATACTTTGTTTTAGGCTCCATGTTTTTTTAAGGTAAAAAAACACTGGAAAAAATGCTATATAAAAAACACTGGTAATAGCTTTTTGTAGTACCATTTTAGTAGCATTAGCGTTTTATTAGCGTTTTTGCAGTTCCTTTAAAAAAAACCTGTAAAAAATGTCCAAAAATTCTATTCGGAGTGTTTAGCAGCGTTTGGGAGTGTTTCTGCTGGAAAAACGCACCAAGAAACTCTACAAAAACAATTTTTTTTCTGCTCCGAGGCACTGAAGTTTAAAAAATGCTAACAGCCTAAAGTAGTATGCATGGACACATAGGATAACACTATTTAGCTTCTAGGAGCAGAAAAAAAAATGCTAACAGCAGCTTCTAGGAGCTTAAGTGTGCATGGAGCCTTACAGTGTCTGTAAGAGCCCATTCCAACCACTGAGTTGTGGCACTGCATGTTATAGTTGTTGGTGCGCTGCATTGCCATTTGCTGTCAGCAACGCATGTCCAAAATGCGTGTGTGTTGCACGTTGTCCTGTGCCATGCAGCCCTATTTTTATGCGCATTACTGTGCAGTGCAGCCCAATCGCATTGAATGGACTGCCTAATGCACAGTATCACAAGCCATCATGTATGCTGTAGAGCAAATGGGTCCTAAATGTACATAAGACAAACGTTAAAATTTATAACATACAAAATATATGAAATAGAATAAATAATCACCAAAAACATTGCATCTGCATTTCTAGGAAAACAAAAGATAACTCACCTCAGTCATTAAGATCAATCCTCTGTTGAATACAACAAGAAGTCGGTCTTCGTCAGACTCCAACAATATTCTAAAGGCACTGCAAGACAGGTAAAGCCATGCCAGGTCACTTAAGGGTCCTACACACAATGAGATTATCGGACAATTTTTCTTTTTGCACGCTAGTCTCATATCGAAAATGAGGTTACTCAATTCTCGCACGACAGAATGCAACTTGAAGTGATCTCATATATTGTATTTTCGGACAAAAACTGTACTGATTAAACAAAGATTCTTATGATCTGGTATCATACAAGAAATATTTTCCTGTTTGTCCCTTAATTGGCGTGCATTGGCTCTAGAAAGCTGTGTACGAACGATCAAATTATCATAGGATCGCTTTGAAAGCAGTATTTTTCGTGTGATTTTCTGATCGAGTGTACTAGGCTATACAAATAGGTTTCTTCGAGACCTCATGTACCCATGTATTCCTCACGTTCATAAGATTTACAATGTTAAAGTTCATTCCAAGAAAATAAACTCTTGAAGCAGTAACCTTAAAAAAAAAAAAAATGATTTAGATCCTTTCCTTTACAGTAGGATACCCAGCAAAGTGCTTGTGTTGTGTCATTTGTTCCTCTCGATATTCTAAAAAAACCTGGTGGATCTTGCCTGTTCCTGTCTGTGCTGACTGCGTTGATCATGGTTGCTGATCCCTGATTACTGTGTTCAGGTTACGTCCCTCCGTCATTCCACTGTCTTTCCCCCTCCCTCTCTGCCTGTCAGCTCGAGAGTCTGTGCTACCCATCTCCTCCCGCCGATAAAATTAGCAGTGACAAATCGTGGAATGTGAACTCCCGCCGCTCTCCTCCCCACTGACATTAGCGGGGAAACAGCCCCTCCTACTGTAGTGCTCAGGTCGAAATGTAATAGTGCCTAAAAACGCACATAAAAATTCATGCCAATGCATTATCACGCATAATAATGCACGTTTATGTGTGAACTCGCCCTTCTTCTCCGGCAAATGAAATAAAACATTTTATTAGTCATTGTGGAAGTGTACTTTGGCTGTAGTTTTGTTTCAGTTTTATAAAATGCACCCTACAATTTTGTAAATGGCAGCAATTGCAGAGCACCATCTCCTGGACACTTTGATAAGTTCCCGAAGACAACCGTTGTCCATATTGCCTCTGAGGAAAAAAAAAAAAAAAATCTGAGTCCACAGAAGGCAGTAAGACAATTCCCCGGACCAAAGTCCTGTGCTGGAATATAAAGTAAACATTTAAAAAATCCTAGTCTCAAAGTCCACGGAACTGGACTAGAGGCATCATCCAGAAAAACAAGATCTTTCTTCTTAATGCAGCTGTAACATACCATTAGGTACACAAGTCCACCCGCTTCACCAACGTGCCACGGAAGAGCCAACTATATATTTTTTTCTTTAAATATAACAAACATGTCATACTTGCCTGTTCTGTGTAGTGGTTCTCCACAGAGCAGCCTAGATCCTCCTCTTCTCGGGTCTTCTTTCTGTGCTCCTGACCCCTCCGTCCTGTCGAGTTCCCCCACAGCAAGCAGCTTGCTATGGTGGGCACCTGAGCCGAGCCACACCACTGTGCCCATTCAGAGACGGAGCCTCGGTTCGGCCCTGTCCCCTCTCTCTCCTCATTGGCTAACTGACTTTGATTGACAGCAGCGGGAGCCAATGGTGCTGCAGTTTTGTCTCAGCCAATCTGAATGGCCGAGGCACTCGTACACATTGCTGGATCGAGATAAGGCTCAGGTAAGTATTAGGGGGGTTGAGGGGGGCTGCTGCACGCAGAAGGTTTTATCTTAATGCATATAATGCATTAAGATAAAAAAAAACCTTCTGCCTTCACAACCACTTTAAAGCAAACTTGTACTTGGAGTATGCAGGGCAAAGTAACATTTACATAAAACTGTGGTGGAGCAACAAAAAAAAAAAAAAAAAAGAAGAAGAGGTACGCCGTGTGCTGCTGGGGAGGAGGGGAAGGTTAAAGTGAACTTGATAGTTTACCCTATATTGCCAAAGCACAGGTTCACTTTAAATAACCTAAAAATACAAAAAACTGTCACATGAAGTACCACAACAAGAGCCACTCTCATTGCATCTGGAAAATATTAGGATATCAACAATGTTATTGTGCCTCCAATAACACTGATAATATTGTTCACTGTATCTTACCTTATTAAAGTTGTCCAGCAGGAGCGGCCATCTAAACAACGCAAGTAACAGCTTATTGTAGTTTTCTTAAACTGTTTGATATCTTCCAGCTCCTCCTCTCTCATGTCTGGTCTCTGAGCTACAAAGAGCTGCATGAGATTAAACAGCTCTTCTACAGCCTGCACAAGCAAACACAATATTCAATTGCAAATGTTCCTTTACATTTTGTCTATGATTGCAGAAAATGAATTCTTAAGCTCCATGCACACTAGCGTTTTTATAAGCTCAAAACATGCTAATAATAGCAATTTTGTGCCGGCTTGTAGTATCGCTTTAGTAGCTTGTAGGAGCGTTAGCGTTATTAGCATCTTTACAGTACATGAAGAATAAAAAAATTGCTTGAAAAAGGTAGGCGCGTTTAGCGGTTTTCCTGCTGGGAAAACGCTCCCAAAAACTCAACAGATACAACTTTTCCGCTCCTAAACACTGAGGCATGATAAATGCTTCTAGCATAAAGCAGTGTGCATGGAGACATCTGTAACGCTATTAGCTTCTGGGAGCAGAATAAAAAAATGTTCATAATAGCTTCTAGGAGCTTAAAAAATGCTAGTGTGCACGGAGCCTTAAAACCTAAATGGAAGTTCAATTTAAATCAGCTAAAGAGATTTCAGGTGCATCAAAATAAAAGGCCCCAAAAGAATTAGTTTTTCCTTTAAAAGCATCCAGTACATGAGCTCTTCAATCAGCTAAAAAAAAAAAAAAACCCATAGAAGGACAAAGGGTTCCATTGTTCATAATAGATAACAAGTGCTTAGTGTGACCCCATCATAAACGAAACCAACATCGTCAGCTTTCTAAAAATTCTTGCTTTCTGGCTGTGCTTGGGCTCAATGTTTAAGGCCTCATGCACACAGGACGTTTTTTGACTGTTTTACAGCAGCTGTTTTTAGCTGCAGAGGTTTTTCCTACAGTCAATAAACTCTCCATTATATTAACCCTATGTGTTCATGCACACATAGGCGGTTATCAGCTGTTTTTAGGTATAAAAAAAACCCCCAAGACCAGTGGGTTCTGAGAGATGTTTTTCAGCTGTAAAAACGCGGCCAAACGTTGATCCCCAATATTTTGGACATTTTAGATCAATTGAGGAAAAAAAAAAAAGAAAAATAAGGTTGGCCCTTTAAAAACACAGTTAATATAACGCTAATAACAGCTGAAAAAAAATCACTGATAAACTACTGACGTTTTTCGGACTTTTTTTAACGTCCTATGTGCATGAAGCCTAAGTCACAGAGTTGAAACAGGCATGAACTAGGTCATAAAATTTCAGCTTTCCTTAAAGCGGAGAACCACCCAAAGGGGAAGTTCCACTTTAAGCCCCCCTTCCCCCTCCTCTTCCCCAGGTACTCGGTCCCACCCAGCCTAGGGCAGCGATCTGAGAGTAAGATCTCCTTTCCCCTTCCCTCCCGGCAGTCATCTGGGAGACATCACAGGTCCCAGAAGACTGAGACCATTCACAATGCACAGCGTGGCTCACACATGCACAGTGGGAACCCAGCTGTGAAGCCGCAAGCTGGCACAGCCAGGGACAGAAAACAGAGGGAAGGGATAGCTCTGATGAACGCATCCCTGGATCCTGGGACAGGCGAGTGTCTAATTAAAAGTCAGCAGCTACAGTTTTTGTAGCTGCTGACTTTTAATACACACAAAAAAGACTGGATCTCCTCTTTAAAGTGCCTCTGTCATGTGAATGCCAGTTGTCTACTTGTGCCTGCCAAGTACTTTTAAGTCAAAATCCCAGAACAAGCATTATGTATATTAGTGTCAGAACATTATATCTCTAGAACTGTGCTGGGACAGCATTCAATCATCATTAAGGCACCTTTCACACATGTGGACCGTTGACATTATTAGTTTAGTCAGGTCAAAACGGATGAAGTATTCATCAGTTTTTCATCCATGCTCATCAGTTTTTTTTTTCCTCCACTACCAATGCAAAAACAGATGAAAAACTGACCATTTGTCAGTTTACATCCGTTTTTTTATCCGATCTGTTCTTTTAACAGAAGAAAAATAGAACTTTGATCAATTTCAGCCCTGGTTCAGATATGTGCGATGCGGGAACCAGCGCGATTACAGAGCCGGTTCCCACATCGCACCTCTCCCACAGGCAGTTCACACTGCCTTCTGCAAACCGCTGGCAGGTGTCATTACAAAGTTAATGAATGACACCCCAGATAGCAGTACGAACACCCTTGTGATGTGATTCTAATGCAAGGGGAAAAAAAAAAAAAAAGTACATGTACCTTTTTTGGCGAATGAGTGCCAGTTCAGCCATACATGTGTATGGCTGAACTCGCACTGCTTAGAGATCGCATGTGATCAGCACCTGCAGTGCGGGTGCATATCCCATGTGATCTCTGAGATCGCACATATCTGAACCAGGGCTTAAAAACGGATAATGATGGATGTGGATGTAAACTGATGTAAATGGATGATAATCCATTTACATCAGTTTTCCCATAGAGATACATTGATGTCCGTTTTTCATCCATCAACGGATGGATGAAAAACAGACAGTATGTGTGAAAGGGGCCTTAAGTATAACTAAAGCCAAATCATCTTTTTTTTTTTTTTAGTTTTTGATAGAGTGGAGACGGATTAGAACACCTGTCAGTTTTTATTGCGGTCTGGGCCCCCATTAAGGAGATTCATCCTCTCTGTGTGTTCTGTTTATCATCATCAAGAGTGAAAGTAAAAGAAAAGTCTCAAATTTTGGGTTGTCTCCAGAAAAATAATAAAAGGGAAATTTTCCAATGGGGAAACTAGTTCTGGTGACCTAGGAGTCCCCAAGAAATTCCCTTCCTTTTCCTCTTACTTTCTATTTGGCTATGGAAAAATTTAGATCTCCCCAATGGGACACGGATGGCAACTAAAAAAAAAAAGGGTTATAACCCTCCATCCAAAATGCAAAAAAAGTTTTGCCTATAGTTGTTCTTTAAAGCAAAAACATCAATTTCAAAAGATACAGATCAGAAAAAATATTTGCTGCAGAGGGTCAAGTTAATAACACACAGGAGTTGTGCTCTGCAAAGACTCAATAAGCATGACACAGAGGTACTGTGCTGTTAGACAGTTTCACTGAAGATTTCCCTTTTCATGTGCACACTGAGCAGAGGTGAAATGGAGAGTTTCAGAATAGCTTCAGTTGTTTTATGGAGAGACCAGTATAGCCCATAGAAATGATTAAGCTGGCCGTACATCAACCGGTGAACGTTGCTATGGCACTAATGCGCTTTATTGAGCCCTTTGCCAGCTCAGCGTCAAAAATGCTCTAACGCTGCAGTTTCTGAACTTGCTGGTCCTGTGCTAGTTTTACAGCTTAAGAACGCTGACGCCACTTACAGCTCAAAAATGTCAGCGTGTGTATGAGGCCATTGAATAAAACGGTGTAGCGCTCTTAAGCTGTAAAAACTGCTCAAAAACGCAGTGTTAATGACGCCCTTGTGTATGATGCCTAAGGATTGCTTCAGATTTTAAAGAAAATGATGCCACTTTACATTACAAAATTTACCCCAAACACAATTTCTTTCACTGTGCTCTGAGGTCCTTTCTGAGATGTATTCAAGTAAGGTCAATTAGCTAGTGGAATATGTTTGCATGAAAAGCTCCCTTATGTTTTCAACACTTCCTTTCACAACCAACATCAAGCTTTCCTCTCTTACCGCAGGGTACTGACTGGCATGCGGCGTAAGGTTTTTAAAGGCCCACTGAATGTTCTGATGTGAGGCAAGTTGACGGGTGAAGGCAGGAGACTGTTCACAGCACATCCGAAGAATGCCGTAATACGCTGGCAGCATGCCACGATTGAAAAGCACCACGTCTTGGTCATCATGATCCGCCAAGATATAGTTAAAGGCAATGTTCTTGGTCACCACAGGATTCTGAACAATAAGGCGCACGTTCTCCGGACAGTCAACACAGACATTGTACCAAAAGGAAAGCAGCGCTTGCTTGTTGTGGTTTGTGGCTATGGCTGGCTCAGACAGCTTTGGCTGGAAGAGGTTCCACAGGTCCATGAAATATGTGGAGAACATAAGTTTTTCAGTTTTGGAAATCAAACAATAAGTCATGAAGCTAAAATAGGGCACCAGCTTGGTGGTACCATGAACAGCAGCATCAACATAGAGTTTTGCTCTAGAAAGGAGGCCCAAGAGGACATTGTACACCTGGTGTAGTACCACTGTGGTTTCTGGGCTGAGGGGCAGGTCTCGTGTGGGAATGTGAAGAGAACGCGTGGATCTAAACATCTGACGAAAGGAGTTGCTTGGAATTAGTGACACCAACAGGTAGGCTGCAGCTGTAACATAACAAAAAGTGTTAGTTATCTTCAAAGGTTTCAAAGCTTAAATCAGAAAGACCAGGGATATTAAAGGTCGTGTCAGTTTTAAATTGCTCATAAATACACCCCTACTAACAGCACAATGTTAAGGCATAGGAAAGGATAGGTAATAACGAGAACTTATATTATCATAATAACTAGGGCTGCACCGATACCAGATTTTTAATGGCAAGTACGAGTACCAATACTCTCGGGTCAAGCACTCGCCGAGTACCGATACCTTTGCAGTGCGATTTGAGCCCCTACAAAATGAATGGGCTCAAATTGCACACGCTTTGAACAGGAATGTGGTGCGATTCCTGACTGAATCGCATGCGGGATCCCGCTATGCTCCTGTGTGAACCCAGGCTGAAGTCACTGACAAGCCTGGGTTCACACAGGAGCGGTGCGGGAAACCACATGCAAGTCGGACAGGAATTGCATCACATTCCTGTTAAAATTGCATGTGATTCTTTGCAGTGCGATTTGAGCCCATTAATTTTGCACTGGCTCAAATCACACTGCAAAGGTATTGGCTTGGGGTATCTGAGCATTTGCACGAGCGCAAATACTCTGTATCGGTGAAAAACCTAACAACATGTTTGAGCAACCTGAGAATTTCCTTTTAAAAAACCACGTTAAATTGCATTTTGAAAATTAAAAATCAGGTTTATATTAAAATACTTAGTCGTTCAGCATAAACTGTGCTGGGTGATTTCCTTAAAACCCAAGCAAACTTTCAGTTGAAATCAACTACATATATTTCAGTTCCATTAAAGACAAGACTGAGCAGAAAGACTTTCCTTTACGGCAGAGAAAGACCCTTGATCTGTGTGTCAGTCAATAGCAGTAGTTCTCCAATCAGCAGGGAAGCATGAGCTTTTCTGATTGTAGCACCAAAAACACAATATTTTCTCATTTTAGTTATAAAAAATATCCAATTAAAAAAAAAAAAATGTAATTTCTTCATAAGTCCTAACTGTATTCTGCTAAATGTCTTTGGCAAAAAAAAATCCCAATAAGTGTATAGTGATTGGTTTGCGAGTTATAGCGTCCACAAACTATGCTATATATATTGGAATTTACATAGCCAGAGGCGCTATGCTTGTAATGGCGGTGATCAGCGACTTACAGTGGAACTTTGATAGGGGGGGGGGGCAGGCAATTTGGCACTGATTGACTATCTGGGAGGGTCAATAAGTGACACTTATTTCATTAACCAGTTCGGGACTGCCCACCGCATATATACTGCGGCAGGACGACCCGGCTGTGCAAAATCACGCACAGTTACGCAATTTTGAGCACAGGATCCTGGGGGCGGGTGCACGCGCCGCTCCCGAAGTGATGCTGGGACCCACTGATCATTCAGTAGAAAGAAAGAACAGCGGTCTGCCTATGTAAACAAGGCAGACTGTTGCTGTCAAGAGTGTAAGAGAGATCTTGTGTTTCAGCCAAGCTAAAACACGGATCTCTTTTTTCCCTCAAGGGCATTCGTCTCCCACAGTTATAAATCACTCATAGGGAACACACTTAACCCCTTCCCTGCCAGTGTAATTTATACAGTGACAGCGCTTTTTTTTTTATAGCACTGATCACTGTATTGGTGTCACTGGTCCCCAAAAAGTGTCACTTCGTGTCAGATTTGTCTGCCGCAATGTTGCAGTCCTG
This sequence comes from Glandirana rugosa, assembly GCA_018402905.1. Taxonomy (NCBI): domain Eukaryota; kingdom Metazoa; phylum Chordata; class Amphibia; order Anura; family Ranidae; genus Glandirana; species Glandirana rugosa. Next base: position 265,322 of record BLSH010321248.1, on the reverse strand, counting down.
CTAAAAATTTCTAATCGCCACCATTACTAGTAAAAAATATTAACAACTTGCCCACTGGGCACTTAAACCCCCTTCGTAACCAGACCAATTTTCAGCTTTCAGTGCTCTCACATTTTGAATGACATTTACTCAGTCATGCAACACTGCACCCATATGAAATTTTTGTCCTTTTTTTCCACACAAAGCTTTCTTTTAGTGGTATTTAATCACTGCTGGGTTTTTTATTTTTTGCTCTATAAATTAAAAAAGACAGAGAATTCTGTAAAAAAAAAATGGATTTTTGTATAACTTACCGTAAAATCCTTTTCTCTGAGTTCACTGACAGACGCAGCCTTCTTATGACACATGGGGTTATGCTCATCCTACTAGGAGTAGACTAGGCAAAAACAAACAAAAGCGTAGGTTGGCCCCTCCCAGGGGGCCGTCCTCACCTCAGCATATAATTCCCCTGCTCTGCATAGCACATCAGTTCGTGACAAGCTGTACAAAACCAACGCAGAGGGGTGGGTGCTGCGTCTGTCAGTGAACTCAGAGAAAAGGATTTTACGGTAAGTTATACAAAAAATCAATTTTTCTCTTCCGTTCACTGACAGACGCAGCCTTCTTATGACACATGGGGACGTCCCAAAGCTGTGCCAATCAAGAGGGGTGGGCAAAAACCATAACAAATGTACCCAACAGAAAGACACCCCCTCAGGCGGCGCTAACCGCGCCTAAATTGCCGCTTGTAATACTTGCGGCCAAAAAGCAGCATCCGAGGATGCTAAAACATCAACTTTGTAAAACTTAGTAAATGCGTGCACTGAGGCCCAAGTAGCTGCCTTGCACACCTGGGACACCGAAGCTTGGTGTCTAAACGCCCAGGACGTACTAACTGCCCTGGTGGAATGAGCCGTGACTGGAAACGGGGGAACCTTACCCCGAATCTCATATGCGTGAGTCACGGTCCTCCGTATCCAAAGTGATACGGTAGCTGACGAAGCCGCCAAACCTTTGCGCGACCCTTCTGTCAGCAAAAATAAAGCATCAGACTTCCTAAAAGAAGCTGTAGAACTTAAATATACCCGCAAAGCCCTCACCACATCCAAAGAATGCAGCTCGACCTCCTTAGGATGTGACGGGTGCGGACATAATGAGGGGAGAACAATATCCTCATTTAAATGAAAAGAAGAAACCACCTTCGGAAGAAATGAAGGTGAAGGCCGCAGAACTGCCTTGTCCTTATGGAGGACCAAGTAGGGTGACCTGCAGGACAAAGCTGCTAGCTCCGACACCCGCCTGGCGGATGTGATAGCCACCAGAAAAGCCACCTTCTGCGACAATAAGCATAAGGGAATGTCCCTGATCCTTTCATATGGCGGTTTCTGTAACACAGAAAGCACCAAATTCAAATCCCACGGTGCCAAGGGCGACCGTATCCGAGGGGCGACATGACGTACTCCCTGTACAAATGTACGGATCAATGAGTGAGACGCCAATGGTCGTTGAAAAAGAACTGCCAGGGCCGAAATCTGCCCTTTAAGCGTACTTAACGCCAGGTTCTTGTCCTGTCCTTGCTGCAAAAATGACAGCACTCTGGATACTCTATAAAAGCGGGGATTCCATCCTCCCGCCTCGCACCAGGAAATATAGGCCTTCCAGGTCCTATGATAGATCTTACGTGAGGTGCTCTTACGTGCTTTCACCATAGTAGGGATTACGGAGTCCGAGACACCCCTATCCCTCAATACCTGGGCCTCAATAGCCAAGCCGTCAAAGCCAGCGAGGGTAAAGCAGGGTGCAAGATGGGCCCCTGAGACAGTAGGTCTTCGCGAAGTGGAAGACGCCATGGAACATCTGTCACCATCCGTACAATATCGGCGTACCACGGACGCCGCGGCCAATCCGGAGCTACCAGTATTGTCGGGATTCCCTCTGCTTCTATCCTGCGCAAAACGCGCGGTAGAATCTTCAGAGGAGGAAAGATGTGCAGTAGCTGATACAGACCCCAGGGCGTTACCAGTGCGTCCGAGGCAACCGCCAATGGATCCCTTGTTCTGCACACAAAGGCCTGTACCTTGTGATTGTACCTGGAGGCCATCAGATCCACTTCTGGGGTGCCCCATTTGCAGCAAATCTGGTGGAACACCTCTGGATGTAGGGACCACTCCCCCTGATCCAGAGTCTGGCGGCTGAGAAAATCCGCCTGCCAATTTTCCACGCCCGGGATGTAGATTGCAGAGAGAGCTGGCACGTGAAGCTCTGCCCACCGAAGGATCAGAGCGACCTCCGCGGCTGCTGCTGCGCTTCTTGTTCCGCCCTGATGGTTCACATACGCCACCGCTGTGGCATTGTCCGACTGGACCCGAACAGGGCGGCCTCGCAGCCTGTCTGTCCAATGAGACAGGCAAAGCATGATCGCTCTCAGTTCCAGTACATTTATCTGAAGACGAGCTTCCCGTACTGACCAATGACCCTGGACAGAGGATTGTCTCAGGACTCCTCCCCACCCTGACAGGCTGGCATCCGTTGTCACTATCGACCAATTGAGGGGAGGAAAACTCTTCCCCAACCTTATGGCCGGAGCCCGAATCCACCAAATCAGAGACCCTCGAGCCTGCTGATCCCAACCTAGTCGTCCGAGCTCCCAGAGACTAAACCACCTAAGCCCGAGGCCGGTATTCCAACCCCTTCTCAAAAG
>BLSH010321248.1:227957-245399 GCA_018402905.1 Glandirana rugosa | reverse complement strand
CTCCCCTGGCGTTTAAATGTGACAATATGTTCGACATGTGAGTGATGAAATGTAACATCGATTCACACTAAAGAAGTCCTAACAGTGTACTTTTCTATATTATATAAATGTTTTTAAACTCCCCCATGAGTGAAGACACTCTATCACATATACATTTATATATACAAATATTCATATGACAACAAAAATCGGTGTCCAACTTCATAACAGACTCCTTCTTCTTCCTCTTCTCCTCCTCCTTCTTCAAAGTAGTGAGTGTACAGCTTGTATAACAGTGTAAATTTGCGGTCCCCTCAAAATAACTCAACACACAGCCATTAATGTCTAAACCACTGGCAACAAAAGTCAGTACACCCCTAAGTGAAAATGTCCAAATTGGGCCCAAAGTGTCAATATATTGTGCAGCCACTGTTATTTTCCAGCACTGCCTTAACCCTCTTGGGCATGGAGTTCACCAGAGCCTCACAGGTTGCCACTGGAGTGCTCTTCCACTCCTCCATGACGACATCACGGAGCTGGTGGATGTTAGAGCTCCTCCACCTTCCGTTTGAGGATGCCCCACAGATGTTCAATAGAGTTTAGGTCTGGAGACATGCTTGGCCAGTACATCACCTTTACCCTCAGTTTCTTTAGCAAGGCAGTGGTCATCTTGGAGGTGTGTTTGGGGTCTTTATAATGCTGGAATACTGCCCTGCGGCCCAGTCTCTGAAGGGAGGGGATCGTGCTCTACTTCAGTATGTCACAGTACATGTTGCCATTCATGGTTCCCTCAATGAACTGTAGCTCCCCAAAGCCGGCAGCACTCATGCAGCCCCAGACTATGACACTCCCACCACCATGCTTGACTGTAGGCAAGACACACTTGTCTTTGTACTTCTCACCTGGTTGCCGCCACACACGCTTGACACCATCTGAACCAAATAAGTTTATCTTGGTCTCATCAGACCACAGGACATGGTTCCAGTAATCCATGTCCTTAGTCTGCTTGTCTTCAGCAAACTGTTTGCCGGCTTTCTTTTGCATCATCTTTAGAAAAGGCTTCCTTCTGGGACGATAGCCATGCAGACCAATTTGATGCAGTGTGTGGCATATGGTCTGAACACAGACATGCTGACCCCCCACCCCTTCAACCTCAGCAGCAATGCTGGCAGCACTCATAAGTCTATTTCCCAAAGACAACCTCTGGATATGACGCGGAGCACGTGCACTCAACTTCTTTGGTTGACCATGGCAAGGCCTGTTCTGAGTGGAACCTATCCTGTTAAACCGCTGTATGGCCACCGTGCTGCAGCTCAGTTACAGGGTCTTGGCAATCTTTTTATAGCCTAGGCCATATTTATGTAGAGCAACATTTCTTTTTTTCAGATCTTCAGAGAGTTCTTTGCTATGAGGTGCCATGTTGAACTTCCAGTTACCAGTATAAGAGAGTGAGAGCGATAACACCAAATTTAACACACATGCTCCCCATTCACACCTGAGACCTTGTAACACTAATGAGTCACATGACTGGAGAGGGAGAATAGCCAATTGTGCCCAATTTAGACATTTTCACTAAGGGGTGAACTCACTTTTGTTGCCAGTGGATTAGACATTAATGGCTGTGTGTTGAGTTATTTTGAGGGGACAGCAAATTTACACATTTCTTCAGTGTTATCACTAAAATATATATAATAAAATATTTACAAAAATGTGAGATGTGTACTCCCTTTAGTAAGATACTGTATTTTTTTTTTCAAAAACTCCCAAAGAGGAGCATGTTAGAAACAATTTAGGAACCACTGGAATCCAGCCACTTTTTAGAGCCCTGTACTTAAAGCGATAGTAAACCCATCCTGTGCGATTTCCACCATATGAAGCTTTCCACTAGTTGCTCTGAGTAAAATGCTTCCTACCTTATCCGTTTCTATGCAATCTGTCCTTTCCTAATCAATGACGCAATTGGCGTATGCGCAGTTAGTCCAATTTTTTCGGCAGGCTCGTCTTGCCGGAAAAATGGTGTTTACATGTCGGGGCTGCGTCATTTCCTTTGCCTGACGTCAGCTCCGACATCCTACGAGACTTCCCCGTTTACAAGCTGAGCTTTAACCCGGCAGCAAGCGCTTGGCTTGATAAGTGGGACATGGAAAGGGAGTAAGGGCGGAAGGCATTACAGTATTGAACATGGAAGACAGAAGTCAGTATGGCAGCGGCTGCAAATGAAAAATAGCTTTATCAAATACAATGTATTTACAAGTAAGAAGCCTTCTTATATTTTCCCTATGCGGCACTTTGAAGTTCATTAAGTTACTTTAAATCATTCTGTGTATTTTCAGGTAGAAGTATGAGCGTTTACGACCACTTTAATTTACCATATTACTGGAGGATATACGCTGCTCTCTAGATATGCTAAATATGCATTTGGATGTGCATGACAATCCTACATGTTTGTAAAGTCCCTTCAAGGCCACAGCAAGGAAGGAGGTGTGACACTGTTGCACCCAATATTTCAAAAGACTAAGGCTGGGTTCACACTAATGTGAATTGGATGCGGTTTTCTCCACATTCCAATTCGCATGTCAGGAGATTGTGACCGGCTCTCTATGGAGCCGGTTCACACATCTCCGAAGAGGCTACAGTGCAATTTGCACAGGAGTCCTGTTCGTGTTTTGGTCCATTTCAGGTCCCAATTCAGCCAAAAATTTGGGGTGGAATCGGACCTGAAACAGTTCCGTGCTGTGGTGTGAACCGAGCCTTACTAAAATTGTTTTCACAGAAATATAAAATGCTACATAACATTTACTGACTAATGACTAAACCACACCATTTTACACTGGCCATTCAAAGAACAGTCACAATTTACTAGTATAGATCAAAGATATATAGAATAAAATAATAAATACATATATCACTTACATTTTCAGGCCCTTTGGTGCCCATGTAAAAGTGTACCATGGTTGATATGGCTTGTAGGGACAGCAAAAACTGGCTCTGAAAGAAAAAACATTTAGTTAAACATTTAACACCTTGTAAATAAATATACCACCAAAAGATGAATACAGAGGTGAATACCTCTTCCTCTCCCATCTTGACAAACTCATAAAGGAAGGCGAAGTACTCAGTCAGATGTTTACTGTGAGGCTTCACACCATGCTCCATAATAGAAAGTAATGTTTTCACAAAGCGAGTAACACAAGAGCGGCTGCCTATATCCTCCACAGGCCCATCCATGTCATCAGAGCTGGAAATAAATGTGAAAACATTGGTATCTTTTAAATTCTAACAAAGATATACAACCAATGAACCTTAAGGGGCCTTTCCCAGGGGCTTTCCAATCAGGTCCGCAGTGTGAGGAGAAGGACCTGTCATCTGCCTGCTCAGCTGGGATCAGAGGATCGAACCCTACTGAGCAAAGCGCACTCCGTACACAGACAAGCCCATGTGAAAGGACCCTAATAGGATTTCTACATGTTAAATTTTCTACAATGTACAGTAATTATTTAGGCACTTGAAACATGTTGCACAGCGAAGATGCTTTTTATAAAGAATGCAATTAATAATTTTCATTTATCAAACGACCCACAAAGCATATACACAGGAAAAGACAAATTAAATAAATATTCGGTTTGTCCACCATTTGCCTTTTAAACAGCACCAATTTTCCTAGGTACACTTGCATAAGGTAAAAAAAAAAAAAAAAAAAAAAAAAAAACTCGGCAGGTAGGTTGCTCCAAACATCTAGGAGAACTAATCACAGTTCTGTGGATATGGGCGGTCTGTTGCTTTTTCTCTGTTATTGTATTTCTAGACTTAATGATGTTTAAAAAAAGTGGTTGTAAAGTTAGTTTTTTTTTTCTTTTTATCTTAATGCATTTTATGCATTAAGATAAAGAAAACCTTCTGTGTGCAGCAGCCCCCCTCATACTTAACTGAGCCCCCTCTCAATCCAGCGATGTTGCACGAGAGACTTGGCTGTCGGGGACTCTCCCCTCCTCACTGACTGAGAAAGCAGCGGGGCGCCATTGGCTCTGCGGGCAGTGTGGGGGGTTTGTGATCCTACATTTTGGATCATTCTACACCGTGCTATCCAGTTTCGATGTTCTACTTATGTCTCTAAGTTTTGCCTACACCAATGAGGGCTTTCGCGCTTGTAAGAAAGTAAATGATTCTTACTACTGTCTCTATGTAATACAGACCTATATGTCACTCTTTGTCCTCTGTGGGAGCCCTTCGCCACTAAACCCTAACTGCCTGCACTATAATGTAGTTTTTTGATCTTATGGCATCAAGCACACAAACCCTTAAGTAATTTTTTTCTCCAAAATCAAGCATGCGTTGGTTTTCAATTACATACAAAAACAAACCTCATTCCTTTTACAGGAAACGTACCTTGTTGGGTCCAACATTTTGGCCTTTAAACTGGCTTTTGAAGGCCATGCCTTTCGTTCCATGCATTCTAATTACGCTAGAGGGGTTTCTGTTCTGGTAGCGAAGTCCCTATCATGTACTCCAAACTATTGTGACTGACCCATTTGGGAGGTTTGTTGTGCTAGTTCTCATAATAGTCTACCCCATAATTTTATAGCTGTATATGTTCCACCACTGTTTACTGTAGCTGTATGGGAAGTATTGATGGCGAAGGTGCTCCAGGTGGCAGAGGGCCCAATTACCTTTGCTGGAGACTTGAACACAGTACTTTCTCCAGACACGGATAGATTCCATGCCATGTCCAAATGCAATGCTCTACTAGAGGCCTGTATGTTACAATATAACCTAGTAGAGGCCTGGAGATGGAAAAATCCAGACACTCGAGCCTACTCCTGCTTTTCCTCTACGTATACTACTCTTTCTCGGTTGGATATGTGCTTTCTGTCCGGGGGTATCCTGTCTAGGGTGGTAGAGGTACAATATCTTCCGAGGGCAATGTCGGATCACTCACTAAAAGAGGAGTGCTTCGAAAGATCCTCTGCTACTGCTGTGTGGGTCATTTCTGGACAGAAAATAAGGATGAGGTGTCACCAAGTGTTACATGGGATGCTTTTAAAGCTACCGTCAGGGGAGTCATTAGGAAACTTAGATCTGATAGGGAATGTAAGATTTGAGAATGTGAACAGGCCGCTACAGAATCTGAAGTGGAATATATTAGAAAAACTCTTCTAATTTTAGGGTGTGGAAAGATTATGCTCATCAACTTGATCTAGTAATGGTGGAAAAGATGCAAAAGAAACTACTTTAAATCAATCCCAAATATTTTTAAATATGGGGATAAAAACAGCAAATTGTTAGCATATCTAGCTCATTCTGAGTACGCTCCTGCCTCTATCACCTCACATTTATAATGAATACCAAACTCTCTGTACTGCTCCAGATGATATAGCAACTTCATTCATACAATTTTCTTCTAACCTGTATTCCTCAAGTGTTAGTTATGGAATGGAAGAGGTTCAGCAATATCTAGAACTTGTTCCGCTTAATATACTGTCTCAGGAGGCAGCAGCAGATCTGAATCTCCCTATCTCTGTATCAGAAATAGGGGCAGTGATGCACTCTTAATCCTAATAAGACCCCAGAGTTGGATGGGTACCCTGTAGAGTGGTACTGTACTTACCAGGAACTTCTTGCACTAAAATTATTAGAGGTTTACAAAGACGCATTTGACAATGGTGTACTCCCAGATTCTCTGCGGGAGGTGTTGATTGTTCCGATTCCCAAACCGCACAAGGTCCACAACTATTGTGAGCCCCATTGTCCCATATAACTAATAAATGTTGATGCTAAAATATTAGCCAAACTCCTTGCTAAAAGACAAAGACCCCTTTGGGGCGGTTTTCGGGAGCTTTAGTGCTGGAAATAGCTTCTGCTAAGCGCCTGAAATCCACCTCTCCATTAAAGTCAGTGTGTCCTTTCACAATGGTGCGGTGCGCTTGTGGGATGGGGAAAAAGTACTGCAAGCAGCATCTTTGGAGCGGTGGAGGAGCACCCCTGCCCACTGAAATGAATGGTTGGCGATTTCAAAGCGTCACAAGAGTGCTTTGAAAGCAGTGGTAAGCGGGCACTTTTAACCCTTTTTTAACCCCTTTTAGGGGGGTTAAAAGCGGCCCACTAGCGGTGCCAAAGCACCGCTATAACAGCGGTAAATCACCGCTAAACTAGCGGTGCTTTTTAATCAAGGGACTAGATAGGATTACAAAATTTGGTACCTATTCCGGCTTTAAGGTTAACTGGAGTAAATCTATTGTCTTCCCGTTTGATTCTTTATCGACTCCTCTGATGCCCCACAATGTACCTTTGAAGGTCATCTCTAAATTTTGGTATTTGGGGGTTGAGATTCAGTTGCCACTAAGTACATATATTCCTAATAATGTCTCACCTCTGATTACCTAAATGAGGATTTATAAACATGGTCCAAGTTACCTCTTAATCTATTAGGAGAAATCAAGATATTTAAAATGATATGCAATATCTCACAAAAGTAAGTACACCCCTCACATTTTTGTAAATATTTTATTATATCTTTTCATGTGACAGCACTGAAGAAATGACACTTTGCTATGTACAGTAGTGAGTGTACAGCTTGTATAACAGTGTAAATTTGCTATCCCCTCAAAATAGCTCAACGCGCAGCCATTAAATGTCTAAAACGTTGGCAACAAAAGTGAGTATACACCTAAGTAAAAATGTCCAAATCAGGCCCAAAGTGTCAATATTTTATATGGCCACCATTATTTTCCAGCACTGCCTTAACCCTCTTGGGCATGGAGTTCACCAGAGCTTCACAGGTTGCCACTGGAGTCCTCTTCCACTCCTCCATGATGATATCACGGAGCCGGCGGATGTTAGAGACCTTGCGCTTCTCCACCTTCCGTTTGAGGATGCCCCACAGATGCTCAATAGAGTTTAGGTCTGGAGACATGCTTGGCCAATGCATCACCTTTTACCCTCAGCTTCTTTAGACTGGCAGTGGTCGTGTTGGAGATCGTTATTATGTTGGCATTCATGGTTCCCTCAATGAACTATATCTCCCCAGTGCTGGCAGCACTCATGCAGCCCCAGACCATGACACTCCCACCACCATGCTTGACTGTCGGCACACTTGTCTCTGTACTCCTCACCTGATTGCTGCCACACATGCTTGACACCATCTCTCATGAGACCACAGGACACGGTTCCAGTAATCCATGTTCTTAGTCTGCTTGTCTTCAGTAAACGGTTTGTGGACCTTCTTGTGCCTCAGCTTTCCAAGAGGCTTCCTTCTGGGACGACAGCCATGCAGAGCAATTTGATGGAGTGTGCGGCGTATGGTCTGAGCACTGACAAGCTGATCCTTCCCACCCCTTCAACCTCTGCAACAATGTTGGTAGCACTCATTCGTCTATTTTCCAAAGATAACCTCTGGACATGACGCTGAGCATGTGCACTCAACTACTTTGGTCAACCATGGCAAGGCCTGTTCTGAGTGGAACCTGTCCTGTTAAACCACTGTATGGTCTTGGCCACCATGCTGCAGCTCAGTTTCAGGGTCTTCGCACGCTTCTTATAGCATAGGCCATCTTTATATAGAGCAGTGGTTCTCAACTCCTGTCCTCAGGACCCACCAGCAGGCTAGATTTTAAGTATTACCTTGGGGAGATGCAGACTAGAATACTGCAATCACTGAGCAGCAAATGATATCACCTGTGATGTATTTCAGTTATATTGCAAACCTGGCCTGTTATTGGGTACCGAGGACAGGAGTTGAGAACCACTGATATAGAGCAACAATTCTTTTTTCAGATCCTCAGACAGGTTCCTTGCCATGAGGTGCTATGTTGAACTTTGTGACCAGCATGAGAGAATGAGAGAGATAACACCAAATTTAACACACCTAAAACCTTGTAACACTAATGAGTCACATGACACCGGGGAGGAAAAATGGCTAATTGGGCCCAATTTGGACATTTTCACTTAGGGGTGTACTCACTTTTGTTGCCAGCTGTTTAGATATTAATGGCTGTGCAGTGAGTTATTTTGAGGGGACAGCACATTTATACTGTTATACAAGCTGTACACTCACTACTTTACATTGTAGCAGTGTCATTTCTTCAGTGTTGTCAAATGAAAAGATATAATAAAATATTTACAAAAATGTGAGGGGTGTACTCACTTTTGTGAGATACTGTATCTTCCCAGATTGCTCTACATATTTTGGCACGCCCGATTTATCTCACTAAAAAACAATTCACAGAAATAAATATGATACCACATTTGTCTGGGGTTCTAGACCACCTAGAATCTCCCTTGAGACGTTATATATGCCTATTTTGGCTGGTGGCCTGGCATTACCCAATCTGCAAAGCTATTATCTGGCATCCCAACTGACTCATATACACTGGTGGTTCTTCCCAGATGTAGACATTGCTTCTGTGGCTGCTCAGGCGGCCCCGATACATTCATATGAAGTGTTATTGTTTTATATAGAAAGGGCCCATACCCCTTAGTTGGAGCAGGTATTCTTAAACTCTTAAAATTTTCCACTCATGTAATAAAAGAATAGGGGGTTTAGGGGGTTCCTCCTTAAATACATCTCCCAATGCTCCGTTATGGTGCAATCCCCAACTAGCCGAAATGTATAAGATTCCAGACGGGACACGATGGGCTAGTTTTGGAATCAAATATGCTCACCAACTGTTCTCTGGCTGGGGTTTCAAAATATTTAGAGACCTGAAGATGGAATATAAAATTCCTAACAATTTTTTCTTTGGCTATCTGTAACTACGTCATGCAGTGACCGTTCAATTTGGTCTATCAGAAGTTTCGCTTTACCCCCAAATGGTTATTTGAGGACGATCACTCAAAACCTCTCCTGATAGCTAGACAATGGGTCTCTGAAATCCCTTCCTTAACAGAGGAATCATGGTCTGAGGTGGCTGGATCTTTATTGCCCTCTGTGATATCAGCCAAAGATAAATTAATACAATTACACTTCTTACACTGAATTTATTACACCCCAGAGTGTTTATATAAGATGGCAGAATGGATTTCACCAGAACATCACAATAGGAGATTACTTTCATACGATATGGTTGTGTCTCTATGTTGGAAGATTTTGGGTGGCAATCCTAGGATTTTTGGAGGATAGGTTGGCCATCCCAAATATCCAATCCCCAGCAAGGTGTCTGTTGGGGGAATTTGGAGAGGAAGGAAGATCTGGCTAGCTTTAGAAAGACCCTATTGAGAATAGTGTTTTTTATGTCAAAGAAGATTTAGCACTCAAATGGAAGAATCCCGCCCCTCCATCTCTTCAATTCTGCAAGGACTTGATTAATAAAGCATTACCGCTGTTTAACATATGCCTCTAGGGGATACCCCAAAAAATTTGAGAAAATCTGGACGGAGTGGCTAACGTCAGTCTCTTGAGATGTTGATGTTTAAGACAAATATAAGGTCTAGCATCTTCCAAAATGAAATTGGGTGATGTAGCGTGAAATGTAATAAAGAGTGATCTAGTTTATCGCTCATCGTGTAGTGCAACAGGCAAACCTATCGTTGATGTTCTATGTTTTTGTTTTGTTTTGTTTATTGTACGCTATTCAAATGTTGATGTTCAGATGGACACCCCATAGGATTTTCTTTTGCTCTTCTCTTTATTTAATCGTCATAGTCGACATTTCTGTATACTATGACAATGTGTTTACAAATGCTCTTCTGGTGTTTTCCTGTTATGTACTCTATGCACTATGGATATTATTGATTTTTGTGAAATATCAATAAAACTTTACCCTTTAAGCACTTCCTGTCCGCGTCACGTCATATGATGTTGCAGACTGAGTGGAGATACCTGCAGCTACAGGCACCATTCAGATATAGTTTTTTCCCGTCGGCCATTCCCTTCACCGTAAGAACAATCATAGTTACAGTTCAGCCGATTGATCGTTCTTACAGGCAGCGGGGAGAACCGATCTGTCGCTGCCGGAAGTTGATTATAGAGCTGACTGGTGACCAGATGGTCAGTCATCTCTAGGCGCAACGTATGACATCACATCTGGCCCAGCGGATGTAAACAATGCCCGGGGACTGGAGTTCCTGTCCGCCTAAAGAACAAATATGAGATAGAGCAGACACTTCCCTGATGACATTGCATGACTAATAAATATCTGCCTGTACCTTTCACAATTGAGGAGACCAATAATTCTGTCCAAATCTACAACTTCATATGCAGAAACCTAGTCACAAACCCGCAAAGAACCTTCACTGTTACCTGCAGACACTAATCCCTGTACTTCACCTTAAGACCTTTGGTGAACAAATGGCCTTGTATTATCACCAAATATTTCACATATTTTATGCTTAAGTGAATCACTTGGCCTTAGTTAGGCATTGAGATATGGATTTTTAGCTGTAAATCTTCCATTAAGACCACTTTTAACCAGATGTCTAAAGACTGTATATGGGTTTGTACTAGGGATGCACCGCTACCTGTTTTTAAAGAACGAGTGTAAGTCCTGATACTTGTGCTCAAGTACTCAACGATACCAATTACAGATACTGTGCGGTGCGATTTGAACCATACAAAATGAATGGTTCAAACCGCACTGCAAAGAATCGCATGTGATTTGAACAGGAATGTGGTGCAATTCCTGCCCAAATCACATGCGATTTCTCTGATCACTCCTGTCTGAACCCGGGCTTGACATAGTAACTTCAGCCTGGGTTCACAACGAAACGGTGTGAGAAAGAAGAGCGACCGACAGTTGGTCACTTTTCAGAGGGCGTATGACTCATTCTAACCCCTAAAAGCCACTCCACCATATCAAATTTGTGTGCCTCTTTTGCTTGAATGGGTATCACTCAAGGGAATACTGCCCCCTGAGTATGACAGCCCAAACAAACAAATTTAGCCGACGAATGAGCCCAATGAGCACATATGGCTTCCACTTGGTACATGTACAACTGCAAATTCTTCCACATTTAAAGATAAGATCTACATAAAGCTACTCCCTTACAGGTTTATTTGAGAAAAAAAAAAGGTAGATGCATTAAAGCGACTATCGACACAATAAAATGTACGTTAAAGGGATTCCTGCAAAGAAGACAATGAATACTCACCTCCCCTGCTATCCATTCCACAGATCACTGCAGTGAAGACAAATGGCTGAACATTTGTAGAATCTGACAATTCTGCACTCAGTGGTTCAATCTGCAGTTCCCTACATCACTTTTGTATCCTGAAGTTGTGTAGAGGCAAGCAGGAACCAAAGCAAGCAGCAGGGGAACCAGAATGGTAAAGATTCAACTTTGTCTTCTTCAAACAGTTTAATTTCAGACACCAATGATGAGCACTATTCCTACCACTGACACCAATGATAGGGTGCTATACCTCCCATTGACAACACTGATGAGGCACTATTCCTTCAATGACCACCAATAATGGCCACTATACCTCTTAAAGACACAAACAATGGGGTAGTACACCTCTCATTACCAACATGGGGCCCTACTCCTATAAATGACACCAATGATGGGGCATTATTCCTTTGAACTGACATCAATGAGGCGGCAGGGACCCTTCCAATGAGACCAAGGTTGGGGCAGGGTTTACTTCCACTGGCACGAAGGCATTTTCTAAAACCACTGGCTTTTGTTTAGAAAGTTTTGGGACTCCTGCGCTAGACCATGGTAACTTGTCATATAAAGTATAAAGGAGATGAGAATCACACAGTGCAACACCGCCAGTGTACAGGCCAAACAGACTTCATGTACAGAAAACAAATGTAAAATCTGCACACCATTTTCAACAGAATGATGCTCCTATAAATTATGCTAAGCTGTATAGCTAAATTATATACACAAAAATGCAACAGGATAAAGAGGGAAATGGTGAAAAAGAGTAAAATCCTAGATCTGTAGGTCCAGATTTGTGATACCAATTACATTGGAAACATACCCATCCTCCATGCCTGGTTGAAGATAGAGGTGTGCGTGTGCAGATCGCAACCTTTGAATAACATGTATGCAAAGACGCTGGAACATCTGTTACAAACACACAAATACGAGAAATAAAATAAATTTTTAGAAAAATAAAACATCTTGCACTCAATGTAAAAAGCACAAATAAAAGAGTTGCTATAAAGGGACTTTTTAGTGTACTGTTAAAAGTTGTAATGCTTATTATACATCCTGCTAAAGTTTGTACAGCAAAATATATCAATGATCAATATTACATGAATATTAAAGGGTTAGTTCACCTTTTCACAAAAAACGAAAACGTGCACTGACTCGCTACACCCTACTCACACCCCCAGTCCCTACTGCACTTAACCTCCTTGAATGATTATCTTGCAATGCCCACAATTGCTGATACAGCGGTCTGAGCATTTGAAAGCCTGGCTTTTCTACACTCTTCTTTCTTCTGGCACGCTGGGGCTGCTCAGAGAGATTCTAATTGGCCAGCGCAGCAACATGTCAGTGTGGCCAATGCCCACTCACCACTGTGTGTATTCTGATGCTACACAGCCTCTGGGCTGTGTACATTTTTCTGAAGCCGAGACCGCTACACTGGCTTGCATAGGCAACATAATATAATCATCAAAAGAGGCAAGTGCAGAGGGAAGGCCAGAATGTGAGACATAGAATAATCTCTGGGACTGAAGTGTCTGTGTTCAAACCAGGCAAAGTGCCTTTTGTTGCTTTTAGCAAAGTAGGATTCAAAAAATCATCAACCGCTCTATCTTTTAAAACCTGGGCATCAACAGCCATGGCGTTAAAGGCTGGTTCACACCAGATGCAGTCCAGTGCATTTTTAATCTGTATCAAAAATGCATGTACTCCAATGGCCCTAGTTCACATCAGTGCAGTGCGTTCCAGTGCATTCAACAAAAGAACGTGTTGCATTTTTTCTGTGTGGAACGTGGCAAAACACATGGAAAAAGCACCAGAACACATGTAAAGGTACCAGATCACACAACGGGGGAAAAAGAAATTGTGGTGTGAACCTGCCCTAAAGCCAGAGAACTGAGAAGCAGGATGGATCAGTAGGCCTCGAGATATCAGGCCTGGCCTGTTGGGAAAAGGCCAGGGGTTGCCTGCTGAAGTCTGAGTATGTCTGTGTACCTGGTTCTTCTGGGCCAGTTTAGTGCAATGAGAATCCATGTTTTTCTCTTCCGTTCTATCTTGTTAAGCAGAATTCAAACTGGAGAGTAGGTGTAGATTAAACTGAACTGAGACCAGGAAATTATAAAGAAACAAAAAGGAGGCGACTCTAAGTGTAAACCGTAAGAAATTTTTATTAAAAAACATCAGCCAATTGGCTACTCACATGACTTAAAAGGGGTATGGCACATAGAACCAGGAGAATGCTCAACCGGTAAACAATATGGCATCAGTTCCCGAGACCTAGTAAGCAGCTACTCATCCGTGCGGATGGGATCGTCAAATTGGGCCGTCCGTTCGCGGAACCGTCCGTTCGTGGAGTCGTCCGTAGATGGTAGGAAGCCTTGTTCTGGAATCCCCCGGTTGCCGGCACGGAGGCGATCGTTCCTACCATTTACGGACGACTCCACGAACGGACGGCCCAATTTGACGATCCCATCCGCACGGATGAGTAGCTGCTTACTACGTCTCGGGAAGAGTTGAGCATTCCGGCTCTATGTTGAGCATTCTCCTTTAAGTTATGTGAGTAACCAATTGGCTGATGTTTTTTAATAAAAATTTCTTACGGTTTACACTTAGAGGCGCCTCCATTTGTTGCTTGTCTACAGGTGCGGTTTTGGCTTCCCCCCCATATGAGAGCAGCCCTGAGTGTATATACCGTTTCTTTTTTATCAACATTATTGGACATTTATGTATTTCTTTGGACCTTGTTTTACACTAGGGATGGGTACTCTATACACCGGTTGATGCGCCTGATACTTGTTGTTTTTAAAAAATTATAAAGGCTTTATATGTTGTTTAAACTAAAGTATAGGATTTCTACATCCAAAGTTCTCCATTTCTGACATGAGATTGAAGATGTCGGGGTCACTTGATGTAGGTATAAGCAGCTGATCACTGAACAGAAAGTTTATGTAAATGAGAGCATTTGGTTTGCTTCTTTCAAGGTTGCAAGAGTCCTGGTATCCTTGATGTTTGTGGTAAGGCACAGTCAAGACATGGTCTGGTTGCACCTTGGTTGGGTATCCCAGCAGGTGGTGGGTTCAGTGTTGCAGAGCCATGCGCAGTGATGTCCCGGCGCATAGTGCCAGACCCTGCTGGAACGTCCGCCGAAAAAAGCCGGGCTCCCGCGCATTATTTGAGCACAAGTAGTTAGGAAGTCCAGAGTAAACAGAGCTAAGATATCATAGGATCATTGTCATCTGATTCTAACAGGAGCGCCAGGTCAGGGTTAAGATCATCAATTCCTTTTGGGTAAAAATAGGTGTAAGTGCCCCCAGAATCACTAGGGGTATATGGGCTGTCCTCACATATGGCAGCAGGACTGTTTTCTGTGTACCTTACCGAAGACCTGAAGCGTCCACAGGGGGGAAATGCAACTAGGTCCAAAGTGAGACAAGGCCTGGAAAAGTAAACAAATGGGCAGCTGGTGAGGGTTTCAGGTAGCTGTAGGTGACCACGTAACTGTGGGTGGACTGAGGAAACAGATCAGAGATTTGTGTGTTCCTTCAGAAACAGCAGCGAGATGATGCTTCCCCCAGGATAAATGGCGGAAAAGAGCACTTGCTGCACTCCATCAAAAGGATGAAATCATGGTCATTCCCGCAGACTTAACCCTGATTGTGGCAAAACTGGAGGTGGCAGAAATTTGAAAAGATGCTCAAAGGTCTAAACAGTGAGGTATATCCACCGGTGCTTCATTCTGACTGGCCTCCTGAGACAGCGCCAAACCTAAGGCTGTGCCATGGCTTTGGACACGGAAAGTGCTCCACGGCCAACACTATGCACCAAGATCTTGAAAGGGTCACGTAGCAAAGCTCACACTCCAAGCTAGACAAGCACGTCAAGTCCAGCGGAGTCTGGGAAGGGCCTCAAAAGCGATTGTGGAAAAAAAATGGCAACAGGGATAGCTGCTATGTAGAGACCACCAAAATATTGACTGAAGTCAGAGGAAATAAAAAATAACTAGAAGTGAAAAGGATACCAAAAATAATTCGATATTTTTCAGCAGAGCTGAAGAAAAGTAGTTTAAACGCCTAGAACACTAGTAAAAAAGTGAGGCTGGGAAAAGGAGAAATATGAGGGCTTGCTTAAAACTTTTCTGTTTACCAGCACCCCAACCTGCACTAGGCAGCAGTATAACCCGACTGCTGCTGAATTCCTGTGCCTCTCAATGACTGGAGTTTTGTCTGGAGCTGGGAGGAGCCAAAATTGTGCTATACATACATTTCTAAACTTCAAAGCACCCTGCCTTAATGCTCCTCCCAAGAGCCTCGGTCCTGATACAAGCAGTAGACTTATGCTTGAAAGGAGTTATGAAAATTGAAATTCAATGAAAGAGGTGGAGCAGGGACAGTCAGTCACACTGGGAAGGAATGGGGTTGATTTTGGACCTTCTTCATGCAAGAAATGAGACAGCCTTTATTGAATTTAATGTAGCTTCTAATGCACATTGTGAGGAGCTCAGAGTTTACAGTGAAATCAAAGCAAGTCAATTTCAGTAAAGAGAGGAACCTTTACAACTGCACACACCTACAAGCAAGGCTGGGGATTTAGCTTTAATTATTTCAGAGATCTTTTAAGAAAAGCACAAGTTGAAATAAGGAAGATTCATACAGAATATTAATGGACTAGTGGCAGCTTAAACAGTAAATTAACTTAACACAAAAGAAAGTGCAATTTTCTAATTGTGAACAGTTTTAATAACATACTGTTATAGCACATGCACAAACCTGTCTCACAATCTGATTGGGACACTTGATAAGGATCTGCATAGGCCACCAGTCATCATCAGCCATCCTGTCCAGAAACCACTTAAAAAATGAAGCAAAAAGTTTTAGAAAAGGTAAAACAAAGCTGGTTAAAGTTGAACTCCAAACAAATACACAGATGGTCTACACAAATGTATTAAGAGTACTACATGCAAATGAATGTACAATTCTTTGCAGCCAGTCTTTTGATCTAGGTACCACTGCCAGACATCACTATTAGCTTCTGCATCCACAAAAAACCTCTCTGCATACTACAGGTTAAGTTGAATACAGCCAGGTTTAGGACTAACCTGTGGCTGGATATGGAGTGGGTAGCAGTACACTGATCAGTTCTTCACTCATGCTTTCCCCTCTCTGCTGTCAGCTTTTAGTATCAGATGGACAGTACTGTGCAATGCAGTACAGTACTGATTAGCTAGCCAAACAGCGGCTTCTAAAATCTAATGTCTGCTGCGCATGGGAATTGCAGAAACTAGAACCAATGATGTTATTTTTTTATATTTGCATGAAGGTTAGCTTAAAAAACAAAACAAAACAAAACACATCATGTAAAATTCACAAAACAGGTTATACACATCTTACCTCGCAGGCTGCCTGGCTGTTGTTAAACTGCTTTGTCAGCAGTTCAATCCACTGAAGCATGGTGGGCTAAACAGAGAGACAGAAAGTAAGAATGGGGCAAATGACACTGCAGAAGCACTATGCTATTTAGCATGCTTTAAAGGAACATGGTCATTTTTTAAAAATTGTTCAGGATTACAACCACTTTCACTCTCTGTGATAAGGGTAAACAGGAAAAATAAAGAGGTTGAATCGACAGATGCAGCAATAAAAATATGACAGGGCAATATCAGGGCATAAAATTAACATCACCACAAGAACATCTTCAAGGTTAATAACCCTCACCTACTTACTGAAATTTTGGAACAATGTAAAGCCTTATCCAATTCTACAACTTCTTGGGCTGAAAGAAGAGTTCTCACCAAAATGTTCATCTTGCCTCACATACTCCATTTGTTCCTCACACTACCTATCCATGTCCTCTCATCTTACATCAATAACCTTCAAAAACGTATTGATGACTTCATTAGGGGGAAAAAAAAGCATGAGTACACAAACTGTCCTTATGCACTCAAATTGCTAAATTTCAAGCAGGAATGGGTGGTTCAGTTGGTTTAGACCATACTGGTGACGATTCCTTCAGTGTCCTTGTTTCAATGATTAACATCCCGTGGGTGGCCTTTTCTGTTCCTCTGTATGGGTACATGCATCTCCTCGTACTTGTCACAGGTTTAATATAGAGAACACCCAGTTGCTATACCGAGGATCATTCCGTATATCTAAATACCTCCTCCGAACGAAAAGCTACACTTGGGTCACAAATGGGTTCTTTCCTCTGGTAGTCACAACGTAAACCAGGTTTTTGTCACGAAACTTTATAGACCAGTTTAGACCTCGTGGGTAAGGACGAACTTTAAATCGTTAAACTCACGTATTCCTGTCAAACACATGAGTACGAAAAAAAAGGGGGATTACTTCAGTAGTTATGCAAAAACTTCCAATAACT
>BLSH010321248.1:207076-218509 GCA_018402905.1 Glandirana rugosa | reverse complement strand
GGCAATCTGGGAGGTTTGTCATATATAAAAGACTTACGTTTCCGGTGCCTTTTAACTTTACAACCCCGGGGAAAGTACAGAGCACTAAGACTCTCGATGCCCCGACCGGCTTCTTGATAGCAGATCATCTTGATTGCAGAAAAAAGAAAAAAAAAAAGAAAATGGTCACAATAGGACCACAGTTCCCTATAGGGAAGCCAGGTCAACTCCTTGCGAACTAGGCATTGAAACTGGAGAGCTCCTCTGGGAGGGGGGTTTTAATGTAGGAAAAGAGGACGGCCCCCAGGGGAGGGGCCAGCTGATTTCTTTTCCCTGCCTAGTTAACTCCTGGTAGGACGAACATAAAACCCACAAAGTCATGAAGAGCTGCGTCTGTCAGTGAACGTAGGAGAAAATGATCTTTGTGTATTTTCTTTACAAAAAAAACTGCATTTGATAAACAAATTGCAGGCCCCAACATTTCAATTTTCCGTGGCCTTTGCATTCAGAAAATATATACTGTTTGGAGGGTCTAACGGATCTTCGGGCCTAAAATGTGCTTTTAAATGTGTGCAAAAACATGGCTCTGGTAGAAAAGTGGTTAAAAAGGTGTGACGTTTAGGTTACAAAACCATTTTGTAATTCAGTGTTAACACTTTCAGTATGTAGACCACTATAATTTTTTTTTTTTTTAAACTGACAAAAATAAACTGTTTCTTCATTGTAAAAATGACAATCGGAGGACATTTGAAAACTTTATAGAGATAGCCTTGCTTATTGGACAACTTTCCTAAGAGAAGCAAAGGCTTTCACTGCCAACCTTCTGTTGAAATAGTACAACGATTTGCTTAAAATATTATGTTGATTCACTGGGTCGAAAATTTTCTGGGTTAGTAAAAAACACTTAAGAGGTTCAGTATGGCAGACTGGCAACTGCCAATTGCAGAATGACAAGCCAGCAACAGACTATGGGAGAGATTTACTAAAACTGGTTCACTCAGAATCGGGTGCAGCTGTGCATAGTAATCAGCTTCTAACTTCAGCTTGCTCATTTAAGCTTAGACAATAAAACCTGGAAACTGATTGGGTTCTATGCAGAGCTGCACTAGATTTTGCACGCTCCAGGCTTTAGTAAATCTCCCCTTATGCTTCTCTTAAAAAAGGTCTTCTTTAAAGCACTGATATACTGTTTGGATCATGTGATTATTGCAGGCAGATCCTCGCTCTTTGACATCAGTAGGGCTGACTGCCAGAATCCTTGCAATATTAATAAAAGGCCTGCAGAGAATTGACTTATCTTTATTTTAAGGGTGAAGAATCAGGTACAAGTAAATTTGAAGATATTGCCTTTTACCTTGGCTGTCATTAGGGATACCGCTTTAGGATCTGGTAAGGTGCTGGGAATACTGCTGCACAGCTGCCACATAAACCTATGGAACACAAGGTGATATTATTTCACTCACAACAGGGCATCAGAATAAATCTTTATTTTAATATAAAAACAAACCCTTACCCAAAATAAGTGTGTTCAAAAATGTTTTTGTCCTGTAGAAATTGCATGTTGTCGTGCCAGATCCACTGTTAAAACAAAATGTGTGCATTAATGATGTTGCAATCTGTTTATGTGTATATGATGGTGATATTGACCTGAAAGAAGAGGTTATGCAGAAAGATTGGAGTTTAAGCAATACCCTGTATTGTCTACATTAAAGCGGTAGTAAACCCGCAAAGCTATTTTTACATACAGGTAAGCCTATAATAAGGCTTACCTGTAGGTAAAAAGAATATCCCCTAAACCTGCATGGTTTAGGAGATATTCGCCCTGCATGCAGCCGCTGACATTAGCGGCGCATGCGCTCTGACGATCCGGCCGAGGCGGCCGGCAACTCAGAGCTGGCTGCCGGAGCGAAGAGCTCCCGCGCGCATGCGCGGGAGTGACGTCACACGGCTCCGGCCACTCACAGCGCCGGAGCCGCGTACCCGGAAGAGAGAAGAGGACAAAGATGTCAGCGTCCTTAACGCTGACCGACTCGGGCATCGGAGGCCTCGTTCTAAGGTAAGTATTTCATAATATGTTAGTATGCGATGCATACTAACATATTATGCTATTGTCTTGCAGGATTTTTTTTTAGCAGCGGGTTTACTACCGCTTTAAGGGCATCTTTAACAGCATAATAATTAAGTCAATAAAGTGTACAAACTTAAACTTCAACCTTTCTGCATTAGCCAATGTCTATCATAGTACAAGACCCTACCACTAACAGTGTTACACACAGCTACTGTTGTCATTCAGTGAAACAAGAGGGAAATGTGCAACTACTAAGAATGTTGACAACAGACAAGTGTACCAAAAGGGAAACAGATGTATAGCTGGTCTTGATGTTCTTAAAGGAGAATTCTAGCAAATGTGGCTGGAATGAATGAACAATTTGTCTTTTTCTTAACATTGCTATGAGGAAGACATGGCAGGCATACACTACCAGCAAGAAAACAAGCTTGTAGATGAAGTCCAGGAAATAGAATTAAAACTGCTGACTACTATAGAATAATGACATGTTTGTTTAGAAGAAACACTGATTTCTCCTATCGTTCACTGACAGACGCAGCTCATCATGACGTGTGGGGTTTATGCTTGTCCCACTAGGAGTTAACTAGGCAGGGAAAAGAAACAGCTGACCCCTCCCATGGGGGGCCGTCCTCTCTTCCTACATAAACCCCCTCATAGCATAGCTCTTCAGTTCTTATGCCTAGTTTGCAAGGAGTTGACCTGGCTTCCCTTCAGGGGAATTTGTGGTCCTGTTTGTGATCATTTTTTATTTTAAGTTTTCTTTTATTTGACTTCTATCAAGACATTGATCTGCTATCAAGAAGCCGGTCGGGGCATAGAGGGTCTTTGGGCCCTGTACTTTCTCCGACCTGGCCAACCGATGCGAGCCAGTCCCGACGTGTCCGTTCCGTGCGGGCGGCCTGGGGTGACCCCCCTTGCGCCCAGCCCCGGATGCGATTCGGCAAGGGCGGTTTTCTGGCCTGCAGCATACCGCCAGAGAGGGGGCGGAAGGTCTGCGAATAAGTGGCTATCCACGGCGCTCGCCGGAGTAGTGAGTGAGAGTTCCTGCCTTTTCCCCCCTTTCAGGGGCGGAAAGGGGGACCGACAGCCGCACAAAAAAAAAAAAAAAAAATTTTCTTGCTGGGTAGCCGCTGGTGGGACGCGTGGAGCTCCCGTTCACCCCCCCTCCCCCCGCACCGATCGTCTAGGCCGTTCGTTTCATTTTTCACCGGCATGCGGCGATCGTCCGCCATTTTGCGGCGGACCGCCGCCATTTTGCCGTAGCCGCGGACATTTTGGGCCTATGGGGCTTTCCCTCTAGTGCTCAGAGTGGCCGTTTGTGGTACTGCACGTTCCCTGAAGGTGTCTTTTGGCCTCTAGTGTTTAACGGCAGCCATTTTGACTGCATACCTCTGCAATACACGTGTTTGCAGTGTTTTTCCCTTCTCCATGGAACGGTGATCTGGCGGCGCGGCTCTTCTGACGATACATCCTGAAGTTACAGGCAGCGGAACAGCAAGTATAGCTGGGCTCCCTGTGGGTGCTGGCGGCAGTGGGTGCAGTCCTCCTGGTTTTCCTGGTGCACTGTGGGCGGTGGTGTGCGGCAGTGTGGGGGTGCCTCATTCTCCTTAGTCCCCTGTGTGTCACTAAGAGTGTTTTTTCTGGGGGAAGACGATGGCAGATTACACTGCTGACCCTGCTGAGGAGGCATCAGCGGCGGTGCAATCTGCGCAAGGGGCTTTTTTGGACCAGCTGCGGGCAGTCTTTAGCGAATTTCTCCCCCGGGCGGTTGCCCAACAGGCCCCCAAGAAGCGTCCCCCACCTCCTCTTTATTCATCAGGGGAGGATTCTGAGCCGGAAGTGGCCTCAGAGACCCCAGTGGACCTATCCGATGGGGAACTGAGCCCATTGGACGGTGAAGGGGATCAGGGGGGCGGCGGCTGCGCGCGAGAAAGCGTTGGTTGCTACCATTATCGCTGGCATTCGCACTAAGCTGAAACTGGGTCAGGATGGTGAATCGCAGTCTGCTGCGTATGTGTGTGGGTCCTCTAGGCCCCCTAGGCTTATCTCTACAATTACTTTTTTGATCATTTTCTTTATCGTGAATGGCAGCGTCCATAGCACTCTTCTTCGCTGTCAAAACGGTTCGCTGCTCGCTATCCCTTTGAGGAAAGCTTTTTGAAAAAATGGGAATCTCCTGTGGTGGACCCACTGATAGCACGCCTTATTAAGGCGACGACCATCCCTCTGGAAGGGACTCCTCCTTTTAAGGATCCCGCTAATAGAAAAACAGAGGCGCTTTTAAAATCACTGTTCCTGGTGGCAGGTTCCGCTGTGCGACCGGCCTTGGCATCCGCCATGGCGGCGCAACATCTGTCCGAGTGTATGGAAGAGCTCCTGAAGGACCTGGAAGGCGGTCGCCTGATGGATGCGCCGCAGAAGGCTGAGTTTTTGCTCCAAGGTTTCAAGTACCTTTGTGATGCGGCCGCTGATTTACTCCCTATGTTATCCAGAATAACGATATTTGCCGTCATACTCAGACGGATACTTTGGTTGCGTTCTTGGTCCGGTGACCACGCTTCCAAAAAAGGTCTTGCTGACCTCCCTTTTCAGGGTGGATGTTTACTTGGTCCACGCTTGGATGAGATTATTAATGACTTCACGGAAGGCAAGAGTACCTTCCTGCCAGAGCCCCGTAGGCGTGAGTTTCGCCGTAGACAGGGGCCCCCTCCTTCGGGTCAGAAGAAGTTTTTTGCGCCCTGGGTGCAGCAGGTAAAAGGGACCCGCTCCGGTAAGGTCACTGCAGGGGCCGGAAGACGGCAGTGGCAGCGCAAAACCGAAAAGGCGGAGGACAAGTCCTCCTCAGCCTGATGGGTTGCCCCCACCCGGGTTTCGGGTGGGGGGACGTCTTCTGGGGATCGCAGGCCGGTGGCTGGCTCACATTTCCGACCGCTGGGTCCGGGAAGTGGTGTCCACCGGGTACAGGATAGAGTTCGACACTCTTATCCCAGACAGGTTCTTCCCATCAAATTTAGGGCTCCCGCAGGAATGCCGAGAGGCCCTTTTTGGGGCTGTACAAGCACTCTCAGACCAGGGGGTGATCGTGCCAGTGCCCCCAGTAGAGAGGTTTCGAGGGTTCTACTCGAATCTTTTCGTGGTTCCCAAAAAAGGGGGGGGTTTGGCCCGTACTGGACCTGAAGGCCCTGAACCGGTATGTCAGGGCGTGGAAATTCGGGATGGAATCTATCTGCTCAGTCGTGGCCGCCCTTCATCAGGGGGAATTGCTGGCGTCCCTGGACATCAGGGACGCGTACCTCCATGTACCCATTCACCATTCATCCACGACATCAGCGCTCCCTGCGCTTTGCGGTGGGAGACCTCCATTTTCAATTTGTGGCACTCCTTCGGCCTGGCCTCGGCACCTCGAGTTTTCACAAAACTGCTAGCACTGGTGTTGGCGTTGCTGCGACAGAGAGGCATTGCGGTAGTAGCCTACCTAGACGACCTGCTCCTGCGAGCGGAGTCCACCTCCGATCTGGAGGAGAATGTGGGTATCACAATGACCTCACTGCAGGACTTCGGCTGGTTACTGAACCAGCAGAAGTCGTCGGTCTCTCCATCCCAAAGCCTAGAGTATCTGGGTCTAATTCAGGACACAGAGCAGGCGAAGGTATTCCTCCCTCCGGCCAAGTTGCTGTCTCTGCAGTCGGCAGTGCGCACCCTCTTGTCGCACCATCAGTCTTCATTACGGTTCTGTATGCGGGTGTTGGGGCTCATGGTTTCGTCGTTCGAGGCGATACCATTTGCCCAGAGTCACACTTGTCTCCTTCAGCGAGCAATTCTGGCTCGGTGGGACAGGTCCCCTCGGTCATTGGACCTTCTGATCCGTCTGAGCTCCCAGACCAGGGCGTCTCTGACCTGGTGGCTTCGGGACTCGGCCCTGATTCAGGGGAAGTCGTTCCTGCCCCTCCAGTGGGTGATCATCACCATGGATGCCAGTCTTTCGGGCTGGGGAGGGATCCTGGGGCTGCTGTCTGCCCAGGGCCGTTGGTCAGCACAGGAAGCTCGCCTCCCCATCAACATTCTGGAGCTGAGAGCAATCAGATTGTGCCTTTTTCACTGGACAGTGAGATTGAATTCGAATCGGACGACCCTGCAATCGGACAATGCCACAGCAGTGGCATATGTGAACCATCAGGGCGGCACAAAGAGTCCAGCAGCTGCGGCGGAGGCAGCTCTGATACTACGTTGGGCAGAACGGCATGTTCCGGCGATCTCAGCCATTTACATTCCAGGTGTGGAGAACTGGCAGGCAGACTATTCTCAGTCGCCAGACGCTGGACCAGGGAGAGTGGTGTCAATCAAATTTGCCGCAGATGGGGGATGCCGGACGAGGATCTCAAGGCGTCTCGGTTCAATCACAAGGTGGAGATCTTTGTGTCCAGAACGAAGGATCCCTTGACAGTGGCCACGGACGTTCTGGTGGCCCCCTGGGGCCGTTATCGTCTTCTGTACACTTTCCCTCCGATAAGACTGCTTCCGCGATTGGTACGCAGGATAGTGGCGGAGCGGATACGACGTGGTGCGAATGGTGGCAGATGCCCCTTGGCGGCTCCCACTGCGAGATGATCTTCTGTCTCAGGGACCCATTATGGACCCTGCTTTACCCTCGCTGGCTTTGACGGCTTGGCTATTGAGTCCCAGGTGCTGAGAGATAGGGGAGTCGCCGACTCCGTGATCCCTACTTTGTTGAAAGCTCGCAAGTGTACTTCTCACAAGATTTATCACCGCACCTGGAAGGCTTATATTGCTTGGTGCGAGGCGGAGGGCCATAACCATCGCTTTTATGTCGTGTCCAGGGTGCTGACTTTTTTACAACAGGGCCTGAACAAAAAACTGGCTTTGAGTATTCTCAAGGGCCAGATATCGGCTCTGGCAATTCTCTTTCAGAGACCTTTAGCTTCACATTCGTTGATTCGTACCTTTGTACAAGGTGTGCGACACGTGGCGCCTCGGGTAAAGGTTCCGAGGGATCTGAATTTGGTGCTTTCCGTTCTTCAGAAACCGCCTTATGAGAATATCAGGGAGATTTCTTTGTCATTGCTGTCGCAGAAGGTGGCCTTTTTAGTTGCCATCACTTCCGCCAGATGGGTGTCTGAATTAGCAGCACTATCGTGCAAGTCTCCCCTACTTAGTCATACATAAGGATAAGGCGGTCTTGCAACCTTCTCCTTCCTTCCTTCCTTCCGAAGGTGGTTTCATCCTTTCACATTAATGAAGATATTGTTCTTCCTTCCTTGTGCCCTCGTTCATCGCACCCAAAGGAGTTTGAGTTGCATGCCTTGGACGTAGTGAGGGCCTTACGAGTGTACTCGGCTGCTACAGCTTCTTTTCGACAAGCTGATGCTTTGTTTGTGCTTCCAGAAGGCCAGCGCAAAGGGTTGGCAGCCTCGTCGGCTACGATTTCTCGTTGGATCAGACAGACCGTGACCCATGCGTATACTGTTTGGGGCAAAGTCCCCCCTTTTTTCCGGTCACGGCTCATTCTACCCTGGCTGTTAGCACTTTCTGGGCTTTCAGACACCAGGCCTCGGTGTCACAGGTGTGCAAGGCGGCCACTTGGGCCTCGGTTCACACTTTCACCAAGTTTTATAAAGTTGATGTGTTTTCATCTTCGGATGCTGCTTTTGGCCGCAAAGTTTTGCAGGCGGCAGTGTAGGCGCGTCTGGCGCCTCCTTAGAGGTTCAGTTGGGTACTGTTGTTAGCGTTTACCCACCCCTCATTTTGACACAGCTTGGGGACGTCCCCACACGTCATGATGGGCTGCGTCTGTAAGTGAACGATAGGAGAAAAAGGGATTTTATTAAAACTTACCGTAAAATCCTTTTCTCCGAGTTCATTGACAGACGCAGCACCCACCCCTCTGTGCTCTGTTCTTGTACGGCTTGTGTACGAACTGAAGAGCTATGCTATGAGAGGGTTTATGTAGGAAGAGAGGACGGCCCCCATGGGAGGGGCCAGCTGTTTCTTTTCCCTTCCTAGTTAACTCCTAGTGCGACAAGCATAAACCCCACACGTCATGATGAGCTGCGTCTGTCAGTGAACTCGGAGAAAAGGATTTTACGGTAAGTTTTAATAAAATCCCTTTTTCTCACACTCAGAAATCAAGTAAAAAAGAATGTAGGGCATACACTGGAACAATTCCAGATTAATTCATTATCTGATGGGCTTAAAAATGATAGCATAGACTGGCTGTTTGCTGGTAGTGGAGGTCTTAAGAAGGGTATACACGCTGAGTGCTTTTTCATTCAACTAATGGCTGCAGCGCTGATCTGTGTATTCTGACAGGGAGGAAATCACTGCCTCCCCCGTCAGAATACACAGACCAGCACTCGGCAAGCACTGATGTAGTGCTGATCTTCCAGGATGACCATTTAACAAAGCCAGTCAGACCGTCTTCTGCTGAACAGATAGTGGTACACACATACGGAAAGTCTGCAAGTTCCCGCTGAAATAGCCAGCTTTCAGTAAAGCCGGGTACATACCAAAAGTTTTATTTTGTGCAACCCAGCGGGTTGAATGAAATAAAAAATAAAATAAAACTGACAGCTCCGGTCCGAGCCGCTGTACTAACCGTGCGAGGTTGGTTCAGCGATCTCCCCACTGAGCTACTGTGTTCTGATGGGGACGGCTTCTGTCGGACAGACCGACATACACATGGGCCAAATGTCGGCTGTTTTTTTTTTTTTTTTGAACCGGCCATTGTCTCCTGACATTCGGCCCATCTGTACAGGGCTTAAGTGTACACCCAGCTTTAAACAACTATTCTTTGAACATAATCTGCACCTGTATAGACACCTAAGCTTTAGAGAAGATAGTGTTGATCCAGGAACACATTTCAAAGGGAGACAGGTTAGTTTTTATAGCAACAGCCCTATCAGTAGGACATGTACTCCATGTCCCATTTATTCAACAAAGTATGTGTGCAGGCCAGCAAGTTCAATTCTCCTTTGAATCACTATACAGGGGTAATTTACTATAGAACTTGACAATTTTCAATAAATAAATTGCAGCTGTGTGCACTTTAAATACCCAAATCATGTGTACACTAAAAAAATATTTGTACATGATCGGATAACTAAAGTGAACACAACTTAAGGTAACAATCTCTATCGCTTTAATAAAACAGACTGTTTTATCGTCACAATTTCTCTTGTGCCTAGAATGGGTACACTTTTGCCAGTGATAAATTATACAAAACACGATAAAAAAGTACACACATATAAAGTGTTTGTAAAGGGTTTTTTGTTTCTTTTTAATTTAAAATAACAAACACGTCATACTTACCTCCTCTGTGGAATGGTTTTGCACAGAGCAGCTTCGATCTTCCTCTTCTTAACGCTCCTGGCTCCACCCCCCCACTAAATGTCCCCACCGCAAGTCGCTTGTTATGGGGGCACTTGTGTTTGCTCGCTCCCGAGCCCCACTCCCTCGTCACTGGCTGTGATTGACAGCAGCAGGAGCCAATGGCTCCCTCTGCAGTGTCTGAGCCAATGAGGAGTGAAAGAGCCTTGGATACTGTGCACATCACTGGATTGAGGATCAGGATCATGTATATATTTAGGGAGGGCTGCGGGGGAAAGCTACATGCAAAAGGTTTTTTACCTTACTGCATAGAATACACGCAGGCATCCAACCTTATGTTGCGTGAACACAATGGTACAGTATTTCCACAGTTATGAGATATATACCTCCAGGAGCTCTGAAGAGACATCAAACTTCACCTCCTTGCTTGTCTCCTCCTCTGGCTCCACACGTTTATAAAACAGCATGTAAGCGCTATGAGTCTATGGATACAAGACAATTCTGTATTACCAGTTCCAATTATTTTAGGCATCATTTCTATGTAATTAATATATTAATGTTTTTTTATGAGCATGTACCTTTTCAAAAGAGAAGTCCATAAACTTATCAGTTACAGAGTCATATGTTTTTGTCTGAAGGGAGAAGAGAAAAAAAATGTACAACATGAGAATGTTAAATATTGAAGACCACTTGATATTTAAATTAACATACAGCACCCTTGATATAGATAACTACCTAACACTTGCCATACTTGTTTGAGAACTTAAAGTGCATCTAAAATTTTAATTTGGTTTTATATAAAGCATGGAAGGGTTAGCAACCCTGTCAGGTTTTTATTGATTTGTAATACATCAAAACCACACTGCACGGCTCTCATGTAACCCATTTTAAGGTGTGGGTGCTCGGCTAAGCAGTGACACTGCACAAATCCAAAAGGTAGAATAAAGCCGTCACTCACGGTACTGTTTTGTACTTTTCTATTTCTATATTGCCGTCTTTTATTGTTGATGTCCTCTAGTGTCCAAAATTAGAATTACATCCACATTTTTACAGGTCCCTATGGGACAGGGAAATAAGAATTGAGGCTCTTGACAGAAGCATTAGTACTTTCCTATTTTTGGATTACAGGGGGAATTTCACATGCAGGGTATGCTGGATCTTTGTTTTCCATCCTGAACACTGGTCAGTTATAGTAAGGAACATGCTTATTTGCATTTTGGTTACTCATAAATACAGCTCTTTTGCTACATGTTACCATGACCCTGGTTTGCGCGTTGTGACCCTTGGCTCGTCACACTGGTTTATAACTGTGGGCTTTGAGCTCTGTCTGCAACAAAGAGGGTCTGTATACCCTCAAATAGTGTTTTCTTGCCAATACGGGACTTAATCAATGGCCATTTTGGAACAACATTTGAGTGCTAGCTTTTCTCTACATTTAGGTTTTTATTGTTGTCAATAGGAAGTGAAAAAAAAAATAAACATTTTTAACTGGTGTTAGAAAAGGAATAGAGAAGAAATCTTAGAAAAGGGAGACGTGCTGCTGTGCTAGCTAAAGCTGGCTATAGATTCATCAGTGTGAATGTCTTTGCTTGACAGAAGTCGATCTGTTGAAGACTTTTGTCCATCAGGGCCTGCAAATGCTGAACATTGTATTCTAACAGGGATGGGTCCCTCTGTCAGAATACAATGTCCTGGCCAGTTTTGGGGGGGGGGGGAATTTATAAGGGGGGAGAATTTATAAGTTTTTTTTTTTTCCTTGCTTAAAAGAGTTCCTTTTACTTCCTTTTGTGTCTGTAGGACAGAAAGTGAAGGAATATCTCCACCATGGGACAAAGGATAAAAAAAAAAAAAAAAAGTCAAGTTTGGATTTAGATATACTTTAAGTATATAATTCTGTAGCAAGTGAAATATTTTCTGACCTCAGTATGTGAAATTATGGCTGCCTAGCCTTATCAAGCTATTTTATTACTTTGAGTGACTTTGCCAAGACAAACATTCAGAACAGCAGTTCTGAATTCTCGGGGGGGGGGGGGGGGGGGGGT
>BLSH010321248.1:190797-207066 GCA_018402905.1 Glandirana rugosa | reverse complement strand
TTCTCTTTTTCCCCACAAATAGTGCTTTCTTTTGGTGGTATTTGATCACCACTGTGGTTATTTTTTGTGCTATAAACAAAAAATTGACAATTTTATTTTTTTACTTACTGCTATAAAACATATCCAGTTTAATATGTATTCTGCTACATATTTTTGATAAAATGGGATATTTTTATTTTATTTAGTAATGGTGGGGATCAGTGACTTATAGCAGGACTGCGATATTGCGGTGGACAGTCAGGACTTTTTGGGGACCAGTGACATTAATACAGTGATGGGCGCTAAAACTATATGCACTGTCACTGTACTAATACCATTAACTGGGAAGGGGTTAAACATCAAGGGCAATCTAAGGGTTAACTGTGTGCCTAGCCAGTGTTTGTGCACTGTGGGAGAGGGGCTTTTACTAGGGGAAGGCATGGGTCCATATTCCTGCTTTACATAAACACAGGATCCATGCCTTCTGTACCGATAGAACGGCGATCTGACATGTTTACAATGGACAGAACGGCGATCTGCCGCCTTTACATACACAGATTGCCGTCCTGGCTCTCTGCTTAATAATCGGCAGGTGCCAGCAGACAGAGTCTACCGTACCCAGCTCATGCCGTGTTTAATCACAGCAGGAGTGGGTCATCAGTGGCATGCATGTGCGCCCCAGACGCACAAGTGTCGGATCACGTACCTAGTACGCGTTCTGCCGCAGCAGTGCCACCTTGCCACAGTATAACTACGTCATACTGGCAATTGGTTATATCTTTCCTTACTGCATGGTTGTTCTTTCCAAAGGTTTCCTTTAAGAGCACTATACAATAAGAAGAAGTGTAGGATTTGTTTTATACCTAGTTTTTCACATTCAAGCTAGGTTAGAACATATACAATACTTTATCCACGTCTAATTGCTTAACTTATTGGATTCAAATAACAGCCAGCCAAAGAGGATTTTCAGAAAGAGGTCACGGATGTCAGCCTACATATTTCTTACAGTGTAGATTTTATTTTTTTTCAGTTTTGTTCAAGGATCGCAGTGTGAACTGTGTACTGGCACATGAATCGGATAGCATGGGTTAGAACACCCATGCGATGCGATTCTAGTGCGGGAAAAAAAAAGGTACATGTACAAGTGTATGGTTGAATAAGCACTGCTCAGAGATCGTATGTGATTGGCACCTGCAGTCCAGATGCGAATCACATGTGATCTCTGAGATCGCACATATCTGAACCAGGACTAAAGCTTGATAGCGGAGTTACAATGCTTGGATAAGTTACATTTCTACTTTATGGATATTAAATGAACTTACGGTCATTTCACCCCCAAAGCATTCAGAAGCAAGCTGAGCTGAATCAAATGGCTTCACTTCGGCATCATTGAAAAGATACCTGAGAAATGGAATAAGTTACCATCACAAGGTCATATAAAGTATAACAGTTAATTTTTGTAAAAAAGGGATTTTATTAAAACCAAAATCCGTAAAATCCTTTTCTCCGAGTTCACTGACAGACGCAGCTCTTCATGACTTTGTGGGGTTTTATGTTCGTCCTACCAGGAGTTAACTAGGCAGGGAAAAGAATCAGCTGGCCCCTCCCCTGGGGGCCGTCCTCTTTTCCTACATTAAACCCCCCTCACAGAATAGCTCTCCAGTTTGTACACAAGCCGTACCAAAACAGAGCCCAGAGGGGTGGGTGCTGCGTCTGTCAGTGAACTCTGAGAAAAGGATTTTACGGTAAGTTTTAATAAAATCAGTTTTTCTCCTACGTTCACTGACAGACGCAGCTCTTCATGACTTTGTGGGGACGTCCCCAAGCTGTGCCAAAAAAAGAGGGGTGGGTAAACGCAAACAACTGTACCCAACTGAACCTCTGAGGCGCCAGACGCGCCTACACTGCCGCCTGCAGAACTTTGCGGCCAAAAGCAGCATCCGAAGATGCAAACACATCAACTTTGTAAAACTTAGTGAAAGTGTGAACCGAGGCCCAAGTGGCCGCCTTGCACACCTGTGACACCGAGGCCTGGTGTCTGAAAGCCCAGGAAGTACTAACCGCCCGGGTAGAATGAGCCGTGACCGGAAAAGGGGGAACCTTGCCCCGAACAGAATACACATGGGTCACGGTTTTTCTAATCCACTGAGAAATCATAGCCGAAGAGGCCGCCAAACCTTTGCGCGGGCCCTCTGGCAGAACAAACAAGGCGTCAGCTTTACGAAAAAGAGCTGTAGCAGCCAAGTACACCCGTAAGGCCCTAAAAACGTCCAAGGCATGCAACTCGAATTCCTTCGGGTGCGATGGACGAGGACACAATGAAGGTAGAACAATATCTTCATTGATATGAAAAGAAGAGACTACCTTCGGAAGAAAAGAAGGAAGGGGTCGCAAGACCGCTTTATCCTTATGTATCACCAAATAAGGAGACTTGCACGATAGGGCAGCTAATTCCGACACTCTTCTGGCAGAAGTAATGGCAACCAAAAAGGCCACCTTCTGCGACAGAAGTTGTAAGGGGATCTCCCTGATCTTTTCATAAGGTGGTTTTTGAAGAACAGAAAGCACCAGATTCAGATCCCACGGGGCCATCGGGGACCTCACCCGAGGCGCCACATGTTGCACACCTTGTACAAAAGTACGAATCAGAGAATGCAAAGCCAAAGGTCTCTGAAAAAGTATGGCTAAGGCCGAGATCTGGCCCTTAAGAGTACTCAAAGCCAACTGCTTATTCAGACCCTGCTGAAGAAAAGTCAGCACCCTGGAGACTACAAACGAGGCAATATAAGCCTTCCAGGTACGGTGATAAATCTTGCGAGAGGTGCACTTGCGAGCTTTCAACAAGGTGGGGATCACGGAGTCGACCACTCCCCTATCCCTCAGCACCTGGGACTCAATAGCCAAGCCGTCAAAGCCAGCGAGGGTAAAGCAGGGTGCAAGATGGGTCCTTGAGACCGGAGGTCGTCTCGCATCGGAAGCCGCCAGGGGGCGTCTGCCACCATTTGCACCACGTCGGCGTACCAAGTGCGCCGAGGCCAATCCGGGGCCACCAGAACGGTCGGAATTCCTTCCATCGCTATTCTGCGCACCAATCTCGGGAGGAAGAGCGTACAGGAGGCGATAATGGCTCCAGGGAGCCACCAGGGCATCCGTGGCCACTGCCAACGGATCCTTCGTCCTGGACACAAAAGTTCTCACCTTGTGATTGAACCTGGACGCCATGAGATCCACATCCAGTGTCCCCCATCTGTGGCAAATCTGACTGAACACCTCCGGGTGAAGGGACCACTCCCCCTGGTCCAGCTCCTGGCGACTGAGAAAGTCCGCCTGCCAGTTCTCCACACCTGGGATGTAAACCGCAGAGATTGCCGGAACGTGTAGTTCCGCCCAACGCAGAATCAGAGCTGCCTCCGCAGCCGCCGCTGGGCTCCGAGTGCCGCCCTGATGATTCACATAAGCCACCGCTGTGGCATTGTCCGACTGAATTCGAATCGGAAGGCCTTGCAATCTCCTCGTCCAATGAGAAAGACACAGTCTGATTGCTCTCAGCTCCAGCACATTGATGGGCAGGCAGACCTCCTGGGCCGACCAACGACCCTGAGCTGATAACTGCTCCAGGACTCCGCCCCAACCCGTCAGACTGGCGTCCGTGGTGATCACCGTCCACTGAAGGGGCAGGAACGACTTCCCTCGAGTGAGGGCCGAGTCCCGCAACCACCAAGCGAGGGACGCCCTGGTCTGAGGGCCCAGTCGGATCAGAAGATCCAATGACCGGTGGGACTTGTCCCATTGAACCAGAATTGCTCGTTGGAGCAAACGAGTGTGACTCTGGGCAAAAGGTATCGCCTCGAACGACGAGACCATGAGCCCCAGCACCCTCATACAGAACCGCAAAGAAGACCGGCGGCGTGATAGTAGGGTGCGCACAGCCGACTGTAAGCTCTGTAGCTTTGTCGGAGGGAGAAACACCTTTGCTTGTTTCGTGTCCAGAATGAGACCCAAGTACTCCAGACGGCAGGAAGGAGACACCGGCGACTTCTGCAGGTTGAGTAACCAGCCGAAGCCCCGCAATGAGGCCATTGCGATGTTCACATTCTCCTCCAGGGCAGAGACAGAGTCCGCTCGCAGGAGCAGATCGTCCAGGTAAGCCACTATGGCAATGCCCCTCTGCCGCAGCAACGCCAACACCGGGGCCAGTAACTTCGTGAACACCCGGGGCGCGGAGGTCAGGCCGAAAGGGAGAGCTACAAATTGAAAATGGTGATCCCCAACAGCGAACCGCAGGAATCGCTGATGTTGCGGATGGATGGGTACATGAAGGTACGCATCCTTTATGTCCAATGATGCCAGGAATTCCCCTTGGTGCAGGGCGGCCACAACCGACCGGACAGACTCCATCCGGAACTTCCGTGCCCTGACAAACTTGTTTAGGGCCTTCAGATCCAGGATGGGCCGAAATCTGTCCCCTTTTTTGGGTACCACAAAAAGATTCGAGTAAAAGCCTCGAAACCTCTCTCCTTGGGGAACCGGTACGATCACTCCCTGATCTGAGAGAGCCTGCACCGCCCTGGAAAGGGCCTGTCTGCGCTCCAGCGGGAGGCTTAAATTTGATGGGAAGAACCTGTCTGGGGGTAGGGAGATGAACTCTATCCTGTACCCGGTGGACACCACCTCGCAGACCCAGCGGTCGGAAATGCGAGCCAGCCACCGGTTCGCGAACCCCCGAAGACGTCCCCCCACCCGACAATCGGGTGGGGGCGACCCATCAGGCTGAGGAAGACTTGTCTTCCGTCTTTCCTGGTTTGCGCTGCCACTGCCGGCGTCCGGCCCCTGTAGCAACCTTACTGGGACGGGTTCCCTTGCTTGCCGCACCTGATGCACGAAAAAGCTTCCTCTGACCAGATGTAGAAGGCTCCTGTCTACGGCGAAATTCACGCCTGCGGGGCTCCGGGAGGAAAGTACTCTTGCCTCCCGTGAAATCCTTAATGATTTCATCAAGCCGCGAGCCAAATAGGCGCCCACCCTGGAAGGGAAGATCAGCCAAACCTAGTTTGGAAGCGTGGTCACCCGACCAGGATCGCAGCCAAAGAGTTCTGCGAAGCCTAATGGCCGATATAGAAATTCTGGACAACAAGGGCAGAACATCCACCGCCGCATCACAGAGGTAATTAATCCCCTGGAGTAAAAACTCAGCCTTCTGCAACTTGGTGCGAATGCCAGCGATAATGGTGGCTACCAGCACATTGTCCTGGTCAGCCACAGGCTCTTGGTCCTCAGTCCCCATGTCACCACCCGTTTCCTCATCAGACAGGTCCCCCGGGGTCCCTAAGACCCCTGAAGCCACCTCCGGCTCAGAATCTTCCCCCGAGGATAAAGGGGGGGGGGGCGCTTCCTGGGGGCCCGCGGAGCGACGTCCCCACGTGGAAGAAATTCAGCAAGGACATCCCGCAGCTGGGTGAGAAAAGCCCCTTGGTCAGACTGCGTGGCTGCTGAAGCCACCTCAGTAGGTTCAGCAGGGAGATCAGCCATTACAGGGATGGATGGATGGATGGATGGATGGAAGGATGGAAGGATGGAAGGCTAGGGACGCCCCGCACACAGCAGCACACCCACAGGATCCAGAGGACAGCACCCCACCGCCACCAGTACCCAGAGGGAGCCTAGCTATACTTGCTGTTTTGCTGCCTGATAGCGCCGATCGTTCAGAAGAACTGCCTCTGTCAGCCGCCGTTTTCTGTGAGAAGAAGCTGCAGCCACGTGTAGAATGCAGAGCATGCAGTGAAGATGGCCGCCAGGAAGCACTAGAGGGTGAAACACACCTCTCAGGCAACGTGCAGTACCGAATATGGCCGCTCCGAGCGCTAGAGGGAAAGCCCCATAGACTGGATATGTCTGCGGCTACGGCAAAATGGCAGCGGTCCGCCGCAAAATGGCGGCCGAAAGACCGCATGGCGATGCTGGACGAGAAGGCTGAACGAAGGTACAGCGCTGCGGAGGGGGGCGGGGGCGAGGGGTGGCAGGGGGCAAGATGAGAAGCTGATTCCCACCGGTGGCTACCCCGGACAGCTACAGGAGCAGTGAAAAAAATTGCATTTGCGGACGTCGGGGCCCTCTTCACTCCCCGTGCGGGGAGGAAGGCAGGGCGCTCACTTACCAGTTTGACGCCGCGGTAGCCACCCGGATGCAGACTTTCCACCCTCGGCGGGGGGTACGCTGCAGGCCCAGAGTCACCCTGCCGAACGAATCGGGAAGGGGAACAAAATGGGGGATCTCGCCCCGGGCCACCCGCACGGAACGGGTAAGATGCGGCGGGTCCCTGTGTTGGGGCCGGCTTAGCATCATGTTGGCCAGGTCGGGGAAAGTACAGAGCACCAAGACTCTCGATGCCCCGACCGGCTTCTTGATAGCAGATCATCTTGATTGCAGCAAAAGGAAAAATAAAATAAAAAAGAAAATGGTCACAATAGGACCGCAGTTCCCTATAGGGAAGCCAGGTCAACTCCTTGCGAATTAGGCATTGAAACTGGAGAGCTATTCTGTGAGGGGGGTTTAATGTAGGAAAAGAGGACAGCCCCCAGGGGAGGGGCCAGCTGATTCTTTTCCCTGCCTAGTTAACTCCTGGTAGGACGAACATAAAACCCCACAAAGTCATGAAGAGCTGCGTCTGTCAGTGAACGTAGGAGAAATATCTACACTAGTACATCCATCAAGCACCACTGCCACGCATGAAGCTGCCTCCTTGGTCTGTAACATCATGCTTGAGGAAGTGGGTAGGTTGCCATCAATACTGAATGGGGGCGTAGTACCTCCCTGGCCCTGCACTATCCAGTCGTTCTTATCCCTTGACCAAAGTCAGCAGACTGCTTAAGAATTGCTGCAAATAAGATTACCTGAGGGTACTGCATTTTTAATGACTGTGCCTTTTTAAAAGAAGTTAAAAATGAACAGTTTGTTATTGTCTACACCAGGAGTCTCCAAACTTTAAAGGGCCAGTTTAAGGTCCTTAAGGCTGGGTTCACACTTGTCCGACAAAAGGACCAACATTGTGAGCACAAGACGCATTACGTCACAAAATCAATGTTTCCCTATGAGAGCCGTCTTAACTGGTCTGACACAAGTCGGTCCGACTTTGAAAAAGGTTCCTGTACTACTTTGGCCTGACTTAGGTCCTACTTCAGCCCATTGAATATCATTGAAGTAGGATCAAAGTTGGATCCTTGTTCTCACCATCCGACATGGTGGTTACAGCAGCAGTAAAAGGAATCTATCTCACACTGGGATTGTTTTGATTGGTAAAAGAACAAGTCACTATCTCAAAAGTCGGAGCAGAATCTTATCTTGTTCATTCAAGTCGGATGGAAGTAGGACCAAAGTAGGACCGATGTTGCAGGGCAAAGTAGGATCAAAAGTCTGACCGTTTTTGTGTCTGATAGTGTGAACCCAGCCTTAGACTTTAGAGGGGCCGGACTGTGACCAGTGGGAATAGAAAATTTTCCAGCATCAGTGGAAGTAAACAATGCCCCATCATTGGTGTCAGTGAGAGGAATTGTGCTCCATTGTTTGTGTCATTGGAAGGAACTGTTCCCCTATCGTTGGTGTCAGTGAATAAAATAGTGCCCCAAGGGCCAAATGAAAGCAAGCAAAGGGCCGCAGTTTGGGGACTACTGGTCTACACTATATATTAATAGTCATTCCCTAAAACCGATATTATAGTTTTAAATGTGCACTCAAGGGTAAATTGCATCACCCACCAGCTTATTTATGACATGTCAAAAACAAACTAGTAGGTTGTGTCTCTCGTCTTACAGAAATGGATAAAAGTGGCATTCTCTAATGGAATTGTTAAATCTACATTATGGGGAATCTGTTAGGAAGTTTAGCACCATCATATTTCTATCATCATGTGGTTTTGAGTAGCTGACCTTTCATATCAGTTCTTCGAAACACAGAAGAGTGATGCCTTAAAAACACCATTTGGTCCGTCAGCCCCTAACCTTTGTTTTTTTACCTTTTTGTCAGATCTATGCTTATCCAAATCATGTTTAAACTCACTTAGTGCTGACTGACTCGCTACCCTCTCCTGTCTGCTTAAAGCACTAACTACTATTTTGGGACAGTTATGAACTCTTAATCTTAAAAAGTGTTGCCAAACCCGGGACCCAGCATTCACTATATCTGGTGTCCTATAGTACACAGAACATAGAAATGCAATTATTTTAGCAAATATAAACTGCTAAACACAGTTTGTCGTCAGCAGTATATAGAAGTCTTATGACTTCTGTCAGTGTCTGGTTAAAGCTTGCAGGAAGAGTTTTCATTATACTCTGCCT
This sequence comes from Glandirana rugosa, assembly GCA_018402905.1. Classification (NCBI taxonomy): domain Eukaryota; kingdom Metazoa; phylum Chordata; class Amphibia; order Anura; family Ranidae; genus Glandirana; species Glandirana rugosa. The sequence goes on along the minus strand of BLSH010321248.1, from coordinate 198,757 downwards.
GTCCTATGAGGCTGCAGGAAACCTGACCCTCTGCCTGGACAGTGCTGATTAGCCCTGTACTGATCACATGCCCCACACAAAAGAAAAAAAAACACTCTAGCAATACACAAAAACTGAGGGCTCTGTACTATCAGCAGATGGATTTAGGACTGTGGAAGAAGGGGATGAACAGAGAAGCCAGGATCAAACAGCCGTTTTACACAATGCAGAGGATTAACCCCTTATGTTCCACAGTGAGTATAACAAGCATTCTTTACTGCATATACTGACTGATTTTACTGTTGTGGGGCAACCCTTTAATATCATATTGATAATACTGCCTTAATTAAATCTTTGTCATACACATAATGTAATAAAAGGTTTCAATCCTGTACCCCATTTCCCTTTTTTCACCTATTCTTGTTACAATTCCTTCTCTTATCAATATCTATTTGTAAATGAGATATCCAGAACTGGACACAGTAAGCTAAATGCAGTCCAAGCTGTAAAAATGAATGGTCCCATTCAAACAACTACTGCTAGAAAAGAAATGTGGTGAAATCAGCAGGAAGCATTGAGATTCAAACCATGTATGGGCAGGCTGAATGTACCCAAGTTGATCGATCAACTTGGGTACAACCAGCCTGCAGGATTTTGCATATGATTATCGCTAGGGGCTGGTATAGCTCCTAGCAATTATCACGGTCTTCTCCTGGCGGGGATGGCTTTCCCCATTGGTAGAATACAATGGCAACCACGGGTGACACAGTCAACACTTGCAGGAAAGAGATTTGCTCTGTGTAAGGCCTACCTAAGAGGAGATGCTAGTTCAGATCTACAAAACTCAGAAGTCATAATATCAGACATTCAAGTTATCTGTTCCAATACAGGGCACTTACTCCAATACATGATCTATATAATACATTGTCCGCTTTATGTACTACCACATAGGTGAATGACACATGAGGGCATGATTGCATGAAAAAAAAAAAAAAAGCTAGGACATACCATTTATTATTTTTATAAGCGTGTGGATTCACAATGTCCCTGATGAAGCTGTAGTAGTGTCCACCGTCAGCAGTACCGGTATGAACAGTGACCCCTATTAAATCATACTCATAGCTCTCAGTTTCTTTTGCTTCCTCCCCCTCATCTTTGAAACCTAAAAAACAACAAATATATCAGTGTGAAAAGTCACAGTTTAGAGAGTGGTTTTCCAATATTAAGAGGTAGTGCCAAAGATCACCAGTGGGCCACTAAAGAAGACATTGTATGCATTTATGTACTGGTGCATTACAAGGGAAAACATAAATATATCAAAACATGGCCATTACCAAAAGATCTGCCATTCTATCAAACAGCACTTCCATTACAAAAACATATCTAAGCATATGCATTGTACAGCCGTGGCTTAGTTTTGAGAATGACACAAATATTTTCAAAGTCTGCTGCCTTAGTTTTTGTGATAGCAATTTGCATATACCCCAGAATGTTATGAAGAGTGATCAGATAAATTGCAATTAATTGCAAAGTCCCTCTTTGCCACGAAAACAAACTTTATCCCATAAAAAAACATTTCCACTGCATTTGTGAAGAAGGCTCGAGGGCGCCCAAGAAAGTCCAGCAAGCACCAGGACCGTCTCCTACAGTTGATTGAGCTGCGGGATTAGGGCACCACCAGTGCAGAGCTTGCCCAGGAATGGCAGCAGGCAGGTGTGAGTACATCATATTTGTGTAATTCCCAAAACATTTGGCCAAGGCTGTAGATATATCAGAGACATTATTACTTACAAAATAAACACCATCTGTTAAGTGTTAAATGTGCAGAAAAGGTGACTTGGAACTTTTATTACAGAGGTGAAGCATAAAGATTTCTACACATTAGGACATCTGCAAGCCCTTGGCTCCTATTGCGGTGCTGAACTGTAGTACACTCATACTGGATGATTTATGAAAACATGGGGCTCTTCTCCATAGCAACGAATCATCAGATTTAAGCTAAAAGGAAGGAATTTGACTGGTCATTACCATTAACCCCTTTTGCTCCATGTTCATAAATTAACCTCAGAAACATCTTAAAGTGCATATAGAGCCAAAGCTTTCCTCAATTCTTCTTCGAGCAGGGAAAAGTTAGAACCACAGTCAGGTTGCTATTAATGGATGATGAATCAACTTGGGTGCAATCAGCCTGCCTATACATGGTTTGAATCTCAGCCAGTCACATTCCTGAGAATCGCCGTAGCTGCACGACGGCCCTTAAACCCCTTCCCAATCGTGTACTGTATATGTACGGCGGCAGTGTGTTCGTATTCCGCAAATCGCCACATACAAGCTGCTAGCGGGTGGGAGCGCGCCACCGGTTGTGCGCTCTCGTGCCCACGGCTCAGGCGGACCCAATGTCTGCCGGGGAGCCGCGATGACCTTCCAGTGGGGGGAACCACCGATTCGCAAAATCGTCATATGACGGCGGCTGCGATAACTAGTGCTGTGGGCGTGCTCCCTGTGTCCGGGGTGGAGGGGGGGGAGCCAGGGAGCAGGTGCGGGGGACTCTATCGCCGCCGGCTACCCACGATGGCCCCCCCGCAGTGAAAGAACGGAGGTCCGTGTAAGTAAACACGGATCTCGGTTCTGTTAGAGGGGGAAGGGCGATGATCACAGGCTTCCTGTATATGGAAGCCATGATCATCTCCTTTCCCCAGCCAGGCCAGCACACACACAGTTAGAATACACCCAGGGAACACTGTTAACCCTTGGAGCGCCCCCTCCAGGTTAACCCCTTCACTGCCAATGGCATTTACACAGTAATCAGTGCATTTTTATAGCACTGATCGCTGTATAAATGCCAATGGTCCCAAAAAAGTGTCAAAATGGTCCGACATGTCCGCTGAAATATCGCAGTACCGCTAAAAATCGCAGATCGCCGCCATTACTAGTAAAAAAAAATCCCCAGAAATTAATTCTCATCGTCCGTAAACGCAACAACTTTTGCGCAAACCAATCAATAAACGCCGAATGCAATTTTCTTAACTAAAAATATGAGGAAGAATATAAATCGGCAAAAAACCATTGCAAAATTGTCGCTCTTCTTTTGTTTATAGCGGTGATCGGAAATGACGCAGAGGCGATCAAATACCACCAAAAGAAAGCTCTATTTGTGGGAAAAAAGACGCAAATTTAGTTTGGGTACAACGTCGCACGACCACGCAATTGTCAGTTAAAGTGATGCAGTGCCGAATCGCAAAAAGTGCTCTGGTCCTAAAGTGTGAAATCCTTTCGGGGATGAAGTGGTTAAGGCCAGCTCAAAAGTGTCAGGACCTGGCAAATCAGTGATCAGATAATCACACCATACCTTCTATTCTGTCATTTTTTCCCATTAAAAAATCTTCTGTGTAGGGAGTCATATCCAGTCGAAGAGGAAAAGAAAAGTGTGTGTTGACTTTTTCCTTCATCATGGTGACCATGTTAAAAGTGTACCGCATTGTATTAAAGCTTAATATCCTTGGCAATTTCTTAAAACAAGCCCTAAAAAGGACAAGAGAAATGACATAAAGATAATATATTAGCATAGATATGAATAATTGCAAATGTGATGTAGAAAAATAAATAAAAAAAAAAAAAAAAAAAAAAGATTCTTAATACTTTCACTGGCAGAGTTGGATCTGGGCTTTGTTTTTATTTTTTGCACAAATGATAAAATGCATATTTAAGGCCTGAATATCTGTTAAAATCCCCACACATTTCTGAAAGCAGGGACTCTGGAGAATAAAATGATGGAAGCTGACATTTTTTTATGTCACATGATACTGGCATAACTGCTTATCCAATGCATATTTTCAGTAAAATGTAATTATAATGCACAGAATCGGGATATATTGCTCATTTCTTTTTTTGGTAAAACATAAAAGGTGAACTTGTTTCAAGTAGTAAACAGATATCAAAATCTGTAAAGCCTTAACATTGCATATGTGCGTGAAGAGGCAACAAACTTTGGTACCCAAAACTGTCCAAAAGGGACACCTTAAATGCCTTTACAGTTCATCAGTTTAAAGTGAACAATTAATGACATCTCCAGAATTATTGCAATAGCCATTTTTGTATGTAGAAGCACCTTGCTGCACCGCCTTATGTTTTTATGTGTTCTTGTGAGTGCCAACAAAAGTTTGAATGCATTCATTCTTACGCATGTAGTTGACTTAAAGAATGTTTTTGGGGTTTTTTTTTTATTTTTTTGACACATTCAAGGCTATTTATAGATCATTCTTTTTATCCATGCAGTGTCAGATTAGTCATCCATTGGAAAATCCACAATAACTTGCAGAGGTTGCTAAGTGATCATTTAAATATGGTTATTCGGGAAAATACTTAGAGATTCATTTTTTTATTGCGGTAGAGAGACTGCACTGCAGGAGAGGCCACATTTGTCAGAAATCAGAACATGAAGCATGAAGGACCCTTCTTGCAGATAACAAATTCTACAGCACATAATGAAGAACAATCGATATGCATAAGGAAGAAGTTAAAGCTGTTGTAAAGGCTGTTTTATTATTTTTTTTTTTTTTATAAACAAAAAAAAAGTGTTATATTTACCTGCTCTGTACAATGGTATAACACATAGTGGCCAGACAACCTCTTCTTCTGGAGTCCTGTAGGTTTCTCCTCTTCTTGATCTACCCCCATAGAAAGCAGCTATGGTGGTGCACTTGCAGGCTTGCTCCCGAGCCGGGCAATGTGCATCCACTGACAAACGCACACACAGTGTTGCTCGGCCCCCCTCTCAGCACAGAATTTAACTGACAGAGGCAGGAGCCAGTGGCCAGAGTGGAGACAGTGCAGAGAGCTGCTACAGACAGGCACAGCGCTGAATCGAGTGAGGACTCAGGTAAGTATATATTTATGGGGGCGATACCATTACTGGTACATCTGTTACCTTAATGTAGGGAATGCTTTAAGGTAACAAATGTCTAGCTTTTAGAACCACTTAAAAGCACTTGTGCTTTGCACATCTAATATTTCAAGTGCTTTTTGTAAAAACATCCTGAAAAAATTTCTTGTTTCACACAGACCTTTTCTCCGCTCGCACCTTCTTTCCACATTGGGAGCATGTGTACATATTGTCACCTTCCAATGTGTCCTTGATGGTGACTTCATCTAGTGACTCCTAAAGTAAAAACAAAAGTTGTTTAAGATAATGCACCTTATTCCAAAATCAAACACACACAATGTCTTTGCTAAAGCCCTACTGGGGAGATTTCCCTTTGCTTCCTGTTTTAGAGACACAAAAGGAAGCAAAGGGAAATCTTACCAAAGGAAGGTAAACACACAGTCACCCACAATAAATGTACCATTAGATTTTATATGTATTATTTCAATTAAAAATTTTGGATTTTTCCTTCCCCTGGAGCATCTGGTTATAACTGCTGCTACAGTACAGCTTATTTTACTTCCTCTGTTGAGCATGCCTCTGTCTACCAGTTTGAAAGTGTTATCTTTTTTTAGATAAGACTCTTATTGATTGCTATGTATTATAAGTATTAGGCTCCATGCACACTGTATCTGAAAAACTACCGTTTTTGGTCGTTTTGGCATTTTTTTAACAGCCCAAAAACGCCCCTTTATTTTATCCTATGTGTCCATGCACACATGGTCGTTTATTGTCTTTTATCAGCAGTGGCATTTTTGGGCTGTTATCTGAACGCCCTGAATTGGCGTTAAAAAGTCGTTCTCCTGACCACAAAAAAACGCTGACGCCGGTAAACGCCAGTTTATTGGCATCTGGCGTTTTTTGCAGTCAATGGAAGCCAATGAAGAAAAAAAAAAAACGCCGAAAAACGCCGATGCCGAAAAACGCAGATAAACGCTGCTTACAAAGCACCGCAAAAGAACATTTTGTAAGCAGCGTCTCCTGCCCCACGCTGAAAGAGCCCAGATAGCGCCCAGTGTGCATGGAGCCTTAGGGTAACACGGTTACAAAGTATATTATAGCACAATTCAGAAGCGACATTAGGAGGTGGCAGAATATATTGATGTGATACTCACGTATATGTTTTTCATATCAGCTACCTGACATCTCACAGTATAGAATTCTTCAGCTGTCTGACTTACATGTTCACAATCCTAGAGGAAAACCACAAAATTAGCAAATATATCAGCACAAGCAGTAATACCAATCTGTGTAACAAAAGCAAATTATTAAGAGATTTACTAAAACTGTAATCTACAGAACTACTTGGCAAATAAGCATTGTTTCCAGATATATACAAAAAAAAAGGAATTAGGAAGATTAAGGCCCCCCCTTCACCTTTTTCTGTTTTTCAGGCAGACATGATCGGACCCACCCATTGTTCTCTATGGAGCGATGGATGTCAGCGGACACCTACTGGCATCCGATCTGGTCTGCTAAAAGCATCCCCATCCATCTGGCGGATCAGATCAAATGACAGTCGGATGGAAAAGGACAGACAGTTAGTTTCCATCCAACCGTCCCATATAGAACAGCAGGCTGTGTCCGTTCTGCATACCAGAGTGTACATGGACCCTTTATCGGCCTGCTCAGCGGAGAGATCCCCCACTGAGCAGGCAGATGCGCTTGACAGATTCCGCTCATCTGAAAGAGGCCTAAAAATGTTTTTTTCCTTAAAGGGAACATATACTCTCCTCAATGTTTTCTTTAGATAAACATAAAACAAATCAGCTTGGTGTAAATCTTTTTGGCAAGTTAGAGGAAGTATTTGCAATTTGCTGCTAGGATGTCCCTCTATCTTTAATACAACAAAGATATGGAGTAAACAGCATTTAAAATGCCTAAAGAAAAATAACTAAACAATGTATATTCTAACTGCAAATGTGCTAACTGAATATCCCCCTTTGTTTTCATTTATAAAAAAAACAAAGAACAAAAAAAGACAAAATGTTAAAGATTTAAGTTTTACCCATAAGTAAGCCTATGACGACGCTTACCTATAGGTAGTGTAAATATCTCAAACATGCACCGTTTAGCAGACATTAACTGTACATGTTCAGCCAATGAAATCACTGGCGCATGCGCTCTGAAAGAACAGCTGCCCATGGCATTTCTTCAGAGCACTGTGCTGTGACTGGTGGCTCCCGCACGCACGTGAAGGAGTGACGTCATCGCGGCTCCGGCCAGTCACAGAGCCGGAGTCTGCAAACCCGGAAGGAAGACCGAGTGAAGATGGACACTGTCTCTGGCTTCATTTTGAGGAAAGTTTCACACAATGTGCTAGTAGGCAATGCATACTAGCACATTATGCCTTTGCCTTGCAGGGAAGAAAAAAAAAAAAAAAAAAACACAGAAAAAGTGCAGCGGTTTACAACCGCTTTAAACTACAGAACTGTGCAGATGTGAAAAAATGCTGTTAATTAAGAATGTTTTCTTGAAATAGAAGTGTTAATAGTTTGTTTTTATTTTTTTATTTTTTTGTTTTTATCAATTAATGAGAGAAGAAGGCATCCCACAATGTGGTACTGTGGATCCAAATATAGTAAAAGGGTGCCACATCCTGAATTTTAGACAAAAATGTAACCAGTGGACTCAAAATGGACTTTATAGGTACCACAACACACAAAGTCATCTAAAAGTATATATATATATATATATATATATATATAGGCTTATTGAGAGCCGTCCACTAATGATAACTGATGTTATTAATGAAGTTCGAGGGCTTCTTCGCACGGTCGTGCCTTGCACATCTCGAGGCTCAATCAGATGGGAACTGTAGTTGGATATAGTCCAGATGGAGTTATCACTACTGATGTAGACATGGTTGGAGTATACTTCAATGTCAAACCGGATACATACCAATACCACTACAAATACACCATCAACATGATCGGAAGCTACGGTCCTTAAAAATTGAAGTGGAACAAAGAAAAATTAGAAAAGAAAAAACATTTTTATATATATATATATATATATATATATATATATATATATATATATATATATATATATATATAT
>BLSH010321248.1:139074-184616 GCA_018402905.1 Glandirana rugosa | reverse complement strand
AGGTCTTTAGTTTGCCCTTCGAGGGTATAGAGAGAGAGTCACAGCTATCACCATCGTACCTCACGGGGACGTATTTCGCACGGTCTGACTACTACGGCAGACGGTGGGTCCTGGGGTACCGTCGGCGGACAAGGGGACCCCTTTTGGTCCCCTTAGGTGTATGACCACGGTCACCGCTCCACGGCCCACTGTCGCTTTCCGCGCGTAAGTCGGACAGGGTGTCAAACTCCCGCACCCAACAATTTCCCCTACGGGTGCACCTCTCTGGGGACACAAGAGAACCGTGGGTTCCCCGCATACGTTCTAAGGATGGACGGTATTGGAAGAGGTAGACGCACCTCGCCACTGGCACCAGTATGTGGATTCCCCTGGTTTTCCCCAGGGGAACAGGCGGCTGCCATGGGGTCCTGGGTGGCAGACGGCATCATCAGTCTGGCACGCTTTATGCAGGGGCACTCCATGCTACCACTATCGACACTGAGAGAGAGATATGGGAGCTTCCCGTTTGATTTCTGGAGACACCGTCAACTAACTACTTTTATAGCCTCCAGACATCAAGGGTCGCAGGTCAGGTCCAAACTCACGGAATTTGAAAGTCTGTGGGCAGAACTAGACCCACAGCCACACATGATCTCAGTGCTGTATAAACTTCTAGAGGGAACTAGGCCGTATGACGACCCCCACTTCATAAAAGAATGGGAGAGGGACCTGCACTGCCAGTTCACAGCGGAGCAGATTGGGCACCTCTTCCAACTGACACATGCTAGCTCAGTGGAGTCTAAGGCACAAGAAAATAGTTACAAACTCTTAACTCGGTGGTATAGAGTGCCTACAGTGTTGGCAAGGTACTACCCAGCTGTGTCAAGGCTTTGCTGGCGGGGCTGTGGGATGGAGGGAACGCTTCTACACATTTGGTGGGAGTGCCCCGTTCTGCGGCCCTTCTGGCGGAGCGTTAGGAAACATATAGCAGATGGACTGGGGGTACACCTACCGTACTCGCCTGGACACTGCCTACTCCACCTTCCGACTGTCTCCATGGCTGCTTATCGGAGGAGCGCCATCCCCCACCTTCTCAACGCTGCCAAACGCTTAATCCCAATACATTGGAAGAGTGACAGGATCCCGACAGAATCGGAGTGGATTGGAAAGGTGGGGGAGATCATGGCGGCAGAGGAATGGGTGGCCACTTGCAGAGGCACATCGAAACGGTTTGAGGCTATATGGACCCCCTGGAAGGAATACATTTCCAACACGGCCCAGGTGGCCTCCAGCCTAGACCTGGCTCTATTAGCACTGGCTGACCCTCAGTTTGCAAAGAAAGCAGGAATAAATCCTGGATAGCTCTAGGACCGGGATGGTAGCTGGAAGCTGGACTGGGGGGGAGGCAAACGACCCCGTGAGACCGTAGTCGCTACTATTATTTACTATGACAATATCCTGGAATAGTTGAACGAACCTGATCCGGACTATTCTTGAGGAGAGACATGGTCTTATTACATTACTGGTGAGCAGGTGCTGGGCATGGTGGTCGATGGGTGGCGGGTGGTTGCCCGGGGGGGGATTGTCTGGCCCATAGGGACCGAAAGTCTGGGGCCGGGGGTCCCTCCTCGGGGGATGGCCGCCGGGGGCAGACCCGGGGGCCCGGGACCTGCGGTAATAGAAGCAGAAAAGTGCAGTGAAGAGATATCTCCTCAAGACCCCCTTTCCCTCCCCCCACCCCCTCTTTTCTTTTGTTTTGAGTGCCAACGGTTGATACCGGACCTTCTTTTGCACTTCATTACTGCATTCCGTTTACTTGTGTTGAAGATAACATAGAAAATGTTAGGAATTATATGCTACACACTAGCTGCACTAAAATGTCCTTATATGATACTGATGAATGTGCAACCCGTGATTTGATTTATTTGCCATGTGTCCGCTCTAATGTTGAATTTACACTCATTTAATGTATGTCTTATACCCTTTGCAAACAAAAATAAAGATTATTTAAAAAAAAAAAAGAAACAAGGTGAAGTTAAAAATTCCTGGCATCGAAGGCTAGTACAACTACCACATAAACATCACCATAACCATACATAGGCCAAACTGTAACTTCATATGAGGTTGGTACAAATGTAGTCATCACTATTGAGGTAGACCTGATATAGGTTGATGTCAAGGGTAGACTAACTCGGAGCTCTACACGTTCCGCGCTGGCACGCTTCTTCGGGAGCTTGAAGTAATTATTGTAGTCAATAGTAATCACCTGCCAAGAGTTATTCGGGTATTTTAAAAACGTAGATTACACTGTGCCAGTAGGAGTTCAATGGTAGAGGAGCCCACAATCACGAGCAAAAAAAAAAAGGGGGGGATTTGATTAAAACTTACCGTAAAATCCTTTTCTCCGAGTTCACTGACAGACGCAGCTCTTCATTGACTTGTGGGTTTATGCTTGTCCCACTAGGAGTTAACTAGGCAGGGAAAAGAACAGCTGGCTCCTCCCATGGGGCTGTCCTCTCTTCCCACATAAACCCTCCACATAGCATAGCTCAGCAGTTTGTACACAAGCCGTACCAAAAACAGAGCACAGAGGAGTGGGTGCTGCGTCTGTCAGTGAACTCGGAGAAAGGATTTTACGGTAAGTTTTAATAAAATCCCTTTTTCTCCTACGTTCACTGACAGACGCAGCTCTTCATTGACTTGTGGGGATGTCCCAAAGCTGTGTCAAAAAGAGGGGTGGGCAAACGATAACAACAGTACCCAACTGAACATCTAAGGAGGCGTACAAACACGCCTACACTGCCGCCTGCAAAACTTTGTGGCCAAAAGCAGCATTCGAAGATGCTAACACATCAACCTTATAAAACTTAGTGAAGGTGTGCACCGAGGCCCAAGTGGCTGCCTTGCACACCTGTGACAACGAGGCCTGGTGTTTGAAAGCCCAGAAAGTGCTAACCGCCCGGACAGAGTGAGCTGTGACCGGAAAGGGGGGAACCTTGCCCCGAACAGAATATGAGAATATGCGTGGGTCACGGTCCATCTAATCCAACGAGAGATAGTAGCCGAGGAGGCCGCCAAACCTTTGCGCGGACCCTCTGTCAGCACAAATAAGGCATCAGACTTCCGAAAAGAAGCTGTAGCAGCTAAATACACTTGTAAGGCCCTCACTACGTCCAAGGCATGCAACTCAATTTCTTTTGGGTGCGATGGACGTGGGCACAATGAAGGAAGAACAATATCTTCGTTAATGTGGAAAGAAGAAACTACCTTCGGAAGAAACGAAGGAGAGGGTCGCAAGACCGCCTTTGTCCTTGTGTAGGACTAGGTAGGGAGACTTGCACGACAGTGCTGCCAACTCAGACACCCGTCTGGCGGAAGTGATGGCTACCAAAAAGGCCACCTACTGCGACATCAGCTGTAAAGAAATCTCCCTGATTTTTTTTATAGGGCGGTTTCTGAAGTACAGAAAGCACCAAATTCAAATCCCACGGGGCCATCGGGGCCTTCACCCGAGGTGCCACATGTCGCACACCTTGTACAAAAGTACGAATCAGTGAGTGCGAAGCCAAAGGTCTCTGAAAAAGAATCACCAGAGCAGATATCTGGCCCTTGAGAGTATTCAAGGCCAGTTTTTTGTTCAGGCCTTGCTGCAAAAAAGTCAGTACCCTAGACACCACATAAGAGCGAGGGTTATGACCCTCCGCTTCGCACCAAGCTATGTAAGCCCTCCAGTGTGCGGTGGTATATCTTGCGAGAAGTACACTTGCGAGAATTTAGCAAGGTAGGGGTCACGGAGTCAGCGACTCCCCTGTCCCTCAATACCTGGGACTCAATAGCCAGGCCGTCAAAGCCAGTGAGGGTAAAGCAGGGTGCAAGACGGGCCCCTGAGACAGTAGATCGTCTCGCAGCGGGAGCCGCCAGGGAGCGCCTGCCACCATTCGCACCACGTCGGCATACCACATGCGCCGAGGCCAATCTGGAGACACCAGGATCATTGGTATCCCCTCCGCTACTACCCTGCGTATCAATCGCGGTATAAGTTTTATCGGAGGGAAGGCGTACAGAAGGCGGTAACGGCCCCCAGGGGGCCACCAGAGCTTCCGTGGTCACTGCCAACGGATCCTTCACCTTGTGATTGAACCGAGACGCCATGAGATCCACATCTGGCGTCCCCCATCTGTGGCAAATCTGGTTGAACACCTCCGGGTGGAGAGACCACTCTCCCGGGTCCTGCGTCTGGCGACTGAGAAAGTCCGCCTGCCAGCTTTCAACGCCTGGAATGTAAATGGCGGAGATTGCCGGAACGTGGAGTTCCGCCCAATGCAGTATCAGGACTGCCTCCGCCGCAGCTGCTGGACTCCTCGTACCACCCTGATGGTTCACATATGCCACTGCTGTGGCATTGTCCGACTGAATTTGAATCGGACAACCCCGCAACCTCACTGTCCAGTGAGATAGACATAATCTGATTGCTCTCAGTTACAGCACATTGATTGGGGAGACAAGCTTCCTGTGTCGACCAACGGCCCTGGACAGAAAGATGTCCCAGGACCCCGCCCCAGCCCAAAAGGCTGGCATCCGTGGTGACAATCACCCACCAAAAGAGCAGAAACGACTTCCCCTGAGTCAATGCAGAGTTCCGAAGCCACCAGGTCAGAGATGCCCTGATCTGGGAGTTCAGGCTGATCAGAAGGTCCAAGGACCGGGGAGACCTGTCCCACCGAGACAGGATCGCTCGCTGAAGAAGCCGAGTGTGACTCTGGGCGTAAAGGTATTGCCTCGAAAGTCAAAACCATGAGCCCCAGCACCTGCATAGAGAATCGTAATGAAGACCAAAGGTGTGACAGTAGGGACCGCACCCCGGACTGCAGCGACAGCAACTTGGCCGGATGGAGGAACACCTTCGCCTGCTCTGTGTCCAGAATCAGTCCCAGGTACTCTAGGCGACGAGATGGAGAGACCGTCGATTTCTGCAGGTTGAGCAACCAGCCGAAGTCCTGCAGCGAAGTCATGGTTATTCTCACATTCTCCTCCAGACCCGAGGCGGACTCCGCTCGCAGGAGCAGGTCGTCGAGGTAGGCTACTACCGCAATGCCTTTCTGTCGCAGTAACGCCAGAACTGGAGCTACCAGTTTTGTGAAAACTCGAGGGGCTGAGGCCAGACCGAAAGGGAGTGCCACAAATTTATAATGGAGGTCCCCCACTGCAAAGCGACGGAAACGCTGATGCCGTGGACAAATTGGTACATGGAGGTACGCATCCCTGATGTCCAGAGACGTCAGAAATTCCCCCTGATGGAGGGCGGCCACAACCGAGCGGATAGATTCCACCCGGAATTTTAGCGCTTTTACCTACCGGTACAGGGCCTTCAGGTCCAGTACTGGCCGGACCCCCCCCCTTTTTTTTGGGGACCACGAACAGGTTTGAGTAGAAACCTCGAAACCTCTCCGTTGGAGGCACTGGCACAATCACCCCTTGGTCCGAGAGTGCTTGGACAGCCCCGAAGAGGGCCTCCCGGCGTGCCTGCGGGAGCCCTAAGTTCGATGGGAAGAACCTGTCTGGGGGTAGAGTTTAGAACTCTATCCTGTACCCGGTGGACACTACTTCCTGGACCCACCGGTCAGGAATGCGAGCAAGCCACCGGTCTGCGAATCCCAGCAGACGTCCCCCCACCCGAAGTCCGGACAGGGGCAGCCCAGCAGGCTGAGGAGGGCTTGTCCTCCGCCTTTTTGGTTTTTCGCTGCCACTGCAGCTTTCCGGCCCCTGCAGCGGCCTTACCGGAACGGGCCCCTTTTCCGGCTGCGCCGGGGCACGAAAAAACCTTCTGACCCGAGGGAGGGGGCCCCTGTCTACGGCGAAACTCCCGTCTCCGGGGCTCTGGGAGGAAAGTGCTCTTACCTCCTGTGAAATCCTTAATGATCTCATCCAGACGTGGACCGAATAGACGTCCACCCTGAAAAGGGAGGTCTGCGAGACCTTTTTTGGACGCATGGTCTCCGGACCATGAGCGTAACCAAAGAACCTGTCTGAGGATGACTGCAAAAACCGATATTCTGGACAACATAGGCAGTAAATCCATGGCCGCGTCACAAAGGTACTTGAAGCCCTGATGCAAAAAGTCAGCCCTCTGCGGCGCATCCATCAGACGGCCGCATTCCAGATCACTCTGGAGCTCTGCCATACGCTCAGATATTGCGCCGCCATGGCGGACGCCAGGGCCGGCCGCAGAGCTGAGCCTGCCACCAGGAAGAGCGCTTGCAACAGCGCCTCTGTCTTCCTATCAGCCGGGTCCTTGAAGGAAGGGGCCCCTTCCAGCGGAATGGTCGTCGCCTTATTCAGGCGAGCTATCGGTGGGTCCATCACAGGCGACTCATTTTTTCAGAAAGCTTTCCTCAAAGGGATAGCAAGCGGCAAAGCGTTTGGACAGCGAAAGAATGCTGCGGACGCTGCCAGTCACGATAAAGCAAATGATCAAAAAATTGATCATAGGGATAAGCCTTGGGGGCCCTGGTGGACCCACACACATACGTAGATGTCCGCGATTCGCCATCTTGGCTCAGTCGCAGAGAGTTGCGAATTCCAGAAATAATGGCGGAAACCATCGCTTGTTCACGCGCAGCCGCCGCTCCCTGGTCCCCTTCTCCATCCGAGGGACCCAGTTCGCCATCAGAGAGGTCCACTGGGGTTCCTGTGACCCCCGAGGCCACTTCCGGATCAGAGTCCTCCCCTGAAGAACAAGGGGGAGGACGACGCTTCAGAGGGGCCTGATGTGCGACATCCGCCCGGGGGAGAAACTCACTAAAGACCGCCCGCAGATGGTCTAAAAAAGCCCCCTGCACAGATTGCGCCAACGCTGAGACCTCCCAAGCAGGTTCAGCAGTATGGTCTGCCCATCGTTCTCCCCTGAAATCACCCTCAGTAACACACAGGTGAATAGTAACACTTGAGGCACCCCCACACAGCCGCGCCCCACAGTACACCAGGGAGACCCAGTAGGACTGCACCCGCCGCCACCAGCACCCACTGGAGAGCCCAGCGCTACTTGCTGTTTTTGCTGCCTGTAACTGAGGACCGTCAGAAGAGCTGAGCCGTCAGGAGCACACACCGTTCCAAAGAGAAAGGAAAACGTCTGTAGCACGTTTTTACAGCAGCAGTGGAAACCAATAGGGCCACCGAGTGAACACTAGAGGCCGAA
Source organism: Glandirana rugosa (assembly GCA_018402905.1). Lineage (NCBI taxonomy): Eukaryota > Metazoa > Chordata > Amphibia > Anura > Ranidae > Glandirana > Glandirana rugosa. Next base: position 177,442 of record BLSH010321248.1, on the reverse strand, counting down.
ATCACCTGCAGGAGAATGTGCAGTACCGCAAATGGCCGCTCCGAGCGCTAGAGGGAAAGCTCCATAGGCGCAGTATGTCCGCGACTACGGCAAAATGGTGGCGAAAATCAGAAAAAGACGGCGCCAACGATCGGGTGCAGTGCGGGGGGGGGGGGTTTGAAAAAGGGGGCCCATGTGCCCCTAAACAGCAGCTACCCAAAAAAAAAAAAAAAAAAAAAAAAAAAAAAATCGCCGGGGGGTCGTCGGTCCCCCTTCCACCCCTAAGGGGGGGGGAACTCTCACTCACCACTCCTGTCGGGCGTAGCGAGTAGCCACCCGTATGCAGACCTTCTGCCCCTGCCTGAGTGGGATACAGCCGGCCGATAGCGAGGCGCCCGAACCGGATCGCAATCCGGGACTCGGGCACAAATGGGGGGAGTCCCCAGGCCGCCCGCACGGAACAGGCACGATGCGGCGGGTCCCCATACCGTGGGACTGGCTCACATCGGTCGGCCGGGGATAGTACAGAGTCCGAAAGACCCTCTATGCCCCGGCCAGCTTGATAGCAGATTCAATGCTTGATAGAAGTAGTAAAATAAAAAAAAAGAAAAGAAAAAATTCAGAAAAAAAGGGTCACAATCAGACCGCAGTCCCCTAAGGGAAGCCAGGTCAACTCCTTGCAAACTAGGCATTAAAACTGCTGAGCTATGCTATGTGGAGGGTTTAGGTGGGAAGAGAGGGGCCAGCTGTTCTTTTCTTGCCTAGTTAACTCCTAGTGGGACAAGCATAAACCCACAAGTCAACGAAGAGCTGCGTCTGTCAGTGAACGTAGGAGAAAAAAAATAAGACTGCAGCATAAAGGTGACCAAAAAAAGAAATTTGTAGGGAGGAGTAGCTAGGTGCGCCTCAGAAAGGGTGTTTCAATGGTAGGGGAGCCCACAATCGTGAGCAAAAAAATATAAGGCGGCAGCATAAAGGTGGGCTAGGGTCCCCAGGTAAAAATGCATAGTAGTGTGTGTGAGACTTGCGAGGGCGGAGGCTACTATGCATTTTTACCTGGGGACCCTAGCCCACCTTTATGCTGCCGCCTTATATTTTTTTGCTCACGATTGTGGGCTCCCCTACCATTGAACTCCTACTGGCACACAGTGTAATCTACGTTTTTAAAATACCCGGATAACTCAGCAGTTGATTACTATTGACTACAAGATTTACATCAATCTCCTGAAGAAGCGTGCCAGCGAAAAACATGTAGAGCTCAGAGTTAGTCTACCCTTCACATCAACCTATACCAGGCCTACCGCAATACTGATGAGTACATCTGTACCAACCTCATATTAAGTTACAGTTTGGCCTGTGTATGGTTATGGTGATGTCTATGTGATAATTGTACTAGCTTTCGATGCTAGGAATTTTTAAGTTCACCTGGTTTGTCTTTTCAATCTTTTCTTTTTTGTATTAATATATATATAGTGTGTTGTGGTGCCTATAAAGTCCATTTTGAGTCCAGTTCAATTTTGTCTATTTTCATAAATTAACAAATTGGAAAATAAATGGAGAAGAGAAATACAAATCAAATCAATATTTGGTGTGACCACATTTTGCCTTCAAAACAGCATCAATTTTTCAAGGTACACTTGTACACAATTTTTGAAGGAACTCAGCAGGTACATTGTTGCAAACATCTTGGAGAATTAAGCACAGATCTTTTGGAGATTTAGGCTGCCTGCCTCAGATCTTTCTATCTCTTCATGTAATTCCAGACAGTCTCGATGTTGAAATCAGGGCTCTGTGGGGGCCAAACCACAATTTTCAGGACTCCTTGTTCTTCACACTGAAGATAACGCTTAATGACATTGGCTGTATGTTTGGGGTCATTGTCCTGCTGTAGAATAAATTTGGGGCCAATCACATGCCTCCCTGATGGTATGGCATAATGGATCTGCCTGTATTTCTCAGCATTGAGGACACCATTGATCCTGACTAAATTTCCATTTCAAAATTTGACTCATCAGTCCAGAGTGTCTGCTGACATTTTTCTGCATCCCAGTTCCTATGTTTTCATGCATAGTTAAGTCACTTAAACCTTGTTTTCATGTCAGAGGAATTACTTTTTTTTTTTTTTAACAAAACGGTTTATTGACAAATCAGCATTACATGGCATTTCAGTTCAGGTAAACAGTAACGCACATATCCGAGTTAATGATGTGCAGGTAGGAATTACTTTTAGGCTGCAATTCTTCCATGAAGACCACTTCTGGCCAGACTTCTCCAAACAGATAGGTATACATGAGTCCCACCAGTTTCCGGCAGTTCTGTGTTGATGGCACTGCTGGACATCTTCCAATGTCGAAGGGAAAGCAAGCATTTTTGGACTTTTATCTGCTGCAATAAGTTTCCGTGGCCAACCACTATGACTCTGGTCTTCAGTGTTGCCCGTTTCTTTGTACTTCTTCAAAAATGCTTCAACAGCACATCCTGAAACAACAGTCTGCTTAGAAATCTTTGCCTGGGAGAGACCTTGCTGATGCAGTATAACTACCTTGTGTCTTGTTGCTGTGCTCAGTCGTGCCATGATGTATGACCTGATACATGAAACGGTCTCCCACAACTTCACCTTAGCAGCAGTTTGGCTGTTCCTCACCCAGTTTTAAGCTTCCTACACAGCTGTTTCGGTTTATAAATGTGTTTAAACAAACATATGAAATTGATAATCATTAGCACCTGCTTGGTATAATTGATCATATAGCTCACTCTAATCCTACAAAATCCTTGAAATTCTGCAAGTGCACAAAATATAACAAATGATGGTTTGAAGCCAAATGGTATTCACACCAAATATTTCTTCTGTATGCTCACTTTGCATTTTGTAAATTGATAAAAATAAAAAAATATGTTTTTGAAAGCATTCTTACTTTACAGCATTTCAACACACCTGCCTTAAACTTTTGCAAAGTACTGTATGTAAAGTAGGTAACTTGAGTTCAGCTCGAACACATTTATGTTTTATGATCATAAACATTTACCCATTCTTTTTATAATAGATTTCAGAAAAGTTTAAAGAAATCTTACCAAAGAGACAACATTATTTGTAATGACCCCTCCAAATAAACTCTTTACTGTGTTTTTCTGTTGAAAAATAAGAAAAATTAATCTGTTAAAGGAAAAATCATACTGGAATAAACTCAAGTAATAATAGGAAAGGAGAACTTACAAGCTCAGGAGACATTTCTTCAATCTTAGTAATAAGGTCCGTGAAGAACTCTGTCATGTCTTTCTGTTCTCCCGTGTTGAGTGGCTGCTTGTCCATGGTGTATGTCTTACAGAACGGCCTTGGGTTATAAGCTTTACATTCACTTTCCTGGAGAAAACACAAATATTACAGCACTTCAAAATAGTATTTCAACACACAAATATGTGATCGAATGTTTCCGTCTTTTAAAAAAGCCATAGACAAATCAAGACAATTGTCTTCTCATGCTTAAAGATAAACACTAGGCACATATACAACACCAACTGCAAAAAAGTTGGGATGCTGCGTAAAACCTACATAAACCTGTATTTTATTCACGAGAGAAAATAGAAAACATATCAAAATGTTTAAACTGAGAAAGTGTACCATTTTGAGAAAAAAGAAAAGTAATATTGGGATTGATGGCAGCAATACAATTCAGAAAAGTTGGTACAGGGCAACCAAAAGCTAGCAAAGCAAGTGGTACTAACAAGGAAGAGCTGGAAGAACATCTTGTAACTAATTAGGTTAATTGGCAACAGGTCAGTAACATGATTGGGTAAAAAAAGAGCATCTTAAAGAGTAAGTGTCTCAGAAGTAAAGATGGGAAGAGGTTCACCAAACTGAAAAGCTGCATCGAAAAATTGTGGAACAATTTTCGAATAATGTTCAACATAAAATTGCAAAGACTTTAAATATATCCTCATCTACAGTACATAATATCCTCTAAAGATTCAGAGAATATGGAGAAACCTCTGCATCCAAGGGACAAAGTGGAAACACGATATTGGATACCTGTGTCCTCAGACAGCACTACATTAAAAACAGGCATGATTCTGTGATGGACATCACTGCGAGGGCTCAGAAATACTTCCAAAAATCATTGTTTGTGAACACCGACCACTGTGCCATCCAAAAATGCAAGTTAAAGCTCTATCAAGCAAAGAAGAAGCCATCTCTGATGATCATGACCCAGAAACATTGCCATCTTCTCTGGGTCAAAGCTCATTCAAAATAGACTGCTGCAAAGTGAAAAACTGTTCTGTGGTCAGACGAATCAAAATGTGACATTCTTTTTAGAAACCATGGGTGCATCATCCTCCGGGCTAAAGAGGAGAGAAACCTTCCAGTTTGTTATCAGTGCTCAGCTCAAAAGCCTGCATCTCTGATGGTATCTGTAGTCCAAACCTTTCATAAACTGAAAGAGTTTGGCACATCATGAAATGAAAAAAAAAATAAAAATAAAACAAAGACGATCCAGGACAGTTGAGCAGTTAGACTCCTATATCAGGCAAGAATTGGACAACATTCTTCTCCCCCCAAAGCAAATTGAAGACAGAACAGTCTAGCGCTAACAATTTAAGAAAACCAGCTGCTTGCAATAGGCATTGATTTACAATACACCCATAAAGCAATATAACAATAACTGCAGCACTCCATAGTTGTAATAAGCGCAAAATTCACATAACACCAATGCAAATATTAGTGTCCATAAATAAAAATGAAGTACTAAAAAAAAAAATCCAAAATGTTAATGGTTCAACTGATGTATAGCCAAATTGCCAGCGCAAAATACAGTGAATCAATGAACAATTCCAAGTGTAGCTTGTTAAATCTTCACCATAAAAGTAGAAGCTGCCCTCTGTGACGTGCCTTCACCATTTTGGAAGATTGCACACTCACCAGGAAGTAATGCGGTCTATGGATAGAACAGCAAAAAACGCTTGTTAATCAGAATCTCTCTCCCTCCCTCCAAGGGTGTATCTCTCTGATCCTTCAAAACACGCTGGTAAACTGGGAAAACTCTCCCTCCCCAAAGGTTTATTGCACAGTTCCATCAAGGGTTAAGACCAGCACTCACATCCAAAAGGAACCACCATCAACAAGAGAAATTCTCATAGTGCAGTATTTTAATGGCGACTCAAGAGTGCATAAACATTAAAAAACAAACATTCTTCAAAATAAAATAAAAATCTAAAAACACAAATATCGATGTCACTAGTCACACTTGCATAAGGGGCCACCACTCCAGCAGTGCGACCTCTAGCAGATTAGCTCATTTTAGCTAATCTGCAAAGCATACAAAAGTAGTTTCAGTGGAGGAAAGCCATAAAATGTACTGATTTCACAAAGCCACCAGCGCTTCCATTGGAAGGAACACTATTCCTTGAGACAAATCTGTCTAGGTTGTTTTTTTTAACTTGGATACCTACATTTGGCATCGACAGGGTACCAAGGACTCAACGGGCTAGCATCCTGTCGTATAAGATCTTCCAAAAGACAGGAAGAAAGGATTTTTTTATGGCCAAGCACAGGCCAGAATTTTCCCACACCAACAGAATATAGTGTTTTAGGGGTCTAAAGAGAAACCCTTAACAGCCCATTACAACTATAGCTTAAAGTAGTCAGAATGGGACCAGCCAGTAAAAAAACAACAGAGCTCTAGAGAGGGCTTCCAACCATTTATTAGTTGGGTCCTTAAAGACAGGTGCATCCTCCACCGAAATGGTGGTCGGTTTGTTAAGGCAGGAAACTGTGGGATCCACAGTGGAGGTAGACAACAGGTACAAAGCTAATAGGCACTTAAGGGAAGCAAGCACCTTGTTACGAGTGTTTGTAATCTCTGTAAAGTAAGACCAGAAAAGCTGGTGCCTTGGGAAACTCTTTGCGGTCTTAGGGGCTCTAAAGAACCCATAACTGGGAACAGCGCTGGTAGAAGCAACAGGCTGTTTCCTCTTGTTTTAACGTGGTGCACACTGCATTAATAAGAGCTGAAATAGTCTATTTTAATTTCAGAGTAATAGCTAAAGACTGCAGCGCTTCATAGGCAAGTGTGTTCAGATAGAACTGGCTCAGAGGACTCAGCAGGTCTGATACAGAAATTTCAGGGGCAGGTACAGGAGCATACTAGTGCAAGCCAGCAAATAACTGAGTAATTTGGAAGATAAAGATATACATGTTCAGTGGATATAAAAAGTCTATACACCCCTGTTAAAATGTCAGGTTTCTGTGATGTAAAAAAAATGAGACAAAGTTGAATCATTTCAGAACTTTTTCCACCTTTAATGTGACCTATAAACTGTACAACTCAACTGGAAGTCAACTGGGGGTAAAAATAAAAAAAACAAAATAATGTGGTTGCATAAGTGTGCACACCCTCTTATTACTGGGGATGCAGCAGTGTTCCAAATTCATATTCAAACTCATGTTAAATAAAAGTCAGTTCAAACCTGCCATCATGTAAAATGCCTCTGATTAACCCCAAATGAAGTTCAGCTGTTCTAATAAGTCTTTCCTGACAATTTCTTAGTCACATCCTACAGCAAAAGCCATGGTCCGCAGAGAACTTCCAAAGCATCAGAGGGATCTTATTGTTAAAAGGTATCAGTCAGGGGAAGGGTACAAAAGAATTTCCAAGGCATTAGATATACCATGGAACACAGTGAAGACAGTCATCATCAAGTGGAGAAAATGGCACAACAGTGTCATTACCAAGAACTGGATGTCCCTACAAAATTGATGAAAAGACAAGAAGAAAACTGGTCAGGGAGGCTGCCAAGAGGCCTACAGCAACATTAAAGAAGCTGCAGGAATATCTGGTAAGTACTGGCCGTGGGGCACATGTGACAACAATCTTCCGTATTCTTCATATGTCTGGGCTATGGGGTAGAGTAGCAAGATGGAAGCCTTTTCTTAAGAAAAACATCCAAGCCTGGCTAAATTTTTCAAAAACACATCTGAAGTCTCCCAATAGCATGTGGGAAATGTGTTATTGTCTGATGAAACCAAGGTTGAAAGCTTTGGCTATAATTCCAAAAGCTATGTTTGGCGCAAAAACAACACTGCACATCACCAAAAGAACACCATACTAACAGTGAAGCATGGTGGTGGCAGCATAATGCTTTGGGGCTGTTTTTTCTTCAGCTGGAACAGGGGCCTTAGTCAAGGTAGAGGGAATTATTAACGGTTCCAAATATCAGTCAATACTGGCACAAAAACTTTAGCCTTCTGCTAGAAAGCTGAACATGAAGAGGAACGTCATCTTTCAGCATGAAAACGACCCAAAGCATACATCCAAATCAACAGGAAAGGCTTCACCAGAAGAAGATTAAAGTTTTGGAATGGCCCAGCCAGAGCCCAGAACTGAATCTGATTGAAAATCTGTGAGGTGATCTGAAGAGGGCAGTGAACAGGAGATGCCCTCGTAATCTGACAGATTCGGAGTGTTTTTGCAAAGAAGAGTGGGCGAATATTTCCAAGTCAAGATGTGCCATGCTGACTCATACCCAAAAAAGACTCAGTGCTGTAATAAAATCAAAAGGTGCTTCAACAAAGTATTAGTATAAGGGTGTGCACACTTATGCAACCATATTATGTTCGTTATTTTTACCTCTCTCCACCTAAAAGATTTCAGAGTGGTACAGTTTATAGGTCACATTAAGCCCTGGTTCAGACTAATGCGATCCTCAGAGATCGCATGCGATTAGCACCCGCACTGCGGGTACCGATCCCATGAGATTTCTGAGCAGTGCGAGTTCAGCCATACACTTGAATGGCTGAATTCGCAATAGATTCGAAAAAAAAAGGTACATGTATCTTTTTTTTTCCCGCACTAGAATCGCATTGCATCTGTGATGCGATGCGGGAACTGGCTGTATAATCGCCCCGGTTCCCGCATCGCACAAGTCTTTACCAGGGCTAAAGGTGGAAAAAGCTCTGAAATGAGTTATCTGTCTCATTTTTTTTACATCACAGAAACCTGACATTTTAACAGGGGTTAAAGACCTCAGCCAAGAGGGAAGAGGAGCTGGCCATACTAGGGAAGACTCCCTCCTGAGATGATAGACTCTAGGATCAAAGGGCCTAATGATTCCAGGCTGCAGAAATCAGCTGTACCATTGGGAGCACTAAAGCGGTTAGTAGAGTGTAAGCTAGGAGCAATGAGAGCACAGCTCTGAGAGAATGTACTAGATTCAATCTCAGTTTGCCAAAAGTGGCTTATTGCTGAAATACCGATGTCCTTTAAACTACTATTTTAATTATTGTGATTGAATGGAATCTATCATGGCCATTTATTGTTGCCTTTGCAGTAATAGGTAGGGAATAATGTTTTATCCCAATCATCTGGTTAACTGGCTTTGTATAGTTCTTTACATGTGCGTACTAACACAATCTCTTGAAAAACACAAGAAGAGTCCTGGTTTTTGGGGATTCAGACTGCCTATATTTGCATCTAAGTCGTAGGCAAAGATTCTATTAAAAAACAATTTAATGGATATCCTCACAGAAAGGTGACGTTCTCCAGAAACAGGAGCAACAGTAGCTGAACTTAAAAGCTGATGTCCAGGTATGATTTTTATTGCATACTTACATTGGTTCAGCTTGGATCAATGTAAGTATGCATATATTATATCTGAGGCACTGCTGGGGAGGCTGACAATCACTGTAGTAGACTGCACTACTACAGTGGTAGCAGCAATTTTCCAGGTCCTGTGCTGAGTGGCATCCACTCTGCACACTGACCAGAGTGTATGAATACAAAGAGTTCACCGACTGGACAAGGTAAAGATTGTGACATTAGCCCTCCACCTCATTCAGTCAGAGAATGCCTTGTATTCATAGAAAAAAAAATACAGGCATTCTATTACTGGTGGCAGCGTCATTTTGTACAGGACCCAGAAGATCACAGCTATCACTGTGGTAACGCCATATACTACAGTGATTATCAGCTTCCTCAGCTAGTCCTCAGGTGTGAAATATGCATACCTAAAATGGTCCAAGCTGGCATGCAATAAAAACTATGCCTGCAGTTCAGCTTTAAAAGAAGTTAAACAATATACTAGAGTACAACAAGGAGACTTACCATTAAATAAGTAAACATTTTCTGGAGTTCCAGCAGGGTGGTTTTATGTTTAATATCATCTGAATACTGCAAGAAAGGTTTGAAATCGGTTTAAGCAGTTGAACAACCAATGCTTTAACCCTACTTTAGGACACATGTAAGTGAATGTAAACAGTAAGGCAAAAAATACAATTTAAAGGGGAAATTGGCATTTTTAATGTTTTTTCCTCCATTATTGAGCAGAAAGCTCAATTGAAGTTTATGTGAAAAGTTTATAGATAAATTCATGGTGCTGCAAAGCACTGACTTTTCAGCCTCTTGTCTTATGTAGCTGCAGTGCCAGTAGAAATGCCTCTGCGGATGGCTGCAGAAAAACACTCTTACTTTGTGTAAAATTAGCAGTCTTTCTACAATGGTTAAACCAGCCCCCTACCTCAGAGAGAACTAAAAGTCGGTAATCTGTCACATTCACTTTTTCTGCCCAAGAGTGTGCTGATGTAGACCTGTAGTCCTGACTAAAGCTGAACTAAAAGGTTTAGCAGGGGGTGGCCAAATTTTGTTCAGCATGTAGCTATCCCTGCTCGACAGAAGTCAATCTAGTGATCGACTTCTGTTGAACCAGGACAGCCACACATTGAACAGACCTCAGCTGGTCTATCTTGAGCCTATGGCCAGCTAACAATCCCCTTCTGTTGAATGGAAAAGCTGGAAAACTTTTAAATTGATCAGCTGCTGCAGGCGCTGATCGGTGAAATCTGATAGTGGAGAGTCCCACTGTCAGAATATAACATTCCAGCAGGGGAGGTTTCCCCATGCACCTTGCTTGCGTGGATGGATGAATCAATTTTATTTTTTCCTTCAACCTGCTGGCAGAAAGAAAAAAACAAAACAGCTATGGTAGGTTAAGGCTGGGAGTAGGCCTGAGCAACCTAATGCATAGGCACACGGCTAGTAGTAAACAAGACATGTTATTTTGCAAAGGAAAGGCTGTGGGGATAACAAAGCATGCTCACTGAGTCTATAAGACTTAGTGCGTGAAATAACTCTTTAGTACTGCGGCTAAGAAATTGCAAACACCCTTATATTATTATGATTTTAGCATAAGTGCGTTTCTAAAATATTAAAAAAAGTGTTTTAACAATAAAAATGGGATTATTAATTTACACATAAAATCCTTGCCTTGGAATAATCACTGGACACAGAGGAGTTTAATATCCATAACAATAGCGTTTAGGCTACCAATTTCAGGTGACTGAACAGGTCTCCCCTGCTAAGTATACCACTCAAAAGAAAACATGTCAGTTTTAGTAGCAAGCCATAAGCCACAAAAGAAAAAGGGATGGGATCTTTGTGTCCTGTGATGTACCCCAAGAAAAGGATTTTACAGGTAAAACCAAAATCCCATTTTCTTTATCATACATCATAGGACAAAGAGGATTTTAATATCGATAGGGATGTCCCTAAGGACTGAATATATGTAACACAGCAACAAGCCAAAAGTCCCAAATAGTCAAAAACAGAACAGGTTAGAATGTTATGCAGCAGCATGCAAAACACTCTGCCCAAAGGTAGCCTCCACAGTGGCTCTAACATCCACTTGGTAAAACTCGGTCAAAGTATGAATCGAAGACCAGATAGCAGCTTTACAAGCAAGAGCTACCAAAGCCTGATAAAGAATAGCTCAGGAGGCAGTGACACTCCTGGTAGAAAAAGCCCTCACTAAAAAAGGTGTGACTTTTCTTTTTAAACCGTATGCTTGAAAAACAAGCTGGGGGATTCATCTGGATATGGTAGATTTGAAGGCTGTGTGACCCTCCTTTTGGTCCTCAGGTGGCAAAAAGAATCAGACTGTCGAATATCGGCTGTCAATTTCAGGTAACATCCGACAACATGAACCACATCAAAGGTGTGAAGAGCCTTGTCTGCCTATGACTGTGGTATAGGACAGAAGAACAGTTACAAAGTCCTGGTTGAGGTGAAAAGAAGAAACAACCTTTGGCAAAAAGGACAGCTGAGGCTATTAAAACCACTGTCATGGTGTAATACCAGGAACAGTTCCTTACAAAAAAAAAAAGAAAAAAAAGCCATTTCCGACACTCTTAGAGCAGAAGTAATATAAACAAGAAAATAACCTTTTGAGACAACAGGACCAAACAAATAGGTTCAAATGGAGATTTCCGCAATACAGATAGCACTAAATTAAGTCTTAATCAATGGGACAAGGTTTAACACCTTGAACAAAGGCATGCACCAAAGATGGTGATGCATTCGGTCTCAGAAAAAAGGACCGCAAATGCTGAAATTTGAAATGGAGCTCAAGGCTAGGCTCAGATCCACTCCAGAATGGACAAAAGCCAGAATACAGCCAACTACATACTTGTGAGGATGAAAATCCCAAGCCTCAGACCAGGCAATATAAGACTTCCAACTTCTGTTGTAAATCTTCTGGAACTTGCTTTCCTAGCCGTCAGCAGGGTAGCAAAGACTAAATCAGAAAATCAGAGACATCTCTGTCTTAGGACCCTGGCTTTCACAGCCATAACATTAAAGCCAGCAACTGTAAATAAAGATGGGAGATTGGACCTTGCGACCGAAGGTCAGGTCAGACTGGAAGAGTTCAGGGGGTCTCCCCTTGATATGTTCACAATGTCGGTATACCAAGTTCTCCTGTGTCAAGTTGGGACTATCAAGATTACAAAATTCCTTCCACTCTAATCCTGTAAAGTAGAAGCAGCAAGAGTTGTGACGGAGGAAGGTATATATAAAGGAAAATTGGTCTCATGGTGCCACCGGAGAATCCGGTTCCAATGTTTGAGGATCCCTGGTCCTGAAGACAAAGCCGTCCATTTTTACGCCGAACGAAAAAGAAAAAATATTGCGCTTGTGAATAAACAAATCCTAACAGCTGCACCACTCAAATGTGAGATATAAAACACAAAAATAATAAATAAAAAACAATAGTGTTGCACTTTCAAAATGTGAAAAAAATTTCATGAGCAACGGTTCTCATTAACCTATGTAATCAGCAAATCGCATATGATAGAATTTGTGCAAAAATGTAAACATGGACAATAATAATCTCAATTTGTGCAATCAGCAAATAAGGTATGTGCAAATATAGCAGATATAAAAAGCAATCAAGTTTTTGTAAATAAAGTTAATTAATTATAAAGTCCATAAAGAAGTACTATGTACTCAATATAAAGATTCAAACTCCATATTTTTACAACACCGTGACGTTCAGCAAGAATATTTGTGACAGAATGAAACAGTTAATGTGTGCGCTTACCGCAACACAATGACCACCTATTAAGGGAGGTCATTGAATGCTTGTTTCACACACATAATTCAGGTCTTTAGTTCGCTTTGAGGAAGATCAGGTTATATTCCAACTTTAAGTTAACCACTTAAATGCTCCACGTCACTGGATCCTATGAGGAATACATCAGTTGGATATCCAGAAGCAGGAAACCATTAGCGCAGCCATGAGAGCAGTGAGCGATCCCTGTCAGGTGGAAATGCCGGCCGGAGACTGGGGAACTCAGAGCGAGACTTTGTTCTGCAAATGCAGAGTTCCTAGGTGATGACGTCACTGGTATGGGCATATCAGTCATACCAGTGACGTCATCAACCCAGGAACTCTGCATTTGCAGAACCAAGCCTCGCTCGGAGTTCCCCAGTTTGTGGCCGACATTTCCACCCGACAAGGATTGCTCACTGCTTTCATGGCTGCGCTAATGGTTTCCTGCTTCTGGACGTCCAACAGAAGTATGTCTCATAGGATTCATCCCCGTTTGATGTGCCTTTATTCACCACCTCCATGTCTGTGACCTGGAGCCATTAAGCAGATAACTTAAAGTTGGAATATAACCTAATCTTCCCCAAAGCGAACTAAAGACCAGGATCATGTGTGAAACAAGCGTTCAATGACCCCCCATAATAGGTGGTCATTGTGTTGTGGCAAGTGCACACATTAACGGTTTGGTTGATCTGTCACGAATATTCTTGCTGAACGTCACGGTGCTGTAAAAATATGGGGTTTGAACCTTTATATTGAGTACATAGTACCTCTTTATGGACTTTATAATTAATGAACTTTATTTACAGAAACTTGATTGCACTTTATATCCACTATACTTGCACATACTTTTTTTTGCTGATTGAGATTATTATTGTCCATGTTTAAATTTTTGCACAAATTATATCATATGCTATTTGCTGATTACATAGGTTAATGATAACCATTTCACATTTTGAAAGCACAACACTTTTTTGTTTGTTTTTTATTCAGTTTTACACAGAACCTGTATGTCTCAGAAGATCAATATCTGCGGTTCCCCGTCACTGAAATAGTTTCTCAAACACATCCGGGTGAAGAGCCTACTTTCCCAGAGATAGCGGTTATTGGCTAGGAAAGTTCGCCTACTAATTTTCCACACCTGGAATGTGTATGGCAGACAATGCTGGAACATAAGAGTTATGCCAAAATCAGTATGCGCTCTACTTCCAGGGCTGCCCGACTTTAGATGCCTTCTTGATGGTTTATGTATGCCACTGCTGTGACATTGATTAAACACTCGTAGGGAAGCCCAAGGGAGAAGGGTGAGGCAATCACCCTCAGTTCCAAAATGTTGGTGGGTAACAACCTCTTCTGTGGAGATCAAGTCCCCTAGACCAAAAGTTGGTCTAGGATTCCTCCCCTTCCTGGAATGAAACTGGGCCAAGGACACTGCTTTGAATGAGGCCAACATCTTCCCCAGAACCTTCATGCAAAAATGAATCAAGGAATTTGACTGTTTTGAGCAAACCGACCTGTGCCCTGAGTAAGGAGGAGGATCATTTTCACCAGGACAGTGACCGGGATTATGCCCAGATATTCCAGTCTCTGGGCTGGGATTAAGGTAGACTGAAAATCTAGAACCAATGTGAACCTTTACAGTGTGTATTGTGTGAGGCACACGGGACTCAAAGTGGATCAGATTTCTCCTGAAGTAGGTCATCCAGGTACCCTATTGGTAGGAATCCCCTTTGAACGCAAGGGTTCCAAAACTGGAGCCAGGACCTTTGTCAAACACTCTGGGAGAGGCCGAATGGCAGGGCCACAAACTGGAAATGGCAGTCCCTCCACCCTCAACCTCAGAACCCTTAGGTTTGGTGGAAAAATTGTAATGTAATAAAAAAAAATGTAAATAAGCATCATTGATATTCACTGGTACCAGAAAGTTTAACTGATGGAGAAAGGCCACTACAGACCGTACACATTCCATCCATAATTTTCTGTACCCTTAGCAACGTATAGAGTCTCTTGAGATCCAATATAGGACCAACATCTCGGTTTGGTTTTGGAACAGTGAAGAGCCTCGAGTAGAAACAGGCTTCTCGTCCTCTGAAAGCAAAGCAATTGCTCTTCGAGAGAAGATGATTGAGGGCTTGCAAAAGCGCAAATTTCTTTTGTGGATTCAAAGGAACATTTGAAAGAATGAAGTGTGGAGGGGGGAAGGTGCCAAAATTCCACTTTATAACCACAAGTCACAATTTTGAAGACCCATTTGCAAGCATTCTCCCGCCAGCCTTATCTCCATGAAGGCCTGTAAACCTCCCCCTACCAGAAGAGAGTGGGGTCCCCCTTCATTGTGATGAGGACTTGTCCCCTGGTTTTTGAGGGTTTCTTAATCGCAGACTTGGCCTTCTTTGTAAGTGCTAGTAGATTACTCTTACCCACAGTCATGCCCTGGTCATCATCATCCAAAGGCAGACCAATTTAGCATTCCCCTTTAAAGGGCAAACATCCTACACACTTCTGGCAATGTAAAACCGCTGTCCCACACTTCAGTCATAGGACTGTGCACATGTGCACCAAAAGGAGTCCCAGGCGAGAAGGAAGTTGGTGCATGGAGTCCTTCAAGACATCCACTGCAAACCCAAGAGCATGTGGAAAATCCTCCAGGTTTCTGCTGGATTCGGTGTCCCCACTAGCAGGATTCCGGTCTCTGTATTTTTTTTTAAATGTTTGAATGGTGTGGTGGAACTTTTATGCAATACCATATCAATGCTCCAGAGGCACCATCTGATCTATACGTGGGACCTTGTGCCAACTGGGAGATTCCATATGTGTAACGCCAGAGAATATAAACATTATTACTTTTTATTTAAACAGAGTTCACAAAAATTGTGACTAATCAGCGGATCAGTCACAAGGTATACATTGAAAACTGTCTTAAGATTGAGGCAGGTGGGGTCAAGTGCATCCTAAAACAACATGATATTGGTCTATGCATTTCGTGGACACTGCCGCTTCTTCAGGACCAAGGATGGCAATTCATCAGACTTGATCATCACAAATGTATGCACTCTAAAACTAAAATGCAATAAAACCCAAGTATACAGACAATCGCATAAATAAACATGTTCTAGACAAAAATAGAAAACTAAATCTCAGCGCCAAAAATAAAATCAATACTTCTATCAATACATAATCAAATAAATCCATCAGTGGATTCGCTTCAGTGTTGACATGGCTGGCATTTTTTTCTTCAAATTGTAAAAGGCTTAATTTATGGGATTGTCTGTATACTTGATTATATTTTATTATATTCATTTTAGAGTGCGTACATTGTGACGATCAAGCCTGATGAATTGGCATCCTTGGTCCTGTAAAAGCAGCGTGTCCAGGAAACGCTTAGAACAATATCACATTATTCTAGGACGCACTTGACCTCATCTGCTGCAATCTTAAGAGTAATTGTTTTTAATGTGCACGTTGTGACTGATGCATTCACGAGTCACATTTTTTATTAATGATATGTTTAAATAAAAGCAATATATTTTTTTTATATGTGTTGGTGTTACTTACACATATGGAATCTCCCAGTTGGCACAATCGGAGTCTTATGTATAATTAGGGTTCCACTCTCACCGCATCTGACGGGCCCGGACCTTGAGGTTCTGCCACACGCCAGGGGCTGACTGGCAACTTTTGGCCCAGAGAACAAGCACAGCGACATGGTCTGCCTTCCGCTCTCCCTCTTCTCTACCTTCTCCTGACCCCCATCTCAGGCAGAAATTCCGCTCCCTGTACGCTCTGCTCACCAGGTGGGTTGAGCTGGACAGCGCCTGCTGCACCGACTCGAGTTCCCGAACTGGCTATCAGGGGTGGTCGGGGCTGCAGGGTGGAGTCAGGGCAGCTCAGTCGGCGCTGGCCGGGGGAGAAGAGCTTCTGCTTGAGCACAGAGCCGGCCTCTGCTCAGACACGGTGTACACAATCTATGCCAGGGGAGTGGCCTACTCTCTGTCCTCCTCCTTATCAGTAGGACACTGGTGGGGACTTTTTACTCCTCTTCACCAGAAAGCCTTTAGGAATGTCTGCAGCGAAAGCGGTGCAGATTTTTTTTATGGGGCATCAGAGCGGCCCGGGGGGTGTTTGCCCCCCTCCCTCCTGGTCCAGTCGACCCCTGCGCCTACTGCTGAAATAGCTGATTGTAGAGCTGCTACCACCAGAGTAAAGGAGAATTTGATTTGCGCCTCCAGGTGTTTGCCCGATGCATCCTTAAACACTAGTACAACATCGACTGGGCACCTTTTTGGCGGATCAAACTCTTTTTCAGGATGAGCTCAGTTTACATACAATTTCATGTGACGCCATAACCCTAATCCTTAAACCTTTGGAGAAAAGGACTTGGGAAGCAGTAACTTCAAATTAGTAATAACTACTTCCTCAAGAAGAATCACAAAGGCTTTTTGAGTCTGGGATAAACTCTGAATTTTGGGTTCTTCAGGAGTAGATACCTCAGATGAGGATTATCCTGTGCCCCCCCCCCCCCCTACTGGAATAGCTAAGAGAGCACTGTGCCAGTAAGCACCAGTGTGCTCATTTCCACACAGAGAAATTCCTATGATCTTTTTGTGTCAGTACTCACAGGGAATTAGCATGGCCCTTAAAAACTTCAGTAGTCCAACAGGAGACATAACAGGGCTGCTGTGACCTGTGGTCCTCTCCACGAATGCTTAACTGTGCCCCATTTAAATAGCCTGCTGCTCAGTGGTCCTCTGCTCCTCCTAGTCCTCCTCAGGATGCTCTGTGACCTGTAGTCCCAAAGGAACTGTTCATATGACAGTGTTCCGGGAGCTCTGCTTTTCTCCACACGAGGATTAGAATAGCAAGATGGCCGCCATCATCTAGCTCCCTGCTCCCCTGTGACATCACCAGCCGTACTATGTTTGCGCGCTCATGGCTCAGCAGTCTTGAGGGAATGTAGGGGGTGGAGAGAGTCCCTCCACCTGGGATTGTTGCCCTGGACCTGCACAGCAACCTACCAGTCCGAGATACAAAATATAATTATGCAGGGTCCAGTGCTAAACAGCAGCATTACCGGCATCCCCGCGTGTCTCAGCTGGGGCCATGTTACACTCCCCTAAGCGTTGAAAAGCCGTAGGAAAATTGATCGGGATAATGTCAGTCTCTTATTCTTGGATGGAATCATTGAGTAGCTAGCTATATTTGTTATCAGGTAAATCTTGCAAGCAACTAATGCAATCAGCTGGTAGCTATATTTGTGCAGAGAGCTGCACAGCATGACCATCACTAACTGAAGCCTTTCCTGTCGGGGAGGGCTTATACCTGTTGTTTTTTGCCAATGCCAAATTACCTAAAGGTGGCAGTATATGCTTATGGATATGAAACACCTCTATGTCTCATGTGAATCCACGGTTTATGATTGCGTTTAGTCATTCTTTAAAGATGCTTATTAACAATTCTGTATTATACCTAGGAATATTACTACATCAATATACCTTAGCAGTAAAGATGGCTTGCCTGGCCGCTGGAATCATGTACAATTGCTGAATGGTAGATGCCAGATAACAGGTAGCTCCAAGATTTGTGAGTCCAACAAACCTGCACTCCGCTCGCACATCATCATGTGGCCAGTAGTCCCACTTGTAAGGAGCATGGGAAGCTGCAGTGTAATATGAACAATAAGACATTGTAGAACAGACAGCTGCTGTTCACCTACGGCACAAAAAGAGCTATGCTACGGATATCATTGTCCACATACATCAAACATATCATTAAATATTGTGTGCAGCATAAAGATACAATAATGTTTGACCAATGAAGAATGCATGTCTAGAAAGCATATAAAATGTACATTTAGTATACTGTATTTTACGGGAAGTATCCTGTCATCAATCCCTTTACACATTGTAGGAACAGGAGATAAAATGCAGCATTTTGGATAACTCACTGCACAAATATTTCCTGATAACAACACCTGTTGCAAGCTTTAGCATACAAATCTCCAGGCGATAACAGGTGCAGTTTAAGATATGAGAAAGAATTTCTAAAAAGCAGAGCTGTTATGCAGCCAAGAAAAGAACAGCAATCTCCCCTGAGGCTTCAGAGACCACCAGGCAAGACTTGCTTTTATTTAGAGCGGGTAAGGTTTGAAACTAAGTTTTTATTGCTGCCTGTGTGCACAATTGAGATTTCTATGCATTTCTAGTCTCTGTGACAGTATTCTGACTGGCTCTGAAATAGAAGGGAGTCTCCAACAAATGCACAGACAATACATCCTGAACAGCTTTTAAACAATCTGCTTTAGATTTACGACGTACAAGGGCCTACTTGACTGATATTACACTGGACTGCTTAGGGAGGCCCACTGTCTTCTCATACCTCAAGCGTAAATGCTATTAAACGCCACAGTTGAGTAATTCCATTACTAGGTCTCCATCTGCTCTGTCTATGGAAAACATTGGATTGCAGAAGTTTAATATTTCTCTGAGTAAGGAGCAAGGCCTTCAAATTGGCAAACTGCACGAACTAGAGAAAACGAGTTACACCCAAGATTCACCTCACTTCAAAACAACTAAATGTAATTTTACTGGAATATTTATTTTTGAAATTGGACCATTTGGAAAAAATGACATATAGCAAAATAAATCAGTTCGGGACAGGGTATAAGTACACACCATGGGGCTCCATAGCAAAATTTTGTTAGGCCATGTAGCAAACCTCTCTCTTTGGTTCCTGATCGTGTCAACTGTGCTACTAAACAAATTGCCTACTATAATATATAAACTCTAAAACTGGCAAGTAATTGTACTAAAAGAACTAGAAACGGGGGTGCACATGCACAAATAGCAAATGAGAGAGAGAAAATATCAACCTTTGTTGATTGAAAAGTATATCAAAATAGAAAGAAAAGGCAAAAGTATGTGTGTATATACTTATAGGATGGAAGGCATATTAATTCTGTAGAAGAGCAGAAGATAGAATGATGCGCCAGTAGTGCAAATCTGCTCATCTTTTCTTAGCCTGTTCCTATGACTATAGGCGTATCAAATAACATAGTCACTATCTGCAAGGAAGCCTCCCTCTTACAAACAATTTGGCTGACCAATTACAGTGGTATGGTGTCATGTATCCAAGCCACTCGAAACATCAAAAAAGAGAGACTAGGTCCGCTTAGTCATAAGAAGATTATGACTAAGCGGACCTAGTCTCCGTGAAACGTGTCAGTGATTTTCCTTTGTCATGTATGTTCCTGTGGCATGTTGTAACATTCCGTTATTTTTGGAATATTTTTTCCTCTATTGGTGATCGTGCTGTCAACTCCACTTTTTTGATGTTTCCATTGATCATTGCACGAACTGGACGAGCACACACCTGTTTGGGGTCTACATTCTCACCTGGAGCGGCTTCCCATCCTGTCTCTGACTCTGCTATCCAAGCCACTCGTTGGTCTCAGTCAAAAAAAAGGGTAATCCCATTGTAACCTACTAGGCAATTTGACTGGCCTATTACCATGGGATGCTGGCTAGCATCCAAGCCACTCGTTGGTCTCAGTCAAAAAGAGCTTGCTATGGGGGCACCCGAGCCGAGCCACAGCTCTGTGTCCATTCAGACATGGAGTTGTGGTTGGGCCCCGCTCCCTCTCTGTCCTGATTGGCTAAGCAACTTTGTTAGCAGTGGAAGCCAACTGGGCTGATGCTGTGTCTCAGCCAATAAGGAGGGAGAGTCCCAGACAGCCGAGGCACTCATACACGTCGCTGGAGGCAAGTATTAGGGGGGCAGCTACACACAAAAGGTTTTTTTTATCTTAATGCATTCAATGCATTAAGATAAAAAAAAAACTTCCGCCTTTACAACCACTTTAAGTCCGCAATGTTCTAATATTAAATAAAAATACCCTCCTTACAACCAAACCACACCAACCTTTTCTTCTTTAGGTTTTCTCCAAATTTATGATCTCACAAAGATGTTTAAGGTGCCAAACTGTCCCATCAAACTATTCTAAAGGGATACTTGTGAATGCTGCGGCAAGTAGCCCAAAGTATCAGAACAGGCTTTAACTGCTTCCTAACTTCTATATACATAAACACACACACACACACACACACACAATCTTCGTCTGGAAGCAGTGATATCAGGATCATGTCTGCAGCTACAGTCATGATCCTGGTTTCATTTTTCTCAGCTGGCGTTGGGCTTTCATGTAGTAGTGATCAGAGTGGCTCTACAGCCGCCCAATCACTTTTACAGGGAGAAAAAAGGGGCATCCCCACCCACCGCTGATCCGGGGCTCTCAATCAGGGAGCCTGGGATCTGTCGGTCTGGTAAACACAAGGGGGGGGATAGTTACTCAAACCCCATGACGTAAGAAACTAGCAGCATCTGATAAAACCTAACTCGGTTTGATCAGATGCTTTTGAGGGCGGAGGAGAGATATGGGGTCTAATAGTAAAAAGAGTACCTGTCACTGCCCATGGTATCACAGATGTTGTTCACCCCTTGTGATAGAAATAAAGTTGATCCAAAAAAAAAAGTAAATTAAAAAAAACTTTTAATAAAATATATATATATATATATATATTTTTTTAAAGTGCCCCTTGCCCCATGCACAAATGTGAACGCATACGAAAGTCCACGAGCATATAGTATGTAAACGGTGATTGGACCTCACATGTGAGGTATTGCCGCAATTGTCAGAGTGGGAGCAATAAGTCTAGCACCAGAGCTGCTGTGTAACTCGTAAAGACTTTTAAAGCGTTCCCTATGGATAATTTAATGTACCATAGTTTTATGCCATTTCACAGGCGTGAGCACAGGTGTGACAGGTTAGGTATCCATTTGCTCATTGTAGCATCATCTTTTATATTTTATAAATAAAATGGGTATTGTGTTTTGTCTGTGTGCAATAAAATTCAGTAATGTGTATTTTTTTCCTGAAAATTTGTGTTTGATAAACCTCTGCGCAAATATTGTATGACATAAAATTTTGCAACAGTAATTACTTTATTCCACTAAAACACGTGCTTTCAGAAAATGTGTGTTTGGGGGTTCCAAGTGTTTTCTAGCAAAAAGAAAAATGCAGATGTATGTGAGAAATGTCAGAACTGGCCTGGGTTTGAAATGGTTAAGCATCAAAATAAAACCTATGCCTTTGGTAGAACTGTCTCCGTGAACTACAGTTCCAGATGACATTGCCAGAAGGAATCAAGAAGCAGGAAGAGAAGCTTTAAATGCATTTTTTAAAATAGCTCACAAATTAGGGATACCAGAACACTCTACCTCTCCTAGCCCTCTTCCTGCATCTTTCTTACAACAGCACATGTGGTCTTTAAAGCATAACTAAAAAGGTAAAACTTTTTTTATTCTAGTTTTGGATAGACTGTAAAGTGAGTAGAACGTCTGCCAGTTTTTTTACGTGGTCTGTGCCCTTGTTAGGTAGATTCACCCATTCTATGGTTTGCCATTATCATTGAAAGTGCAAGAAAACCTCAAAATTTTGGGTTGTCCCCAGAAAAGTAATCGAGGGGAAATCTTCAAATGGTGACACTAGTTCTGGTGAGCTGGGGGTCCCCAAGTTATTCCCTTAATTGACAGGGATTTCTTCTCACTTCCTGTTTGGCTATGGCTAAGTGAAGGGAAATCCCTGCAATGGGAAACAGATGGTGAAAAAAATCTGACAGGGGTTAATACCCTCCCTTACTCTATCCAAAAAAAAAAAGTTTTTCCTATAGTTCAACTTTATTTGTCCAGAAAGTAGTAGCATAGAATTGAAAAGATAATACACTGGCTCTTACACTGCATGTGCTGTGCCATAACCCAATTGTGTAACAGTCTGTAGTTCTCCACTGAGCCTTTCACCATCTCCACCAATAGGTCATATGCTGCAGCTCTGGAAGAATGAGATTTACATTTGGGCTGCCGTCTGTCCTTAAGACTGGGTAGCATGAAGAGGAGATTGAAAATATCTCTGAGGAATTCCTGAAAAACAAAAATCCTGTTAGACTTTGACAAGTGAGCAAGGGAAAAGATTTAGACACAATAAGTTAGCAGTCCTACCTGCCCTTCCCTTGAAAATTTGAAAGGGGGCTTGTGTTTGATGACACTGGTAGCAAGTCTGAGGAGTCCTGTCATACCATCATCTTCTACATTACCATCTTGGTAGTCAAGAATTTCTCGGCTAAAATATAACAAAACAAAAAAGTATAGAATTTTATATAGCTTTAATAAGGGCCCATTTTATAAAATACATATTCATCCTATGGCCTAGAACCCACTGTTTTGAGTTTAACCACTTGCCGATTGGGCCATAGGCAAATAAAGACTACATCACGGTGGGATAATTCCGGTAAGGCGTACTATGATGTCCACCCAGGATCACGTGCACACACGAGGCTGTCCGTGCATGGTAAAAGGCCAATGACAGCAATGTAAATAAACCGGCGTTCTTTCCGGCTCTCTCTGCTGCTCACACCGATCGTGTGAGCAGAGGAGGAAGAAGCTAGAGCGTGAGGCTGCTTCAGGTATTTCTTATAGTGCCAGTGCCCTAATCCGTGCCGCATCAGTGCCCCAATCCGTGCCGCATCAGTGCCCCAATCCGTGCCGCATCAGTGCCCCAATCCGTGCCGCATCAGTGCTCCAATCCGTGCCGCATCAGTGCCCCAATCCGTGCCATATCAGTGCCCAGCAGTGACCCATTCATGCTATATCAGTGCCCCATCAGTGCCACGTCATGTGTAATTTATGTCCCTAGAACACCTGACGGTGCTCCCTGCATGTTGGGCCTCTGTATGTGGCCAGGCTGTGTAAAAGTCTCACACATGTGGTATCGCCATACTCAAGAGTATTAGAATGTATTTTGGGGTGTCATTTGTGGTATGCATATGCCATGTGAGAGAAATAATCCGTTAATATGACAATTTTTCAAAAAAAAAAAAAAAAAAAATCTTAATTTTGCAAAGAACTGTGGGCAAAAATTACATCGTGAAAAAAATGGATTTTATTAAAACTTACTGTAAAATCCTTTTCTCTGAGTTCACTGACAGACGCAGCTCTCCATTGACGTGTGGGGTTATATGCAGATCCTATTAGGAGTTAACTAGGCAAAGAAGAAAGCAAGATGTCCTCTCTTACCATATAATCCCCCTACTCTGCTCAGTACATCAGTTTGTAACAAGCCGTACCGAAAAAAAAAAACGCAGAGGGGCGGGTGCTGCGTCTGTCAGTGAACTCAGAGAAAAGGATTTTACGGTTAGTTTTAATAAAATCCCTTTTTGTCCTACGTTCACTGACAGACGCAGCTCTCCATTGACATGTGGGGAAGTCCCAAAGCTGTGTCATTAAGAGGGGTGGGCAAACGACAAAAACTGTACCTGACAGAACCTCTGAGAAGACGCCAGACGCGTCTACACTGCCGTTTGTAAAACTTTACGGCCAAACGCAGCATCCGAAGATGCAGACACATCAACTTTATAAAACTTGGTAGAATGAGCCGTGACTGGAAAAGGAGGCACTTTGCCCCGAACAGAATACGCATGAGTCACGGCCTGTCTGATCAAACGAGAGACAGTAGCCGACGAGGCCGCCATTCCTTTGCGCGGACCATCCGTCAGAACAAACACGTCAGACTTCCAAAAAGAGTCTGTAGCCGCCAAATACACCCGCAAGGCCCGTACGACATCCAAGGAATGTAACGCAATCTCCTTAGGATGTGAAGGGCGCGGACACAACGAGGGAAGAACAATATCCTTGTTAATATGAAAAGAAGAAACCACCTTCAGTAAAAAAGAAGGGCACGGGTGCAAGACCGCCTTGTCCCTGTGCAGGACCAAATAAGGAGACCTGCAGAACAACCCAGCCAACTCAGACACCCACCTAGCGGATGTAATGGCCACCAAGAAAGCCACTTATTGTGACAACAATTGTAAGGGAATATCCCTGATTTTCTCATATGGTGGCTTTTGAAGTACTGAAAGCACCAAATTCAAATCCCATGGTGCCATAGGTGACCGCACCTGAGGAGCCACATGGCGTACACCCTGTACAAAAGTACGAATCAAGGAATGCGACGCCAAAGGGCGTTGGAAAAGAATCGCCAAGGCCAATATCTGGCCCTTGAGAGTACTCAAGGAAATGTTTTTCCAACCCTCCGCCTCACACCATGCAATATAGGCCTTCCAGGTGCGATTTAAAATTTTTGCGAAGTACACTTGTGCGCATTCAGCATGGTAGGGACCACGGAGTCAACGACACCCCTGTCCCTCAGCACCTGGGATTCAATAGCCAGGCCGTAAAAGCAGGGTGCAATATGGGTCCTTGAGACAGCAGATCGTCTCGCAGCGGGAGACGCCAGGGGGCGTCTGCCACCATTCTTACTACATCGGTGTACCACGGACACCGAGGCCAGTCCGGAGCCACCAGTATCATCGGAATTCCCTCCGCTTCCACCCTGCGCAGTAGGCACGGGAGAAGTTTGATGGGAGGATAGGCATACAGAAGAGGATACCGACCCCAAGGTGCCACTAGTGCGTCTGTGGCCACTGCCAACGGGTCTCTTGTCCTGCACACAAAGGACTTCACTTTGTGGTTGAGCCGTGATGCCATGAGGTCCACGTCTGGCGTGCCCCACTTGTGGCAAATCTGACTGAACACGTCTGGATGGAGGGACCATTCCCCCTGATCCAGCGTCTGGCGACTGAGGAAGTCCGCCTGCCAATTCTCTACGCCTGGAATGTAGATGGCGGAAATTGCCGGAACGTGCAGTTCTGCCCAACGCAGAAAGAGAGCTGCCTCCGCAGCCACTGCCGCACTTATCGTTCCGCCCTGATGGTTCACATACACCACCGCTGTGGCATTGTCCGACTGAACCCGAATCGGCAGCCCTTGTAGCCTCGCCGTCCAGTGGGATAGACAGAGTCTGATTGCTCATAGCTCCAGCACATTGATCGGAAGGCGAGACTCCTGCACCGACAAACGACCCTGGGTCGAGAGAGATCCCAGGATGCCCCCCCAGCCCGACAGGCTGGCGTCCGTCATGACAATTGACCATGTCAGGGGCAGAAACTATTTTCCCCTCGTCAAAGCTGGTGCCCGAAGCCACCAGGTCAAGGAAACCATGGTCTGACGATTCAAGGTGACCAACTGGTCCAGAGACAGTGGGGATCTGTCCCACCGAGACAGAATCGCTCGCTGAAGTAGTCGAGTGTGGCTCTGAGCGTAAGGTACCGCCTCGAAAGCCGACATCATGAGCCCCAGCACCCGCATACAGAACCGTAATGATGACTGGTGGTTAAACGGTAAGGTTCGCACTGCTGATTGCAGGGACTGCAGCTTGGCTGGGAGTAAAAACACCTTCGCCTGCTCCGTGTCCAGAATCAGACCCAGATATTCCAGGCGACAGGACGGGATCAATGACGACTTCTGCAGGTTGATCAGCCAACCAAAGTCCTTTAACGAGGCCATGGTGATGGACACACTCACCTCCAGGGCAGAGGCAGACTCCGCTCTCAGAAGCAAGTCGTCTAAGTAAGCTACCACGGAGACGCCCCTCTGCTGCAGCAGGGCCAGCACTGGGGCCACCAACTTGGTGAAGAGCCGAGGCCAGACCGAAGGGCAGTGCCACAAATTGGTAATGGAGATCTCCCACCGCAAACCGCAGAAAACGCTGGTGTCTGAGACAAATGGGAACATGGAGATACGCGTCCCTGATGTCCAGGGACACCAGGAAGTCCCCCTGATGCAGGGCGGCCACGGCCGAGCAGACCGATTCCATCCGGAATTTCCGCGCTTTCACATAGAAGTTTAGCGCCTTCAGGTCCAATACTGGCCTTACCCCCCTTCCTTTTTTGGGGACCACAAATAGATTCGAGCAGAAACCGTGAAACCTCTCTGGCTGAGGCACCAGCACGATCACCCCCTGGTCTGAACCGCCCCTAAAAGGGCCTCCCGACGTTGATGCAGGAGTCTTAAGTTCGATGGGAAGAACCTGTCTGGGGGTAGAGTGCTGAACTCTATGCTGTACCCGGAGGACACCACTTCCTGCACCCACCGGTCGGAAATGCGGGCAGTCTGCGAACCCCAGAAGACGTCCCCCCACCCGATCATCGGGTGGGGGCAACCCATCATGCAGAGGAGGGCTTATCCTCTGCCTTTTCGTTCTTGCGTTGCCAGGGTCTTTTACCGGCCCCTGCAGCAGCCTTGCCGGCTCGCTGGCCCTTGCCCGCTGCGCCAGGGGCACGAAAAAACCTCTTCTGACCCGAAGAGACAGGTCCCTGCTTGCGTCGAAATTCTCACCTCCTGGGCTCCAGAAGAAAGATACTCTTCCCGCCCATGAAATCCTTAATGATCTCGTCGAACTGGGACCCAAATAGAAGGCCACACTGAAAAGGGAGGTCCGCTAAACATTTTTTGGAAGCGTAGTCACCTGACCACGAACGCAACCAGAAGACCCGTCTGATAATGACTGTAAAAACAGACATTTTGGACAACATAGGGAGCAGGTCCAGGGCTGCATCACACAGGTATTTGATACCGTGAAACACATGATCCGCTTTCAAGCGTTCTGCCGCAGTTCAGATCATTCTGCAGCTCCGCTGTGCATTCAGATAGATATTGCGCCGCCATGACAGACGCCAGGGCCGGTTGCAAGGCCGAACCAGCCAAAATGAAAAGTGCCTTAGACACTGCCTCTGTCCTCCTATCGGCAGGATCCTTAAAAGACGGCGACCCCTCCAGGGGAATAGTCGTCGCCTTGTTCAGTCGCGCCACCGGTGGGTCCACCGAAGGGGACGCCCACTTTTTTATAAAACTATCCTCAAAGGGATACCGGATAGCGAAACGCTACGGCATGGTGAAGGAATGCTGCTGCCATTCCTGATAGATCAAATTATCTAAAAATGTATCATGAGGGTAAACTCTCGGTGCTTACCCTTATGGGGGTAAACCTAGGGGGCTTGGCAGTTCCGCAGATATAAGTAGACGTCTGCGACTCGCCATTTTGGTTCAGTCGCAAAGACGCACTGACGCCAACAATTATTGCAGACACCAGTGCCTTTTCGCGCGCTGCCTTCACCCCCTAGTCTTCCTCCCCATCTGAGGGATAAAGTTCACCCTCAGAAAGCTCCACGGGGGTTCCCGTGACCCCCGACGCTACTTCCGGTTCGGAATCCTTCCCTGAAGAACAAGGGGGAGAAGGGCGCTTTTTAGGGGCCCTGCTCGCCTCCCCCTGGGAAAAAATTCCCTAAATACCGCCCGCAGCTGTTCTAGGGACACCAGGGATCCCAACGCAGGCTGCGCTGCATCCATTTCCTCTTCAGAGGGCCCTGCCGGGTCATCTGCCATCGCACCCACAGTTGATCGCACACACACAGTAAAAAACACCCCCACACTGCAAATACACCACTGCCCCTCAGAACGCCAGGGAGACCCAGGAGGACTGCACCCACCGCTACTAGCACCCCCAGGAAACCAGCTATACTTGCTGTATTTTGCCCAAGCAACGTCCTGTGGACCGCCAGTGAGCTTGCGCCGTCAGCAGCCAGCAACACTGTCCCAGCAAATCGAAAGGAAAGAAAAACGTCAGCAGCACGTTTTTCACAGCATGCAGGGCTCAAATATGGCCGCCGAGGACATCCACTAGAGGTCAAAGGGCTGCTGAACACCAAGGCTCTGGCAAAATGGGGGCCACGGCATGGTATTGAAAATCACATGGAAAATGGCCGCAGCTACGGCAGAATGGCGGCGATCCGCCGCAAAATGGCGGCAGAATGGCGGCGATCCGCCGCAAAATGGCGGCAGATCGCCGCATGGCGGCCTACACATAGTGCTATTGGGGTGCGGAGCGGGAGGAAGGGATGAAAGGACCCAGGAGAGCCCCAGTGACCCGCCTCTACCGGCAGCTAATGCATGGCAGTAGGCCAAAATCCCCCTGCGCCCCCCCCCCCAGCGCCCCTAGGGAGGCAGAGGGGGGCACACTTACCACTCCTGACGGGCGCAGTGGGTAGCCACCCGGTCGCAGACTTTTCTCCCCAGCTGGGGAGGGATGCTGCTGGCCACAAGCACCTGGACAGGATCACATCCGGACACTGGGCACAAGTGGGGATCACCCACTGGCCGCCCGCACGGAACGGGCACGATGCGGCGGGACCCACTAAAATCTGGGACTGGCTCGCATCGGTTGGCCATGCTGGGGAAAGTATAGGGTTTTTTAGGAACCCTCAAAGCCCCAGCTGGCTTCTTGATAGTAGTCTTCATTAGCTTGAGAAAAAATAAAAAAGCGGTAGCAAAAATTTCTAACCGCAGGTCCCATAAGGGAGCCAGGTCAACTCCTTGCACTAGGCATGTTAAAACTGATGTACTGAGCAGAGTAGGGGGATTACATGGGAAGAGAGGACAG
Organism: Glandirana rugosa; assembly: GCA_018402905.1. Classification (NCBI taxonomy): domain Eukaryota; kingdom Metazoa; phylum Chordata; class Amphibia; order Anura; family Ranidae; genus Glandirana; species Glandirana rugosa. Next base: position 148,707 of record BLSH010321248.1, on the reverse strand, counting down.
CCCCCTGGGAGGGGCCAGCTTGCTTTCTTCTTTGCCTAGTTAACTCCTAATAGGATCTGCATATAACCCCACATGTCAATGGAGAGCTGCGTCTGTCAGTGAATGTAGGAGAAAACTCGCTATGCCTCTTACTAAAGACCTTGGAATGTCAACTTTCCAAAAAGGCGTAATTTGGGGGGTATTTGTACTCTCTTGGCTTGTAAGGCCCCATTCACACGGCCGTGTCCGTGTGCGGGGTACGTTTAACTCAGCGGGGATCGCTTTGTTGATCACCGCTGAGCCGACAGATGACAGATCAGTCTCCGCTCACTGTGTGGAGACAGATCTGTCAGAGCTCTGCTCTCCTCTATGGGAAATCGGATGACAACGGACCATCTGTCCGTTGTCATCTGATCCGATCCCCAGACGGATGGAAAAATAGGGTTTCCATCCGTCGGACTGTACGGTGCATGGATCGGATAGCGGCGGATGTCAGTGGAGATGTCACTGCTGATATCCGTCGCTCCACAGAGCTGCATGGAGCATCCGTTCAGGTCCGCCTGAAAAACAGACAGGTGGACCTTTCACACATGCGGACTGTTCATTTCATCAGTTTTTCATCCGTTTCTCATCAGTGCTCATCTATTTTTCATCCATTTTTCATCACAGCTCATCTATTTTTCATCAGGTTTTTTCTACATCCACTACCAATCAAAAACGGATACAAAACTGATCATTTGTCAGTTTACATCAAAAATAGAGCTTTGATCAGTTTTAAAAGAACGGATGAGGACGGATGCGGATGTAAACTGATGTAAATCGATGATCGTCCATTAACATCAGTTTTTCCATAGAGATGCATTGATGTCCGTTTTTCATCCGTCAACGGATGGATGAAAAACGGACAGCATGTGCGAAAGGGAAGAGAAAAAGAAAAAAGGGATTTTATTAAAACTTACCGTAAAATCCTTTTCTCCGAGTTCACTGACAGACGCAGCTCTTCATTGACTTTGTGGGGTTTTATGTTCGTCCCACTAGGAGTTAACTAGGCAGGGAAAAGAATCAGCTGGCCCCTCCCCTGGGGGCCGTCCGCTCTTCCTACATCAAACCCCCTCCCAGTATAGCTCTTCAGTTCGTACACAAGCCGTATAGAAATGGAGCCCAGAGGGGTGGGTGCTGCGTCTGTCAGTGAACTCGGAGAAAAGGATTTTACGGTAAGTTTTAATAAAATCCCTTTTTCTCCTTACGTTCACTGACAGACTCAGCTCTTCATTGACTTTGTGGGGACGTCCCCAAGCTGTGTCAAAAAAGAGGGGTGGGTAAACACTAACAACAGTACCCAACTGAACCTCTGAGGAGGTGCCAGTCGCGCCTACACTGCCGCCTGCAAGACTGCGGCCAAAAGCAGCATCCGAAGATGCAAACACATAAACTTTATAAAACTTAGTGAAGGTGTGACCCGAGGCCCAAGTGGCCATTTGCACACCTGTAACACCAATGCCTGGTGTCTGAAGGCCCAGGAAGTACTAACCGCCCGGGTAGAGTGAGCCGTGACCAGAAAAGGGGGAACCTTGCCCCGAACAGAATACGCATGAGTCACAGTTTTTCTAATCCAATGAGAAATCGTAGCCGAAGGGGCCGCCAATCCTTTACGCGGGCCCTCTGGCAGAACAAACAAGGCGTCAGCTTCTCGAAAAGGAGCTGTAGCAGCCAAGTACACTCTTAAGGCCCTCACCACGTCCAAGGCATGCAACTCAAACTCCTTTAGGTGCGATGGACGATGGCACAACTAAGGCAGGACAATGTCTTCATTAATGTGAAAAGAAGATACTACCTTCGGAAAAAAGGAAGGAGGGGGTCACAAGACTGCCTTATCCCTATGCATTACCAAGTAAGGAGACTTGCACGAAAGTGCAGGTAATTCCGACACCCGTCCGGCAGAAGTGATGGCGACTAAGAAGGCCACCTTCTGCGACAGGAGTTATGAGAAGTTCAGGGAGATTTCCTTCTAAGGTGGTTTCTGAAGAACAGAAAGCACCAGGTCCAGAACTCACGGAGCCATCGGAGATCTTACCCAAGGCGCCACATATCGCACCCCTTGTACAAAAGGTACAAATCAGGGAGTGCGAAGTTAAAAGTCTCTGGAAAAGCATGGCTAAGGTCGAGATCTGGCCCTTGAGAGTACTCAAAGCCAAGCTCTTATTCAGGCCCTGCTGCAAAAAGGTCAGGACCCTGGTCACGACCTAAGAGCGAGGGTTACAACCCTCCACCTCGCACCAAGCAATGTAAGCCCTCCAGATGCAGTGATAATCTCATGAGAAGTGCACTTGCAAGCTTTTAACAGAGTGGGGATTATGGAGTCGGCGACTCCCCTAACCCTCATCACCTGGGACTCAATAGCCAAGCCGTCAAAGCCAGCGAGGGTAAAGCAGGGTGCAATATGGGTCCTTGAGACCGAAGATCATCTTGCATCGGAAGCCGCCAAGGGGCGTCTGCCACCGTGTGCACCACGTCGGTGTACCAGGTGCGCCGGGGCCAATCTGGGCCCACCAGAATAGTCGGTATCCCCTCCAGCAGAATTCTGCGAACCGATCACGGAAGCAGTCGTATTGGAGGGAAGGCGTACAGGAGACGATAATGACTCCACGGGGCCACCAGAGCGTCCGTGGCCACTGCCAACGGGTCCCTCGTTCTGGACACAAAAGTTCTCACTTTGTGATTGAACCGGGACGCCATGAGATCCACATCCGGCATCCCTCTTCTGTGGCAAATCTGAATGAAAACCTCCGGGTGGAGGGACCACTCCCCCTGGTCCAGCTTCTAACGACTGAGAAAGTCCGCCTGCCAGTTCTCCACACCTGGAATGTAAATTGCTGAGATTGCCGGAACGTGGGGTTCCGCCCAATGCAGTATCCGCGCTGCCTCTGCAGCCGCCGCTGGGCTACTCGTGCCGTCTTGATTCACATACGCCACTGCTGTAGCATTTGTCCGAAGGAATTCGGATCGGATGGCCTTGGAATCTCCTTGTCCAAGAAACAGACACCGTCTGATTGCTCTCAGCTCCAGCACGTTGATGGACCGGCGAGCCTCCTGGGCCGACCAACGGCCCTGGGCTGATAGCTGCCCCAGGACTCCACCCCAGCCCGACAGGCTGGCGTCTGTGGTGATTATCATCCACTGAAGGGGCAGGAAAGTGAGTTAGGGCCGAGTCCCGAAGCCACAAGAACAGACACGCCCTAGGTCTGGGGGCCCAGCCGGATCGGAAGATCTAACTACCAGTGGGACTTGTCCCACTGAGCCAGGATTGCGCGTTGGAGAAAAACGCGTGTGACTCTGAGCAAAAAGGTATCACCTCGAACGACGAGACCATGAGCCCCAGCACCCTCATACAGAACCGTAAGGAAGACCGACGGTGCGACAGAAGGGTGCGCACAGCCGACTGTAAACACAGCAGTTTTTCCACGGAGGGAGGAACACCTTCGCCTGTTCTGTGTCTCGAATGAGACCCAGATACTCCAGACGGCGGGAAGAAGGCACTGACGACTTCTTCAGGTTTAGTAACCAGCCGAAGTCCAGCAGGGATGCCATCGTGATGCACACATTCTCCTCCAGATCCGAGGCAGAGTCTGCTCGCATGAGCAGATCGTCCAGGTATGCCACTGCAGCGATGCCTCTCTGACGCAGCAACGCCAACACCGGGCTAGCAACTTTGTGAAGACCCTGGGTGCAGAGGTCAGGCCGAAGGGGGGAGCCACAAATTGAAAAAAGCGATCCCCAACAGCGAACCGCAGGAAAACGCTGATCTCGTGGATGGATGGGTACATGGAGGTACTCATCCCTTATGTCCAAAGGCGCCAGAAAAGTCCCCCTGGTGAAGGGCGGCCACAACCGACCGAACAGACTCCATCCGGAACTTTCGCGCCCTGACGTACCAGGTTAGGGCCTTCAGGTCCAGGATGGGCCGAAAACCCTCCCCCTTTTGGGTACCACAAAGGGATTCGAGTAAAACCTCGAACCTCTCCCCTGGGGGAGCTGGTACAATCACCCCTTGGTCTGAGAGGGCCTGTACCACCCCGGAAAGGACCTTCCTGCGCTCCTGCGGGAGCTTAAATTTTATGGGGAGAACCTGTCTGAGAGTAGAGTAATGAACTCTATCCTATACCCGGTGGCCACCGGTCTGCGAACCCCAGAAGACGTCCCCCCACCCGACACTCGGGTGGGGGCCACCCTTCAGGCTGAGGAAGACTTGTCCTCCGTCTTTTCTGTTTGTGCTGCCACTGCCGTCTACCAGTCCCTGCAGCGACCTTACTGGAACAGGTCCCTTTACCTGCCGCACCCGGGGCGCGAAAGGCTTCTTCTGACCCGAAGTAGAGGGCCCCTGTCTACGGCGAAACTCTCGCCTGCGGGGCTCCGGAGGAAGGGGTCCTTACCCCCGCGAAAAACTTGATGATTTCATCAAGACGCAAGCCAAATAGATGCCCACCCTGAAAGGGGAGGTCAGCCAATCTCTTTTGGAAGCGTGGTCCCTGACCAGGAACGCAGCCAAGGAATTCGTCGAGGTCTGACGGCCGAGATCGATATCCTGGACAAGGGCAGAATATCCATGGCCACATCGCAGAGGTATTAAAAACCCTTGGAGTAAACTCAGCCTTCTGTGGTGCCTCCATCAGGCGACCGCCTACTAGGTCCTTCATGAGTCTTCCATGCATACAGCTAGATGCTGTGCCGTCATGGCCGAAGCCAGAGCCGGTCACACAGCAGAGCTCGCGTCCAAGAATAGGGACTTCAAAAGTGCCTCTATCTTTTGATCAGCGGAATCCTAGAAGGAAAGGTACCTTCCATAGGAATAGTAGTCGCCTTGGTAAGGCGTGCAATTGGTGAATCCACCACAGGTGATCCCCATTTGTTTTGGAAGCTCTCCTCAAAGGGGTAGCGAACCGCAAAGCGTGTTGTCAGTGAGGAGGAACGCTGCAGGTGCAGTCACTCACGATAGGAGATGGCCAAAAAATTCATTCTTGGGGCCCCGGGGGCCCAAAAAGGTCCACACACATACGCAGCAGATCGAATTTCTCGATCCAGCTGCAACTGTGAATGCCAGCGATAATTGCCTTTTTTTTTTTTTGCAGCTGCTGGCCCCTGGTCCCCCTCAGTTAGAACACTGTCACCACCTGGGAACCCTGAGGCCACCTCCGGCTCAGAATTCTCCCCTGATGATAAATGAGGGGGAGGGGGACACTTCCTGGGGACCCGCATAGCGGCGTCCCCACGGGGAAAAAACTCACCGCCCGCAGCAGGTTAAGAAAAAAGGGGCCCCTTGATCTGTGCCACCTCAGCAGGTGTAGCAGGGAGATCAGCCATAGCTATTCCCAGAAAAAGACACAGGGATGGAAGGGGCGCCCCCAACACAGCCACATACCCACAGTCTCAGAGGACAGCACCCCGCCACCACCAGCACCTGGAGGGAGCCCAGCTATACTTGCTGTTCCGCCGCCTTGTGATGCAGATCGTCAGAAAGAGCTGCCCGTATCACTGCCGTTCCTGAGGGAAGGGAGAAGCTGCAGCCACGTGTAGATTCGCAGAGCATGCAGTCAAAATGGCCGCCGTGAAACACTAGAGGCCGAACACACCTTTTGGAAAATGTGCAGTACCGAAAATGGCCGCTCCGAGCGCTAGAGGGAAAGCCCCATAGACTGAAGATGTCCGCGGCTACGGCAAAATGGCGGCGGTCCGCCGCAAAATGGCGGGCGATCGCCGCATGGCGATCCGGACGAGAAGGCCGTAACGATCGCGGCGGTGCTCTGGGGGGGGGGGGGGGGTGTGGCAGGGGGCAACATGGAGAGCGGTTCCCACCAGTGGCTACCCCGGGACAGTTGTGAAATCACAGGGTTGTGTGCCGGTCGTCGGGCCCCCTTCATGCCCTTAAAAAAGGGGGGAAGGCAGGGCGCTCACTTACCAGTCCGACGCCACGGTAGCCACCCAAAAGCAGACTTTCCGCCCCTGATGTGCGGTATGCTGCAGGCCCAAAGTCGCCCTGCCGAATCGCATCGGTAAAGGGGACCAACAGGGGGGTTTCACCCCGGGCCGCCCGCACGGAACGGGCAAGATGCGGCGGGTCCCCCATAGCAGGACTGGCTTCGCATCATGTTGGCCAGGTCGGGGAAAGTACAGAGCTCCAGGACTCTCTATGCCCCGACCGTCTTCTTGATAGTAGTTTCATCTTGATTGCAGTAAAAAATAAAATCAAAAAAGTAAAAATGGTCATAATAGGACCGCAGTTCCCCTATAGCAGGGAAGCCAGGTCAACTCTCCTTGCGAACTAGGCATTGAAACTGAAGAGCTATACTGTGAGGGGGTTTGATGTAGGAAGAGAGGACTGCCCCCAGGGGAGGGGCCAGCTGATTCTTTTCCCTGCCTAGTTAACTCCTAGTGGGACGAACATAAAACCCCACAAAGTCAATAAAGAGCTGCGTCTGTCAGTGAACGGAAGGAGAAAATGCATTTTTTTTTTTTACATAATTTTCGGTCTTTATAGCTCAAAAAATAAAAACCCCAATGGTGATTAAATACCACCAAAAGAAAGCTCTATCTGAGTGAAAAAAAAGAGGGACATAAATTTCATATGGGTTCAGTGTTGCATGACTGAGTAATGGGCATTCAAAATGTGAGAGCACTGAAAACTGGTCTGGTTAGGAATGAGGTTTAAGTGTCCAGTGGGCAAGTGGTTAAAGGGTTAGTCCAGCTTTAAAAAGTACAAAAAACTTTATTTTCAGGAAAATGGGACTAAAGCATTGTGGAGTATAAACAGCAACTTCTGCTTTTCAGAAATTCAAAAGCCACACTGACATTCCTGGTCTCCATTCCTATTTAATTTTGGACAGTGAGCTGCTGCTGAGTCCTGATGTAGCATTCCCATCAAATATTGTTCATATTGTCTGCCCTTCTGTTGCCTCACTCTGCAGGTTCGCCTCATCCCCCTGAGCACCAGAACAAGCGTGGAGCTGGCCTCTGGTATCCTTAACAGCCATTGAAGTCACTGGCCCCACTGACTTGCATGGCCAGGGATTTTTATTCAGGGATTTGTCAAACGTTTGGATGACTATTTCTAGGGTTTACAATTTTTTTTTTGTTTTGTTAAGAAGAACTTATTTGCATGGGGCCTAAGATCATTTTTTTTTTTTTTTTTTTTTTTTTATGAATTTACGTTTCTGCAATATTACATTTTCAGTAGCAATAGTTACAGCATTTGCAATATTTACTTATAGTGAATAGACACTTTACATGTTGCATGAGATATTTTGTATAAAACAAACTATCTAAATGCAATGAGCATTACTGAATTAACCCCAGAGAGAGAGAGATACAGAGTATGAGAAAGATAGGGGGAAGAGATAGAGGGAGAGAAATAAATATTGAGAAAGCTAAAGGGGAAATTGTATGAATATACTGTAGATTTGCTATGAATATACTGTAGATTTGCTTGATCTCTATCCAGTTCCGTTTCTCTCTCTCTCTCTCAAAAGTACATTTTTGCAAACCAACGATTAAGCACATTCAGATTGTCATCTAGGTTAGGCATTGCTGAAGGAATTCATCTTTAGTACTAAAAAAGGAAAAGTAAACTGAACCTGGACAGAGACTATACATTTTAGTTTATGGGCCTTTTTAACCATTTCCTGCCCGTAGGACGTCATATCACGTCCTGGACTTGAAGTGGAGATATCGGGATGATGCCTACAGCTACAGGCATCATCTCCGTATCTTTTTCAGCCGGCGACCCCTTACAATGTAAAAGCCATCCTAGCGGCTGACTAGACAATGGATTGATTTTACAGGCAGTGGGACATTCCCTCCCCAAATTTATTTGGGTACAGCATTGTATGGCCGTGCAATTGTCAGTTAAAATAACGCAGTGCCGTATCACAAAAAAATGGCTTGGTCAGGAGGGGGGTAATGTTCCGGAGGTCAATGGTTAAAGCTTGACATTTTATTTACTTGGTGTAACTTCTTATATTTTATCCAAAAAATTTAGTTCTATATTGTGTAAATTGCATTAAAATTCATCAAACTGTATTTTTTACAAAATAATTGCATTTGAAAAATCTGCGCAAATACCCCGTGACATAAAAAGATTGCAACGCACCATTTTATACTTTAGGGCAGGGGTCTCCAAACTGTGGCCCAAGGGCCAGATGTGGCCCTTTGCTAGCTTTTATCCAGCCCTTGAAGCACTATTCCTCCCACTGACACCAACAAGGGGGCACTATTTCTTCCACTGATACCAATAATGGGATACTATTACTCCTACTGATATGGGCACTACTCCTCCTACTGACCACCAACCCTGAGGCCATAATTATTCTCACTGATGCTGGGCCTGGGACATTTTCTGCCCCTGCTGGACACAATCTGGCCCTCCTAGAGTCTGAAGGACGATAAACTGGCCCCTTGTTTGAAAAGTTTGGAGACCCCTGCCCTAGGGTGTGTGTGTGTGTGTGTGTGTGTGTGTGTGTGTGTGTGTGTGTGTGTGTGTGTGTGTTTGTTTGGGGGTTCTGAGTGATTTTCTAGCAAAAAAAAAAATAGATTTTTTGACTTACCATAAAATCCCTTTCTTGGAGTTCGCCGACAGGCACAATGACTCTTAGGACTTAGTGGGTTATACTGGCCTCTTCAGGAGTTTACTAGGCAGAACAGGCAGTTCTAACAAGCAATGCAACATCCAGAGGGGTGGGTGCTGTGCCTGTCGAACTAAGAGAAAGGGATTTTACGGTAAGTCAAAATAAATCCCGTTTTCTCTTTCGTTCGTCGACAGGCACATCGACTCTTAGGACTAAGTGCGACGTCCAAAAGCAGTGGCAAAAAAATGAGGGGTGGGTACTACACCCAACCGTACCCTCAGTGAGGAACCACACGTGTCTCACATGGCTGCCTGCAAAACTTTGCGGCCAAACGCAGCATCCGAGGATGCTAAAACATCAACTTTGTAAAACTTTGAAATCGCCCTGGTGCAGGACCGCTACTAACGGGCAGACCGACTCCATTCGAAACCGGCGGACCCGCACAAACCTGTTGAGGTCCTTCAGGTCCAGGATGGGACGAAACCCATCCTTCTTTGGAACCACAAAGAGGTTGGAATAAAACCCTTGGGAACGTTCCGCCCGAGGAACGGGAACAATCACTCCTTGACCCAGGAGGTCCGGCACAGCCCCTTACAGGGCCCGCAGCTTGCCCACAGGCAGTTGCAGGTTGGAGGCGAAGAACCTGTCCGGGGGCGGGAACGGAATTCTATCCTGTACCCCGAGGAGACCCCCTCGAGCACCCAGCGATCCGAGATGCGGGAGGACCACCTGTCCGCAAACCCCAGGAGACGTCCCCCCACCTGAACACCGGGCGGGGGCAACCCTTCATGCGGAAGAGACCTTGTCCTCTGGCTTGGAGCGCTTACGTGGCCAGGGACGCTTCTGTCCACCCGCGGGGGCCTTAGTGGGCTGTGAACACTTGCCCGAGGAGCAGAAGGGACGAAAAGGCCGCCTATGGGCCGGAAGGGAGGGGCCCTGTCGGGGGACCAAACTCCTCCTAGACTCCGGGAGAAAGGTGCTCTTCCCTCCCGTGAGATTTATGATCATCTCATCCAAGGAGTCACCGAAGAGCCGCCCC
>BLSH010321248.1:100235-117092 GCA_018402905.1 Glandirana rugosa | reverse complement strand
ACCCGCCTTGAAGTGCAAGGCCGCTCTCGCAGCGGGAGCCGCCAAGGGGCGTCTGCCACCATTGGCACCACGTCGGCGTACCAAGTGCGCCGGGGCCAATCTGGAGCCACCAAGAATATTGGTATCCCCTCCACAAGTATTCTGCGTACCAATCCGAAGCAGTCTTATCGGAGGGAAGACGTACAGAAGATAACGACCCCAGGAGGCCACCAGAGCGTCCGTGGCCACTGCCAACGGATCCTTCGTTCTGGACACAAAAGTTCTCGCTTTGTGATTGAAACGGGACGCCATGAGATCCACGTCCGGCGTCCCCCATCTGCGGCAGTCTGATTGAACACCTCCAGGTGGAGGGACCACTTTCCCTGGTCCAGCGTCTGAGAAATCTGCCTGCCAGTTCTCCACGCCTGGAATATAAATGGCTGAGATCGCCGGAACGTGAAGTTCCGCCCAACGCAGTATCAGAGCTGCCTCCGCTGCAGCTGCTGGATTCTTCATGCCGCCCTGATGGTTCATATACGCCACCGCTGAGACATTGTCCGATCGAATTCGAATCGGACGACCCTGCATTCTCATTGTCCAGTGAAAAAAGGCACAATCTGATTGCTTTCAGCTCCGGAACGTTGATGGGGAGGCGAGCTTCCTGAGCCGCCCAACGACCCTGGGCGAATAGCTGCCCCAGGATTCCACCCCAGCCCGCAAGGCTGGTATCTGCGGTGACGATCACCCACTGAAGGGGCAGGGACGTCTTCCCCTGAGCTAGGGCCGAGTCCCGAAGCCACCAGGTCAGAGACGTCCTGGTCTAGGAGCTCAGACGGATCAGAAGGTCCAAGACCGAGGGGAGGCCAGGATTACTCGCTAAAGGAGAGTGTGACTCTGGCAAATGGCATCGCCTCGAACAACGAGACCATGAGTCCCAGCACCCGCATACAAAACCGTAACGAAGACTGACGGTGTGACAAGAGGGTGCGCACTGCTGACAGTAGACACTGCAATTTGGCCGGAAGGAGGAACACCTTCACCAGTTCCGTGTCTAAAATGAGACCCAGATACTTCAGGCGGCGGGATGTAGACACCGACGACTTCCTCAGGTACAGTAACCAGCCGAAGTCCAGTAATGAGGCCAATGTGATATTCACATTCTGCTCCAGAGCCGAGGCAGACCCCGCTCGAAGGAGCAATTGTCCAGGTATGCCACTACCCGCAATGCCACACTGGCGCAACAACGCCAACACCGGAGCTAGCAACTTTGTGAAGATTCGGGGTGCTGAGGCCAGGCCGAAGGGGAGTGCCACAAGAACATGGAGGTCTCCCACCGCAATGCGCAGGAGCGCTGATGTCGTGGATGAATGGGTACATGGAGGTACGCATCCCTGATATCCAGGGATGCCAAAAAATTCCCCCTGATGGAGGGCGACCACGACTGAGCGGATAGATTCCATCCGGAATTTTTTGCGCCCTAACATACCGGTTCAGGTCGACAGGTCCGCCGAATTCCCCCCCCCCCCCCGTGTTTTGGGGACCACGAAAGGATTCGAGTAGACCCCTCTCTCCTGGGAACACTGGTACGATCACCCCCTGGTCTGAGAGTGCTTGTACTGCCCCAAAGGGGGACTCCCGGCATTCCTGCGGAAGCCCTAATTCGATGGGAAAAACCTGTCTGGGAGTAGAGTGATGAATTCTATCCTGTACCCGGTGGACACCTACCGGACCCAGCGGTCGGAAAAATGAGCCAGCCACTGGTCTGCAACCCCAGAATACGTTCCCCCACCCAACACCCGGGTGGGGGCAACTCATCAGGCTGAGGAGGACATGCCCTCCGCCTTTTCGGTTTTGCGCTGCCACTGCCGTCATCCGGCCCCTGCAGCAACCTTATCGGAGCGGGACCCTTATCTGTTGCGCCCAGGGCGCGAAGAAACTTCTTCTGACCCGAGGGAGGGGCCCCTGTCTACAGCGAAAAACTTACGCCTCCGGGAGGAAGGCACTTACCCCCCGTGAAATCTTTAACGATCTCACCCAGCTGAGGACCGAACAGACGTCCACCCTGAAAGGGAAGTCTGCGAGACCTTTTCTGGAAGCACAGTCACTAAACCAGAAAAACGCAACCAGAGTACCCGTCTAAGGATACAGCAACACTGCTACCCTGGATCGCATAGGCAGTAAATCAACGCCGCATCACCAAGGTACTGGAGACCTCGGAGTAAAAAGACAGCCCTCTGCTGCGTAACCAGTAGGCGGCCGCAGTCCAGAAGATTCTGGAGCTCCGTCATAAGCTCAGACAGATACAGCGCAGCCATGGTGAACGTCAGGGCTGGTCGCAGAGCAGAGCCTGTCACCAGGAAGAGCGACCTAAACAGCGTCTCTGTCTTTGGTAGCTGGGCCCTTCTTATGAAGCGACCATAGGCGAGACACCAAGGCGACATCCATTTATTTTTTTTCTCTTTTTTTTTTTTTTAAAAAAAAAACTTTTCTCAAGGGACAGCTTGTAGTGTGGGAGGAAACCGGATCACCGGGAGGAAACCCACATGCACAGGGAGGGCATGCAAACCTCAGGCAGGCCACATCAGGAACTGAGCCAGAAAGCAATATGCTGCCAGGCGCAAGTTCCACTGCACTAGAAAGGAATGCTGCGGATGCCATTTACAACAAAAAAGGCGATCAGGAAAAAACAATCATAGGGTTAAGCCTTGGGCGCCCTAGGAGGCCTAAAGGACCACCCCACATGCGCAGAAATCAGCGATTCGCCATCCTGGCTAAATTGCATCGCAGTGCGATACCGCAGCTGCCAACCCGATTCCCTCACAAAAAAATCTTCCCTTGAAGGGCAAGGTGGAAGGGAATGCTTCTTGGACCACTAAAGACCGCCACAGCTGGTCCAGAAAAAAACCCTTTGCGCAGATAACGGGAGCTCTACGCGTCCCACCAGTGGCTACCCAGTGAAGAAAAATTTTTTTTTTGTTTTTCGGTCGTCGGGCCCCCCTTCACGCCCTAAAAAGGGGGGAAGGCAGGGGCGCTCACTTACCACTCCGACGCCGCGGGTAGCCACCCGATCGCAGACTTTCCGCCCTCTCATGGACAGTATGCTGCAGGCCCAAAGTCGCCCTTGCCGAATTGCATCCGGTAAAGGGCGCTAAAAGGGGGGTTTACCCCGGGCCGCCCGCACAGAACGGGCACGATGCGGCGGATCCACATGCAGCGGGACTGGCTTCGCATCATGTTGGCCAGGTCGGGGAAAATGAAGAGCTCAAGGACTCTCTATGCCCCGACCGGCTTCTTGATAGCAGATCAATTCGTTGATAGAAGAAAATAAAATTAAAATAAAATAAAAATGGTCATAATCAGGACCGTAGTTCCCCTGAAGGGAAGCCAGGTCAACTCCTTACGAACTAGGCAATGAAACTGAAGAGCTATGCTGTGAGGGGGTTTGATGTAGGAAGAGAGGACGGCCCCCATGGGAGGGGCCAGCTGCTTCTTTTCCCTGCCTAGTTAACTCCTAGTAGGACAAGCATAAAACCCCACAAAGTCAATGAAGAAGCTGCGTCTGTCAGTGAACGTAAGGAGAAACAATATTTCTCTCAATTTTTTTGTACAATGTGAAAGATGATGTTACGCTGAGTAAAAAGATACCAAACATGTCACGCTTTTAAATTGCCCCCGGTCATTTTATGGCGGCCGTTTGAAGTGGAATACCGTTGCTGTGGTAGCCGACAGCTACTATGTCCCCGGTATCTTTTTTCAGCAGGCGTTTCTGCACAAGCTAAAAGTGGTCTCAGCAGCAGATTTGCCGCGAGATCACTTTTATCAGCGGCGGGAGAGGTGCCCCCACCGGTTTTCGGTCATCTCCGCCGCTTACCGGACCCGCCGGAAGTGGTGGAGATGATCGGTTGCTCCCGCCCCCCAGTGTCCATGAGCCGAGTGAGCGGCTGAAGCCATTCACTCGGCTCCATAACATGGCAGGGCGGAAGCGACGTCACAAGTCACTTCCGCCCAATGCTCTTAAAGGGCCCTTTTTTTTTTTTTTGAACTGTCATTTTTTTCAAATTATTTTTATTTTCATTTTACTGTAAATATGAGATCTGAGGTCTTCTTGACCCCAGATCTCATATTTAAGAGGTCCTGGCATGTTTTATTCTATTACAAGGAATTATCACATTTCTTGTAATAGAAATAAAAGTGATCACATTTTTTTTTTAAGTATAAAAATAAAAAGTAAAATAATTCAAAAAAAAAAAATTTTAATCGCCCATCCCCGCTAGCTCGAACGCATACGCAAGTCCCGCCCACATATGAAAACCGTGTTCAAACCACACGTGAGGTATCAGCACGAACGTTCGAGCGAGAGCAATAATTTTAGCACTAGACCTCCTCTAACTCAAAACTGGTAACCTGTATAATTTTTTTAAACATCGCCGATGGAGATTTTTAAGTTGCAAAGTTTGTCGCCATTCAGCGAGCAGATGCAATTTTGAAGCATGACATGTTGGGTATCATTTTACTCGGCGTAACATTATCTCACACAATATGGAAAAAAATTGGCCCAACTAAAAAAAAAAAAAATTGCGCTTGTAAGACTGCTGCGCAAATAAGGTTTGACAAAGTTTTGCAACAACCACCATTTTATTCTCTAGGGTGTTAGAAAAAAATATATATAGAATATTTGGGGGTTCTAAGTAATTTTATAGCAAAAAAACCTGGTTTTAACTTGTAAACACCAAACTCCAAAAAGAGGCTCGGTCTTAAAGTGGTTAAAAAAACATCTCCATAGGTGATGCTTTAAACACCTTTATAGGTTACAGGTTTAGAGTTACAGAGGAGGTCCAGTGCTAGAATTATTGCACTCGCTCTAATGTTCGCGGTGATAACTCACATGTGTGATGCGAATACCATTTACATATGCGTACGCAACTTACGTATGTGTTTGCTTCTGTGTGCAAGCACAAAGGGATGGGGGCGCTTTTATTTATTTTTACACTGTCCCTTTAATTTTTTTTTTTTTTTTATCACTTTCATTCCTATTACAAGGAATGTAAACATCCCTTGTAATAGAAATAAAGATAACAGGTTCTCTTTATGGAGAGATCTGGAGCTCAAAAAGACCCCAAATATCTCCTTTAAAAGCAAAAGATCAAAAAATAAATAAAAAATATGGTTTACTTACCCGCCTGGATCAGAAGTGACATCATGACGTTGCTCTGGTCTTCCAAAGCCATAGAGGTGATCAAAGCGGATATACTCTTTGACCACCTGTGTGGGCAGCCGGTGGCACAGTCGGATAGTTTCTCAGGCGAACTGGCAAAAATGGTAAGCCCGAGAAATACCAGTGAGCGGCAGGAGGGGCTTATCAGCCACTCGGACCGCTTTTATGAGAAAGCCAACCACCAGCTGAAAAACTAATATTGGGGTTATGGCGGATATCTTCAGCAATAATCCCGATAAACAACTTGCAAACCACAACATAGAATACAGTTGTGCTCAAAAGCTTGCATACCCTGGCAGAAATTGTGAAATTTTGGCATTAATATTGAAAACCTGATCATGCCAAAAAACTGTCTTTTATTCAAGGATAGTGATCACATAAAGCCATTTATTAATCTCATAGTTTTCTGGATCCTTTTTAAACCATAACAGAAATCACCCAAATGGCACTGATAAAAAGTTGACATACCCTGGAATGTTTGGCCTTGGCACAGACACAGAAGGTGGCACACACTGGCTAAAATGGCTATTAAAGGGTTAATTTCTCACATTTGTGTCTTTTTAAATCACAATAAGTGTCTGTGTATAAATATTCCATGAGTTTGTTAGTTCTCACTTGGATGCCCTAAGCAGGCTAGACACAGAGCCATTAGGAGGTAGAAAAGAACAGTCAAAAGACGTGTGTAAGAAAGTAATGGAACTTTATAAAGATGGAAAGGGATATCAAGAGATACACAAAGCCTTGAATATGCCAGTTAATACTGTTTAACCCCTTAAGTGGAAAATTAGGGGCTCTTTTGATACCAAGCCAAGGTCAGGTAGACCAAGAAAGATTGCAGGCACAACTGGTGGAAGAATTGCCCAGGATACAAAGAAAAACCCACAGATAACCTCAGGAGAAATACAGGCTGCTCTCCAAAAATATGGTGTGGTTGTTTTTAAGGAGCACAATTCAACGATACTTGAACAAAAAAGAGCTGCATGGCTGAGCTGCCAGAAGAAAGCCTTTAGTGCGCCAAAGCCACAAAAAAGCCCAATGAGGCATGTCAAGGTTTTGTTGGGCATATTGTAACCAGGCTTTTTTGTGGAACTTGTGCAGTAAAGGCTTCTTTCTGGCAACTTGACCATGCAGCTCTTTTGTTCAAGTATCATTGTATTGTGCTCCTTAAAACTAACACCATCTTTTTCCATAGCAGACTGTATTTCTCCTGAGGATAACAGTGGGTTTTTCTTTGTATCCCGAAACAACTCCTGTGGCAGCTGTGGCTGAAATCTTTCTTCATCTACCTGACCAAATTTTCCACTTCTTATTAAATGACTTAACAGTATTGACTGGCATATTCAAGGCTTTGGATATCTTTTTTATATCATTTTCCATCTTTGTAATGTTTCATTACTTTGTTACGCAGGTCTTTTGACTGTTCTTTTTTGCTCCCAATGGCTCATCTGCTCCCCATGGCTTTTCTGCAACCCATGGCCATACCTTGTTACGCAGGTCTTTTGACTGTTCTTTTCTACTCCCCATGGCTTAGTATCTAGCCTGCTTCGTGCATCCATGCGAGAGGTAACAAACTCACTGACTATTTATACTCAGACACAAATTGGGATTTAAAAAGCCACAAACGTAGGAAAACAGAGTTAGGTACCTGATAAACTCTAAGACGTCTTCCAGGGCAGCATCCGAGAGATAGGCTCCTCCTCCCTAAAACAGGAAACACATCAGTCCATCATTATAAAAACATCAGTCTTACCCGCATGCCTCAGTATTATTAAAGCACCGAAGGACTTCCAGTAAGCTATCGCGTCCCCATACTCTTCCTGCATAAAACACCAGGGTGGGAACTAGTGCTGCCCTGGAAGACGTCTTTGAAAAAGAGTTTACTAGGTACCTAACTTGTTTCTCGAATCGTCTTCCAGGGCAGCATACGAGAGGATATCTCAAGCAATACTTACTAGGGTGGGGATCAGAACTGGAGCACCTTGCATCCAAAGGACTGGTCCTGACTGGTCAGCCAATCGATACGGTAATGCTTTACAAAGGTAACAAAGCTCCACCATGTTACTGCCCTGCAGATATGTTCAGGTGAAGCTCCCGCTCTCTGCAGCCAAAGTGGCCCAGGCTCTTGTTGAATGGGCCTTGACGCTTGTAGGGCCCTTGAGTTCCTGTGCTTTGTAGGCCAAATGAATGGACATTTTTATCCATCTGCTGATGGTACTCTTGGAGGCTCGCTTACCCTGGTTTATTCCAGTGTGGAGGACAAACAATGACTTGGTTTTCCGCCAGTCTTTAGTCCTCTAAGTATGCAATGAGTATTCTTCTTACGTCCAGTTTGCCAGAGATCTCCTTTCTCTGCTGCCCATGGATGTCAGCAGGGATGGGATGATCACTTTCTGGGTTCTATGGAAGCTAGACAACACTTCTGGTAGAAATGCGGGATCCGGGAAAAGTATAATTTTGTCCGTGTGTATTTCACAGTAAGGCTCTAGCATCGATAAGGTTTGTATTTCGCTTACCTTCCTAGCCGAAACCAGAGCTACCAAAAGCGTTGTTTTTAGCGCAAGATATTTGTCCGCCGTCTCCTCCAGAGGCTCCAATGGTGAAGAAAGGAACCCTTTTAGCACAATGGCTAAATCTCATGATGGGGTCCCACTCAATTTTACTGGCCTGGATCTTGATCAGTGGGTCCTCTGCTAATTTGAGGTCTGTGAAAGAAGACAGGGCTGCTACCTGTACTTTCAGAGTGCTAGTCGCCAAGTTTTTATCCGCTCCTTCTTGTAGAAAGTCTAGGACTGCCAGAATCAACTCCCTACCTGAGTCTCCCTTGGCCTTGTACCAGGAAGTAAATTTCTTTCTTACTTATTCATATATAGCCCTGGTAACAGGCTTTCGGATTGCCAAGATGGTGTCGATGACTGTTTGACAATCCTTTTTCTTGCAGTTTCATCCTCTCAAGAGCTTGAAAATTTTCTGCCCCGGGTGACTGACTCGTCCCTGAGTTAGGAGGTCCGGTCGATCCGGCATGTTAACTGTGGTTTTGTGCTGAGGTTCGTTAGGTGGCTGAACCACGCGCTCTGTGGCCAGAAGGGGGCAATAAGAATTACAGTTGCTTTCTCTTTTTTGATTTTCTGCAACACTCTCGGGAGCAGCGCGGTCGGTGGAAATGCATATGCTAACCGGAAATCCCAGGTTTGGTTGAATACATCTATCCCGCTGTTGCCACTAAAGGGTCTAGTGAAAAGAATCTTGGGAGTTTTGGGTTTGCCTTTGAGGTGAACAGGTCTATTTCGGGTGGCCCCCATATCCCCGTAATCCACGAGAAGATCTCCTGGTGTAATGCCCATTCTGTCTGTTTCACCGTCTTCCTGCTTAGTAAATCTGCTAAGGCATTGTTTGTGCCCTTTAAATGGATGGCTGAGATTGACCGAATGTTCGCCTCTGCCCACAAAAGAATAGACTCCATTAGCGTCATTAGCTGTGGCGATTCCGTCCCTCCCTGTCGGTTCAGATAAGCCACAGTAGTGGCGTTGTCCGACTGGATGCAGACGTCTTTCCTTTGGATAACTGGCTGGAATGCTTAATAGTGCTTTCTGCACCGCTTTTAGCTCCCTCATGTTTGATGAGGCTTGCAACATTTTGGAGTCACATTCCCCTTGAGCACAGTGGACCTCCATGTGAGCTCCCCATCCCAGGGAGCTGGCATCTTTGGTGATCTGCACCGGATTGCTTTGTGCCCATCTGTGCCCTTCTATGTAACGAAGTGGTTTTAGCCACCAATGCAGAGATTCCTTGACCGTGTGCAGTACCGGAATGCTGTTGTCCAAAGATGAAGGATTGCTGTCCCATTGAGACAGAATATAAATTTTGCAGTGGTCGCATATGGATTTGTGCCCATGTGATGGCTGGTATAGAAGCCATCAGTCCCAGAACTGCCATCCCTCTCCTGATCGTTATTTCTCTGACTTTTAGGAGAGAAGTAATGGCCTCCGTGATTTTTATGACCTTGTCTTCGAGCAAAAATATTTTTGTCTTCTTTGAGTCTAGTATGTAATCCAAGTAGGTTACTCTTTGACTGGGGTAGAGCTGTGACTTTTTGGTTTATTAACCACCCTAGTTCCTGTAAGTAGGACATGCTTGTCCGAAGGTTGATCTCCAGGGACGTTGCTGATTCCGCAAAAAAAACAGTAGATCGTCCAAGTACCGAATAACTCCTATGCCTTTTAACCTGAGATCCCTCAGGGCTTCCGCCATGATTTTTGAGAAGATTCTTGGTGCAGAAGAGATCCCAAAGGGCAGGGCGGTGTATTGCAGATGCACCGTGGCTGCTGGCCCGTGTCGCGAAACGCAGATATTTTTGATGCATGCTTTTTATAGGCACATGCAGATATGCATCCTGAAGGTCTATCGTTGCCATGAACATTCCCTGCGAAAGAATGTTTCTGACAGAGTAAATGGACTCCATTCGGAACCTTTTGTATATTATGTTCCTGTTGAGGATTTTTTTTTGTTTCAGAATCAGCCTCATCTTTCCTGATTGCTTCTTCCTTGGGAACAAGTGGGAGTAGAATCCCGTCCCTTCTTCCCCGAGGAACAGGACACACCACCCCTTGTGTCACTAGGTCTTGAATGGATTCCAGAAATGCATCTGCTGCATCTTTTTCCTTTGGCATTGTAGTCACTAAGTATTTTGTAGGGCTGAGACTGCAAAGTTCCATCGCATAACCTTCTGTTATAGCGCATAGTATAAATCCATTTGTTGTGATCTTTTCCCATGCTGGAGAGAACCTTGCCAGCCTGCCTCCTACCCGTCGATCGTCATTGCGTTTTATTCTTTTCACTTGAGGGTTTGAGGATGAAGTCTCCCTTGCCCTTTTTATTCCGTTGCCAATTTTGCTGACCCCAATTTTGCTGCCAGCGTTTCTTTGCCGCTTGTTTGTCAAACGTCCTGGGCTGACGAAAAGGGGTTTTGCCCTGTTTCTTTTTGGATTGGGGAAATCCCTTGTTTTTTGCCGCCGTCTTATCTAGTAGGGACTCCAGTTCGGCCCCAAACAGTAGATCCCCTGAAAAGGGAATCCCGCATAACCTGCTCTTACTGGTGGAGGGCATGCTACTCTGGTCCGTGCCTGTAGAGCCCTCCAGTTTTTTGATGGCTGCTTGCAACGTGCAATCGTGCCCTTTATTTCCTTTTTAAATTTACTAAGCACGTCCCTAAAGTAGTTCTGCGATTCTTTTGCTACTAATCTGTCCACACATTTCTGACAAAGTGGTTTCTTTCATTCTGGAGGACAGCGGTGCCCACACGAGGCACATGTCTTGGCCGTGCTTTTTCCCCTTTTTCTCCTCTGGGGCTTTTGCCTAAAATAAGCAAAAGAGGCCCGAATGAATGAATTACCTGCATAATGACCGATCGGTATTATAACAACAAAATGAAGGTAAAAGGCAGCTCTCTGGCTTACCTTG
The DNA here is from genome assembly GCA_018402905.1 of Glandirana rugosa. Taxonomy (NCBI): domain Eukaryota; kingdom Metazoa; phylum Chordata; class Amphibia; order Anura; family Ranidae; genus Glandirana; species Glandirana rugosa. The sequence continues at coordinate 106,441 of BLSH010321248.1, read as the reverse complement.
GAGCCGTCCTGACAAGCAGGATCTGCAGGGCAGGATGGAGAGACGTCCGACATGGTCAGCTTCCATGTTCCTCTGACAGACGGCCTTTTTAACTGCTTCCTGCTCCAGCCCCGCCCCCAGCTGACCCCATGCAGGTTGGTGGACTCACCTGCTGCCGCTTAACCCATTGCTGCATCATCCATTGTTCCAGAGACTTTAATTTCTATTTGGTTTCCCATTCACCATTTTCCTTTCTCTTTTTTTTCAAGTTTCGCGCCGTCCCGCCGGAAGGGACACCACCGGAAGCGAGGCATCTCCGACCAGCTTCCTTGCCTCCACCAAGATGGCCCCCAACAGGAACCACGTGACCCGAAACCGCGTTCCCGCACCATCTTGGTACCCCTGCCGGGTCCAGCCAGCACTGCCGTCGGAGCCCAGGCAAGCAGAGAGCGGCGTGGAGCGCCCTAGCCAAACCGGCATCGGCGCCTGGATGGCTCCCCAGCTCTGCCCCTCCTCTCCAGCACTGCCGTCGGAGGCCAGGCAGACAGAGCACGGCGTGGGGCGCCCTAGCCGAACCGCCATCGGCACCCGCTCTCTGGATGACTCACCGAGCGCTGTCCCTTCTCCAGGCAAGTAACCCAACAGGTGTAGCGGCAGCATAAAGGGGGCAATGCCACTGGCACGAATACAGCATGGGGGGATGGTTGCCTACTTCCCTGCAGAGGCAAAACCTCGGGTGGTCCATAGTCCAAATGCTGCCCCACCCCCAAACCCCATGGGTCGCCAGGGGGGCCAGTCAAGGAGTCTCCTGCAATTAGCACAGAGACAGAGGTCTTCCTTCCAGCTCATGTGGTCCGGAGGAAACACAAAATAACTGAGGCATGCAGGTAAGACTGATGTTTTTATAATGGTGGACTGATGTGTTTTCTGTTTTAGGGAGGAGGAGCCTATCTCTCAGATGCTGCCCTGGAAGACGACTCGAGAAATTAACCTTTAATAGCCATTTAAACCTGTGTGTGCCACCTTCTGTGTCTGTACCAAGGCCAAACATTCCAGGGTATGTAGACTTTATCAGGGCCATTTCTGTTATTAGGATTTAAAAAGGATCCAAAAAACTATGTGATAATAAATAGCTTCATGTGATCACTATCCTTAAATAAAAGACAGTTTTTTGGCATGATCAGTCATATTTTCAATATTAATGCCAAAATTTAACAATTTCTGCCAGGGTATGCAAACTTATGAGCACAATCGTATGCACTGCAGTTGGCAAGTAGTTAAAAGGTCAGGACATCTTTGCCTAATATGGATCAAATGTTAACAGAGGTCGTTCTCTCCCCCTGAAGTCTCCAATTGAATTCTAGGCACTTTCTTCTTCCATATTCCCTAAATACGCCATCAAATTTCCTAAAAACAGCCAGCGGAAACCTACAGGGAGAAATATTAAAAAAAAGTAGATTCTGACTTCATCAAACATCATGTGAAAATGATAACTCTGGGTTTGGCTAAAAGCTGGGAAGTGTGTAAGGATTGAACCCTTCAACAGAAATATACTAAAGGCTCACAACCCCCTTTAAGCTGATCTCCTCAACAATCGTAAAGCAGTAGTAAATGGTTATGAAAAAAAATGCTGACGGGATGGATATTTATGACAGAAGAGACCCTATCGGTGTCTTCTGTCATAAACACTTCCTCCTGCCTGTGAGCCAGCATGTACACTGAGCCCCGCATGCGCGGGAGTGACATCATAGCGACTCGGCCATTGAAGAGGCCGAAGGCATCGAACCGGGAAAGATAAAAATGGAAGCGCCCAGGACCCACCAGATCAATCACAGCGCAGCTCCAGAGGGTTCAGTTTGACAGGTAAGTATGCCATAATGTGCTAATATACTGTACATACTAGCACATTATAGACTAACCCACCTGGGGGCCCCTAAAAAGAAGAAGTGATAGCAGACTTCACTACCGATTTGACTATAAGACCCAAAACTTGACATTTTTAAGAAAAAAAAAGTAAATGTTACATTGCTTTACAGAATATCACAAACTATGTTTCCCCTACAATGATAGGCACAATGTATTGAAATCTTACCTCAGGAATAAGAAGAGTTAATTTTTTGAGCCAATCTTGTAAATTATCACTGTCTGCAAGGCTAGATTTCACCATAGAACAACAATGAGCCCAACTAACAAGGAGCCACATTGAATAATGTGTAACTGGAGAATGAAAAAAACACAGGAAATATGTAAATAGTCACACGTTTTACTTTAAAATGGCTATCACTACCACAAAAGCAAACAAAGCTAAGGTACTAAGTACAGAGTCACAAAATGGCTTCATACTTGCAGGAAAATGGCCCACAGTACAGGGCAAAGGAACACGGACAATATTTGATTTCTTTAGTGCGAGAAAGCAAAGGTACTAAAACCTGAATTAGGATTGGCTGCTAATGACAACTGCATACCCCTGCTATTTGCTTTATAGCCATTAAAGATGAACTCCAAGCAAACAGCTAACAGATGAAATACAGTATGGAAGTCATTTGTAGCTACCTAAAGATTTTTATTTCTGTCCATCTACTTCTTGGATTTTTATAGCTACTCCTACAGACTTTTATCTGTTCAATCCAGCACTGGAAGCTTTTTGTTATATCTGGTAAGTGCAAGAAAAACACATTGACCATGTCAAATTCAGGGCTGTCATTGGTCCCTTTGCACACTTCCTGCATTCTCAAAAAGTCGATTTAGCCCTCCTAGTCTTTACCTTGTGCTACAGATGAGCAGTCTAGCAGAAGAAACAGGGCACAGCTGACACCACGCAGTCCAATGCTGTGTGTTGGCCAATAAAATGGTTTAAGACCTGAATGTATTACTGGCAGATCAATGGGTATTTTTCTGTACTTGCAGGCTCTATGCAGGGATAAAACTTGGGCAAATGTGCATCCTGTGATTGATCAGTGTAAACGAGATGCAGCTGACTGACAAGTTCATCTGTCAGTCACTGCTTTCTCTTACGATCAGCATGCAGACTGACAATCTTTGTGCTGCTTCTCTCGTTCCCAATTTTAACAGTTTACAGTGGACTGCAAGAGGCGGACATCAAATCAGATCCGGGTATTTACATTTAAAGCGGTTGTAAACCGCGGCTGGTGAAAAAAAAAACACCTTTAAGGCAATTGTATTATGTGCTAGTATGCATCACAAACTAGCACATTATGGAATACTTACCATAGAATGAAGCTCTCCAGTGGCGCCTGGTCACCGCTGAGAGGGCTGACAACCTCCCCCAGTGGTCTTTCTTCTGGGTTCACACGCTCCGGCTGTGTGATTGGCCCAGAGCGGCGATGACGTCATTTCCATGGGAGCCATCTTTCTGGCAAAAGGCTCCGATGTCACTGGCTGCATACAGGGTGAATATCTACTAAACGGTGCAGGTTTAGGAGATATTCATGTTACCTATTGGTTAGCCCTTTTATAGGCTTAACTGTAGGTAAAAATATCAAAGCGGGCTTTATTACCACTTTAATGTAATCAATAAATCTAGAACTGCATTATTTTATGTATTTTATACCAAACAGGAGTTTAGTAGTAACAATTATTATATTTTTAAATATGAATTTTTCCTGCAAATGACATGCAAGGAGGGCGGGACCAAACAACTTAAAAAAAAGTGAAGAAAAAAATCTTGCTATTCATGTAGAGGTCCAGAGGAGGGATGGAATGGAGGGATAAAGTTTTGGAGGGTGAAGGTCCGCTTTAATCAGGACAAAATTGGAGACTGAAAAAAAAAAATCTGTATAACAACTTGAAGGCTAGGTTCACACATGTCTGGCTGCAGTTTGCAGTCCGCAGTGTTTCTGTTCACCGGTTCAGGTATAAATTTTTCCCTGAATTCGCACATGAACTGGACCCAAAAAACGCACAGGACCTTTTCCAAAATAGCATCGCGGCCATCCTGGACATGTGTGAACCAGCTCCATTGAGAGCTGGTCACATTCACATGTTATGCGGAATTGGATGCGATTAAAAACGCATCCAATTCACATTGTGTGAACCCAGCCTTAGACAAAAAATGGCACAAATGCAAAAATATAAGAATGCTGGCAGTTAAACACAAAACATGATGCAAACAGACGCAAGAAAACACAAGGCATGAAAATTTATCAGAGAAAAAACAAACAGTTACCTTCGTGCCTTGACCTATGATCAGATTGGGCTTTCAGTACCCTGTAATAAGGACAGAACATGTTAACAAGCACATTACATTTTTTTAAGTTAAAATTTTTAACATAAACAAAATACTGTAGGCCTGAAGTGGCTAGCTACAAATGACATTCAATAATACAGATTTAGCTGTCATCTGTAATAAAGTTATAGTTTACAGAAGAGTAATAACTTCTTCCAATTACAGTTAATGTTGAGCTGGGAAAAGCAGGTGGCCATATAGAGCAGATCAGGAAAGTAGGAGGAAAAAGGAGAAAATAGCCTGAGCCTGCAAATGCACTAAACTATAAGGCCTCATGCACACAGGACGTTTTTTGACTGTTTTTCAGCAGCTGTTTTCAGCTGCAGACGTTTTTTTCTACAGTCATTAAACCCTCCATCATGTTATCCTATGTGTTCATGCACACATAGGCTGTTATCAACTGTTTTTAGCAGTGAGGTTTTTGAGCTGTAAAAAAAACCCAAGACTAGAGGGTTCTGATAGACGTTTTTCAGCTGTAAAAAAGTTCAAATGCTCAAAAACGGACAAAAACACAGCTAAACAACGCTCCCCAAGTTTTTGAATGTTTTAGATCAATTGAGAAAAAAAAAAAAAAAACGCCGGCCCTTTAAAAAACGCAAAAAAACGCCAGTAATACAACGCTGGTAAAAACTGAAAAAATCACTGATAAGCTACTGACATTTTTAGGCCATTTTTTTAACGTCCTGTGTGCATGAAGTCTAATGAGAAGAAACAGAAAACAGAATCCTGTCCTATTAAATATATCTCTCTGCTGTTATTAGTTCATCTATACCTAAAACCTTTTTTGTATTTTTTGGATTGGGGTGGGGAAGGATTAGAATTCCCATCAGGTTTTACTGCAGTTGGAAAGACTCCATTTTCGGTTTGGGAAAAAGGTTGTTCCTAGTACAAGATGTTAGAGGAAGGCAGGACAAAAGCTGGCAGGACAAAAGCAGCTGCAAAAACACTCCTAAGGCCTCATATGCACACGAACGTTTATACAGCTGCGTTTTTGAGGTTTTTTTCACAGCTTAAAAACGCCTCTTCATGTTATTTAATGACCTCATACGCACAGATGTTTTTGAGCTGTAAGTGACATAGGCTTTTTTTAGCTAAAAAAACCACCAGGAACAGTGCTGAGGCTCCAGCACTAGAGCAGTTTTGACGCTGGTAAAAGCTCAAAAACTAGGCTTAACATTGTATGTACAGTGTTAAGACTCTTCAGGCCTTTCTCTGTCTCACTGATCTGAATAGAAGTCGCACCAGAGAAGGTGCAGACTTGTGTGCTGAGGATCTTGAAGAGAACCCCCCCCCCCTCAAAAATGAAAATGCATGAGGTTTCACCCCCCCCCCCCAAATCCATACCAGACCCCACGCAGCAGCCCCCAGCAGGTGATGAAAGTGGGGGGGAGGAACACGAGCTAGCCCCCACCCCCTCCTGGACTATACCAGGCCGCATGCCCTCAACATGGAGGGGTGGGTGCTTTGGGGCAAGGAGGGCCTTGCACCATCCACCCCAAAGCACCTTGTCCCCATGTTGATGAGGATAAGTGCCTCTTCCAGACAGCCCTGGCCAGTGGTTGTCGGGGTCTGCGGGCGGGGTCTTAACGGAATCTGAAAGCCTCCTTTAACAAGGGGGCCCCCAGATCCCACCTTATGTGAATGAGTATAGGGTACATTGTACCCCTACAAATTCACTTAAAAAAAAAAAAATACATTACACAGGTTTTTAAAGTATTTTATCAGGCAACTCTGGCGTCTTCTTTCTTCTGCTCTTTTGCTGGGTCTTCTCCTGATGTTAACTCAACGCGGTCTCCCGAACTAATGTTGGCTCCGCATTTATCGACATTATTATTATACAGGATTTATATAGCGCCAACAGTTTGCGCAGTGCTTTACAATATAAAGAGGCATTACAGCAACAGTACAATTTAAAACAAGAGGGTTAGAGGGCCCTGCTCCTGTGAGCTTACAATCTAAGGGGGGGGGGGGGGGGGGCTGG
>BLSH010321248.1:64240-77928 GCA_018402905.1 Glandirana rugosa | reverse complement strand
CCCTTGCTGGCACTTAATACTGACCCAGTGCAAAACGGATCCCACGTCATCCCTATCGAGACCATAATTTGACACAACCTAGGTATACACTAACTACGTCCGTCCCACCTATTTTTAGTTACTAAATTTTTTTTTTTTTTTTTAGACTAAAAAAAAAAAAAAAACGAAATTTAGTCTAACAAAACGAAATTTAACCTAAAAAAAAAATAAAATAAAAGTTTAAATAAAATTATTTTACGTAAACCTCATTTTTAGATAGATTTCTATCAAAAGATAAATTGTATGTAATTATTAAATTAAATAAGTCGTACTTTACCTCGAATCAATACATCGTACTCCGACATATAAGACGTTATAGCAAAAAAAAAAAAAAAATCAGATTTTTTTTTTTTTTTTTAAATCATTGATTTTTATCCACCCTGCCTGCATCAATCACATATGGATCCAACACAGTTTAATACCAGAGCTATCCCTACTGCACCCTAGGCAAAACGTGACCCAGTCATAATTCACGGTCGTTCCCTCTTACAATAATCCAAACCTTCCTTCTGGACCTTGAACAACTCCTCCATACTTTCCCACACAAAAGTTTTGGATAAGCTTTGGATGGTTACAATGGAAAATTTTCAACTGAAGACGGTTTCTTCCCAAACCAGTCTAGGACGCATACATAACAGTTTTGAGAGGCTATGTGATACAGATTGCTTCCCGCCGACAATGCCAAAGGAGCCATTGAAGGAAGGAACTAGAATCAGAGCTGGAACAGATCTCTTAAAATTAGAAGGCCAATGCCACTTCCTGCATGTGTCTTCATCTTCACAAACTTAAAAATGGGCTAAACCTGTCTTTCAGACACAATGATTTAGTTACACCAAGCCAAAAATAAATGCTATATACATACTAACATGCCTGGCACCATGTTAACTTAACGTTTGCACCACAGCAACACCACAAACAAATTCCATAGCCTTTAGAACCAGGCATCACGTACTTACCACTCAACATTCTAGCGGAATGCAAATGCCACCTCTCCAGACTGTCCATCTGAAATATCTTACAACCCAGTATCTCAGAACAAAACCCTCTCCTCCATTAATGCAGATAACATGGTGAAGGAACACCACCTGGCAATAACATTTCTCAAATCTGGCTATAATGCCCAATTCTACAAAAACTTCTTATTCCACATTTTACAGTTTTAATCTGTAGAAAGGTTACTCCTTCCACTCTGGACTCTTTCCAAGCCAACATTGTCATGATTCCCACAGGTTGAAGGAAAGAAAATTACTTGATTCCCCCATCCACACAATCAGGAGGAATCCCACCCACGACGCTATTCTGTTTATGCAGGTGAGGACCGTTCCCCACTATCAGAATACAATGATCACTACTGGCGACTTGCAACCAGCCTGCCCACAGACAGATCAAAATTTTGTCTGGATTCTTCAGAAGCAGCAGAATTCCAATCCTCCTATGGCTGGCTTTAGTCTAACCATACACCAGTTTCACTCCTGAATAAAGATGTAAAGATCTTGGTGAAGGTTCTGACTGCTAGATTAAAATCCTTACTGTGTCATCTCATGCACAAAGATCGGGCAGGCTTGGTACAATTTAGTGGCATGGTTCGCCAGGCAATATAGCTCATTCATCTTGCCAGATTCCGGTCAGTTGGGTCTATATTGCTTTCACTTGATAGGCTCAAAGCATTGATACCCTTTCCTGGGAAAATATAAGCTCTTGGCACTTTGCAAATGGGCTTTAGAAGAGGACTTCGCATCCTGGGTCAAGGCCTTTATGCCCTGCTGGCGGCAACAGTAAAATATGCAGCATTCACCTCCAATAGGCAGTGGGCTCAGGCACGGCTGGCCTTTAGCCCCAATCCTATTCACCTTAAAACATCTTGCAACTACCATTTGAGCAGCTCCAGACATCTGGTGCCTGGAATTTGTGGGCAATCACTAAAAAAATGATGGGTAGAAAAAAAAAATATGATAGCTAATGTAGAAACATCTAATGACTGGTAATATTTTATTTCAGGTCTAAATACAAATTAAGATTCAGAGAACACTAGCTTGCAGAAATTGCAAATTACATCATTATGTAATGCATATGGAAATACCGGAAACAACATCAACTCACCACAGTCCAAGATTCATGCTCTTTGGGTTCTAAAATTCCAGAGTTAAAGATTTCAATCAGTTGCTGTAGACCGCCAGAAGCTACAAACTGAAAATACATTCCATATCAACTCATCAGAACAACATTTCAAAGATAAAGGCTCTATAATGCAGGTGATTTCTCTACTGTAATACTGAGTAACACAGAACTCATCCGGTTTTTCTTTGACTTATGGCTTCATGTCAAGCATAACAAACAAATTGCAATTATTACATGGACACAAGTCACTTTCAAAAGTTGTAAACAATTCAAAGATGTGGAAAAGTAAACAGTTACTATAATGCCACAATACATGAATTTAACTACTGGGTGCAGTGGTAAGCGAAATGGGGAGAAGCAGCTTTTATTTTTGTGTGTCCAGCTTATTAGATGCAGGCTTACACCCCACCCCCACCAATCACTCCACGTGTACTCCAAAGAATAATAGAAATAAAATACCTTGCAGCTCCACGTGTTTTTACTGTTTTCAATTTGATCTTCACTGGAATCATCAGAATCTGGATACAAATCACTGTAACTACCCTGTAAGAAGATTTTAATTAACATGTATTTTACCTTTTAACAAAGCAAATCAATTATTTTTATATGTTAACAAAACTTCCTAACTTAAAAGATTTGTAAAGGCAGAAAGTTTGTTATCTTAATGCATTTTACGCATTAAGATAAAAAACCTTTTGTGTGTAGCAGCCTCCCCCGCACCCACCAATTACTTACCTGAGCTCCTTCCCTCTCCAGCGATGTCCACGAATGTCTAAGCCCTCTGGGACCCTCCTCCTGATTGGCTGAGACACAAATGCGTCACTGGCCCCTTGCGGCTGTCAAAGTTAATCAATCAGGGGAAAGAGGTGGTTGGGCGAGGCTCCGTGTCTAAATGGACACACAGCTCTGACTCAGCTCAGGTGCCCCCATAGAGAGCTGCTGGCTGTGGGGTCCACTAGATAGGAGGAAGCGACAAAGAGGGACCCAAGAAGAGGAGGATCGGGCGGCTCTGTGCAAAACCAACTGTACAGAGGAAGTAAAACATGTTTATTCATAGCGAGCCTTTACAATCACTTTAAGGACGCTTGTGAATCACATTCAACTACCCTAAGCTGCAAAAGCAGTGGACAGGGGTGTATGCATGCCGCAGTCGCAATGCTTTGCAAATGTGTCAAAAATCATGGCCTGCCAAACGCGACCCATCCTTCAAGTGAATGTGGAAATGGTAGAAACGCCCCATGACCGTGGGGCGACTGGTGAGACAATTATGATGCAATAATGAAGCAATAATGAGGCAATTACTGGTTAAAAAGGGCAGTGAGGAGCTATCACATTGCCTCGTCACTGGCTGTTAAATGCCTCTGAAAAGCAATCCCGTGGTTCGCTTTTCAGGAGCAAAGATTTAGACCAAAATCTAAATTGAGCCTTAACAGTACTACATCCAAAAACAAAAAATGTATATATTGCTGCTTAGTAATCCTTATATTTGGTGGCTGCATTTGTTTACCTTTATTTTATTAGGCAAGTCCTACCATACACACACACATTACAATTTGGTTGTACAATTTCCTTTAGATGTACAAACCAAGTTCTGCAAGGGTCTGCCTGACTGGATACAAATTGATTGGATAGAGTATGGAGGTTCCCATTTCACAAAGAATGTACACTCCGATTTTAACACGCATGGTGACCCCAAGTCTGCTAGAGTATCTAACATTACCCTCTCCCTAAATTGACAATGTTATTGTTCAAAGGTGTTTCCTTTGCTTCTACTTACTTTCAGGATCACCAAATTAAAAGAAAAGGAAAAAGTCCATATCTTGATAGTACAGTACAGGACACAGGCAGAGTATTCATACATAATGGGTTAAAGGAATATACTTTCAGGTGACAAGACACTAGCAAAGCTTTAGAAGAGCCATCTACTGGGCACCTCACTCTATAAACCTACCCCGCTTCATGAGTCCTCAGTTTTGTAGCAAGCAACAGAGTGTAAACCAAGGAATGGAAGGGAAGCTGGCATGCATCCTGTACTGTACTCCAAGATACAGTTTAGAGGCAAGCCAAAATTCCTTTCATGTTAATAGTACAATACAGGCCATGGGCAGAGCATTCATACATCATGGGACTTCTCTAAGCAATGAATAGGAAGGGCAGGATCTGTTGGAATCGGCGGAGAGGTGGAAAAAGAACACAAGATTTTTCCTTCATAATGTAAGCTCTTGCAATCAGATTTCATATCCATCGTGCAATGCTTAGAAACCGAACACAAGGATGGGGGACAACGTGCTCATTGAGGAGTAATACTAAGACCACCTTCAGGAGAAGGGAGGGCTTTGGGCATAAGACTGTCTTATCATTGTGAAGAATGAGGAAAGTCTCTTTACAGGAATGGGGCTGCCAGTTATGAAACACATCTCACAGATGCAATAGTGACCAAAAAGGCTACTTTGCATAAGAGATCTTCTAGGCAGATATCTGTGATAGGTTCAAAAGGTGGTTTCAGCAGGGTAAATAGAACCAATTTGAGATCCCAAGGGAGCTGAAATGGTTCTTTTTTTAAGATCATGTCACATGACCTTAAAAAAAGCGCACCGCAAAAGCGCCCAACGTTTTATGGGCAGTTTTAAGTGTCTTAGTGTGAAAGGGGTTTTATTAAAAAGAGGATTATAAATACATACTCACAAAACATTAATATCAATTGGGCATAACAAAGTCCAGAAGGTACTCTGGTTTACTAGGCCAGTCTCAGAAATAAAATTAAATTCCAGAGGTGAGGTGTTTCGAGGGGGGTTCCCTCTTCCTCAAGAGCTCCTGAACCTCATTACCACCAATTGATATCGATGTTTCGGGAGTATATATTTATAATCCTTTTATAATAAAAGGTTGCAAAGGTAATGCGCTAGGCTGAGGCACCCTCTTTTTTTTTTATCTTTTAAAGTTTTCCTTTTGTTTCCCCTGCCTGTTATGAGTGCCAGCACAACCAGTGCAGGAGTCAGATCAGTTGAAAGATCTCAAACTGTCTTTGGCCACATTTCTCTCAAGCACGGGAGATTTTGTTTTTTTTCTTGGTTCACAGACACTGAAACCTATGGTTTACCACCTGGGTTTCAAGAACCATGCCATTAAAGCTGGACTGAGCACCAAGATGGAATAGAAGTCAGAATATGTCTATATACCAGGTTCTACTTGGCCAGTTTGGCACAATATGAGTCACAGGTTTCCTCTCTTGCTCCATTATCTTAAAGTGGATGTAAACCCTCTCCTATACTCAGTGATGTGAACAGCCATAGATGATACACAGGGATTAAACAAATCTCCTTATACAAGTTTTACATGTATAACTGCTGTCTTCAGCTTTATATATTCTTTATAAAGTGCACATGGTGTTAGAGATTTTCTCTTCCTGTTCAGTACTGGAAGTGAAATCTGGGCACACAGCAAAGACAGCTGATTGGAGGATAGGCACACACCCCATTTCCACATAGGCAGAGACCTGCACAGCTCTGCTCTCTGCTAATCTATTTATAGCAACCTCCCATGACACAAAATTCAGCTTGGTTTTATCACAGTTGACGGAAAACCTGTCATAAGTTATGCTGATAAATGAAGAACGAAACAGGAGAAAGCCATGGGACTCAGGGCTTTGAAGAGAGATAAGAAAACATTGCAGATATATAAGGGCCCAGCTCAAATTATCGGGTTTACATCCACTTTAACCACCTGAGCTTTGGAGGGTTTTACCACCTTCATGAGCTGAGCATTTTTTTTTGCTCAGCACCGCACTACTTTAGTGGCAATTGTGCAGTTATGCAACACTGTACCCAAATAAAATGTATGTAATTTTTTCCCACACATATAGAGTTCTCTTGTGGCAGCATTTGATCACCACTGGGTTTTTTTAATTTTTTATTGTATAAACGAGAAAAGAACGAAAATTTTGAAAACAAGACAATATTTTCTACTTTGTTATAAAACAAATGCAATCAAATCTAATTTCTTCATAAATGTGGGCCAAAATGTATTCAGCTACAGATCTTTGGTAAAAAATAAAAAATCCCAATAACAGTATATTAATAGGTTTGTGTGCAGACAAAGTAGGATTCGCACTGTAGGAAAGACAAATTAGCATGCACGGAGACAAAGGAATAATCAAAGCATTTAAGGCTAGTTTTGTACCCTTAGGCCTTCTTTATCAGACCCCATTGGTTTAGGGAACCGCTCCTCCCTCTACCACCCCCTTGGCCATCTTGCTTTCCCTCTCTGGGACTCTTTTCTCTCCTCTTTCATCTCACTGTCTTTTTTGTGTCCGTCTCCCCTCCTTATCATCTGTTGTACAGCAAATACAAGTGTCAGGTGTTCTGGTACTTCTTCACAATTCTTCGAGTTAGTAGGATACCTCTTGACGGCTATATAATATGCCCAGGATTACTCCAAAAGACATTTTCCACCCTTAAGATCCTTCCTTTTAAAGGTCAAGAGTCTCAATGTATAGGAGAAAAAAATCTACCGTTCTAACTGAAGCGCACATACAGTATACAAGGCATATGTCATTTTTTCCAGTAGACTCATTTTACATCTGGCTCAATACCAAACTACTCCAATAGGATTTCTGCAAGTATGCATCATCAAAAACTCGATTTTTCATTTTGTTCTATAAACAGACCCCATTTGTTCTTTCCAATCAACTTGAAGACCAGAAAGGTACGCCAAGAGGTAGACCAATCAGGTTGGCTAACATTTACTGTCCAAATGTGAAGTAGGTCTCCTTTTTCTGAAAGGTGTTGTCGCTTTTGTCTGGTTTCCAATCAGGTTTGGCAGTTCTAAAGAGTGATTTCAATGTCCCCCTAAACCCTATCCTAAACTCCTCCAGTAGGACCACTACAACTTCAAACTCTTGCCCCCCGTGACTTATGGCGTACACTGTAACCAGCAGAGAAGGATTTTACCTTCTTCTCTAAATCCCAAAAATATTCCTAGTTGGGTTACCGGTTTATATCAAAACCTTTTTTCCTTCAAATCATTTTTAATTAAAACAATTTTTTTTTAATTACATAGACACACCATATACATTAACATACATACCCTCATTCACCAAATCTCGATTAAAATCGTATAACTTCCAATCTCTTTTCTAATAATAAAATCTCATTATAAACCTTCTATAATCTTTCTATATGCCAACCTTATGTTCCCATAGACTGCAAAAGTATTGTTTCTTTCAAATCATCATCTGATAGCCCTCACCTTGGTTTTCCCCAAAAAGGATATCCAAACAAAAACCTAGAGATTAGAATCTCTACTTTTGAGCGACCCAGGTAATCTTTGCCCTCTCAAACGGTCTTTGGGTGAATACTTTAAAACTAATGACATCCCTGATGTGTCCCTGATGTGTCCCCACTTACACAGTGGGAGACAGAAAAGTGTGTAGCTAGCGGAGTCTTTATGACTTTGTCCACAAAGCAAAAGCGGGAACACCAAGCTGCCATCCTATCACTAGCCGTATAGCTGAGCTTGAATTACAACAAATGTACACGAGCCCAAAACACTACAGGAACCAAACCACACTAGAGCTACACTATTAGATGAACTGGGTACGTTTGCCCTCACCCACAAATTATTCTACAAACATGATAATTAGTGAGAGCACTGCAGAACTAAAGGAACAATGTGACAATAAATCATATATGTGACAATCAGGAAGTGATTCATTGCCAAAAACAAGAAGTCTAACTAAAGGGTGGGCCATTTATATGGATACACCTTAATAAAATGGGAATGGTTGGTGATATTAAACTTCCTGTTTGTGGCACATTAGTATATGTGAGGGGGGAAACTTTTCAAGATGGGTGGTGACCATGGCGGCCATTTTTAAGTCGGCCATTTTGAATCCAACTTTTCTTTTTTCAATAGGAAGAGGGTCATGTGACACATCAAACTTATTGGGAATCTCACAAGAAAAACAATGGTGTGCTTGGTTTTAACGTAACTTTATCCTTTCATGAGTTATTTACACGTTTCTGGCCACTTATAAAATGTGTTCAATGTGCTGCCCATTGTGTTGGATTGTCAATGCAACCCTCTTCTCCCACTCTTCACACACACTGATAGCAACACCGCAGGAGAAATGCTAGCACAGGCTTCCAGTATCCGTAGTTTCAGGTGCTGCACATCTCGTATCTTCACAGCATATGGGGTTTTTTTTATGGTTTTTATGGTCAGTAAAAACCAATAACGGGTGAGCTGCTCCTTCCAGGAGGTACCGCCATTCCTCCAAAGCCGACTTGATGGCCAGCAATTCCCTATCCCCGACATCATAGTTCCAGCAAGATGGTGCACCACCACATTATGGGTGTCAGGTCCGAGCATTCCTAGATGAACAGTTTCCTGGAAAGTGGATTGGTCGTCGTGGGCCAGTTGAATGGCCCCCAAGGTCTCCCGATCTGACCCCCTTAGACTTTTATTTTTGGGGTCATCTGAAGGCAATTGTCTATGCTGTGAAGATACGCGATGTGCAGCACCTGAAACTATGGATACTGGAAGCCTGTGCTAGCATTTCTAATGTGGTGTTGCTATCAGTGTGTGAAGAGTGGGAGAAGAGGGCTGCATTGACAATCCAACACAATGGGCAGCACATTGAACACATTTTATAAGTGGTCAGAAACTTGTAAATAACTCATGAAAGAATACGTTAAAAACAAGCACACCATTGTTTTTCTTGTGAAATTCCCAATAAGTTTGATGTGTTACATGACCCTCTTCCTATTGAAAAAACAAAAGTTGGATTCAAAATGGCTGACTTCAAAATGGCCGCCATGGTCACCACCCATCTTGAAAAGTTTCCCCCCTCACATATACTAATGTGCCACAAACAGGAAGTTAATATCACCAACCATTACCATTTTATTAAGGTGTATCCATATAAATGGCCCACCCTGTATATACTGTAACTTGAATCCTCAGGACAGCAACGCCCTTGTTTCAGGTCACAAAGTTTGATTCTGGATTTCTTCGCTGAATACGGTCCAACCTCTCTCTATTAATCAAAGGCCAAACATTTGGAGGTTCCAATCTCTTTGGAGGAATTTAACTAGCGTTAAAGCTGATGAAACCAGGCAAGTGCCCTGGAACGGATGGTCTTCCAGTGCAGAATTGTTTGATGGACAAAGCTGCAGAGAATTTTGCTTTGGTCAAATAGGCCCTTTTTGCATGTCTGAAATACAGCTAGAACCAGATGCAGAAACTGGTGTTTGAGCCAGTTTTTGCTCCAGTGCAAGGAACGCATCACTGAGGTTGAACGCTGTTCAAGAATTTGGCAAAATGAATGTTCTTCTGCGATTCAGCAGTGACACCCTTTCGTCTGGTCTCCACCATAGTTAAAAGGGAGGCTATTCCTCTGTAGGGAACTCACAGAAAAGAGTGCAGAGTATTGGGTAAGTGTGTAAAGACTAAGTGGTAACTTAGGTGTAGACTGTCCTGTAATGAATTAGGATTATAGGGGAGGCACTCGGGGGGCTTATCTTCTAAAGCGTTGCCAGTGTCCAGTCACCTCAAGGTACATGCATGCCTATATGTAACCCATGTTATATGAAAAACTCCACTCCTGTGTTCTGTAAGATTAAGATAGTTATAGATCCCTTTATTTGTTCCTTAACTTGAAAAGACAAACTTTACACAAAAAGAAAAAAAAAAAGCAAAACATCATAACTTACAGTAGACTCTCTTCTTATCCTTCTGTTAGGCTTGCCCAAAGCTTCAATAATTTCAAGAGCGTAGAGAAGTTTGTGGGCACTTTTTATGCGAAGCAAGTCCTTCCAACAAGGTCCATCATTTCCCTGAACAGAGAAGAAACTTGATTAAAAGCAGAAAGGGAAATAGAAAAAAGAAATTGTGATACCCAACATATTGAAAACTTTGAAGCTGATCTCCAGACAAACAAAGCAGTTAAATACACAGTCGAAATGCATGTGGATGGGGGGCACATGTGTGTGAGCAGGGAAGATGGCCGCTTGAATTTCTTGCTCCGCGCCGTCGGACAGAGAATCCTTGGCTGATACAGCACAAAACGCACTATGGCACAATCCTCTTACCTCCCGCTGCTCCGAATCCCTTCAGGCACCCAGCGGTTATGTACCGACAGCAGTGTAAAGCTTCCACTGCAACAAGCAAAGGAAAAAGCAAGATGGCGCCCAATCAAACAGAGCCTGATGACTGAATGCAGCTTTCAGCTGCGGACCAGGACAGCCTCCATCAGTTTCCTACAGACTTGGTAAGTCCCCTAGCCACAGACTCTGAGGGTTTACTGGCAAAATTCAGCTCTATTGTGTGGGATGAGATTACCTCAGCCTACCGCAAGCTCTCTGCTGACCTGGTGAAATGTCTTAAAGAGCTAGGCCACCGCACAAAGCAACTGGAGTAGCGTATGGATTTGGCTACTACTGTGCTGGAGGGCCATGAAGAGGAAGTTGATAAAATGTCAGCAGAGCTGGAGAACACGAGAAATAAGCTGGAGGATGCTGAAAATAGAGCCCCGCAGAGATCATCTACACACCCGCTGAGTTCCTGAGGACATTACTGATCTGCAGGGTACAGCTGCTGCCTTTTTTTCAGAAACTGGCACCTGAGATTACCCTTGAGCGATTGGAATTTGACCCCATCCATAGATCCCTTGCCCCCAAACCCACAGAAAAAATGGAGGGATATAATCATTAAATTCTATTATTTCCGTACTAAGGAAAGACTCCTGCAAGCCGCAAGGGATCATCAGGATCTTTTATTTCAAGGATACTCCCTTCAGCTGTTTGCTGACCTTTCACCGTTTACTATCGCACACCGCTGGAGCTTGAAGCCCTATCTTCAAATCTTGCAAATTCAAAAAATCAAGTACAGATGGGGATTTCCCTTTAAGCTCATTCCTTTCAAGGTCGCCAGTTCCATGCCTTCGCTCCATCTGACCCGCGGCGACATTTTCAAGATCTGCATTTTGATTTATCACCTTCCCAAGAGGCGGTGACATCTTCATCCACTCGTTCCAGGTCTTCTCAGCTTTCTCGCAAATCACCCCAATCATCTCAACTGTCCCAACCTGGCTCCCAAGCTCTGCCCACCCCAGCGCTTCCAGACTGTTCCTAAGGGCTGGTGGAGGCCACTCCACCTCTTTGGCTTATCCAGCTAGGAACCTCATTAGCTTGTGGGGGCTTTTCTTGGGCCTTTTGTTGTTCATTGCTACAGAGTTTGACCTACACCTACTGGTCCCTCCCCTGTCATGGATATACATCGGACTGACTTGGGCCCTGTGGTTCCTATTTGCTCCACCAACATTTTCTTTTTTGTTTTCAGAGTGTGACTGTGGGTTGCTACCCAACTTTGGTCTGCCCCAGCTGTGAGATGGCGGCTCTGGGTGGCTGCGACCTACACAGCAATATAGGATATGCTCTTAGTACTAAGTTATATGGTGAACTCCCCAATGACAGTATGTGCCTAGTTGGCTGGCCATTTACAGCTTAATTTAACCCAGGAGGCTGCTGATTGTTGCGAGGCCGGAGAGTAGTCACTTGGCTTCACATACATAGGGGCTTTACTTCCCGTGGGCTTGGTGATCGCCTCGGGCCCTTTGTGGTTCTCGTTTTGCTGCGGGGTACCCGATGTGGTCAACCATTTGTGTGTGTGTGTGAGTGGGGGGGTCGTCGGGGAAGTTTGGGGTTTTACAGCCAGTGGCTCATCTACTCCGGTTACTTATCTTATTACAGTTTCTTTTTAATGGTTTATGTGTTTACTAAGGTAATTATATAATTTACTGGTCGCTTGCTCGCCCTGGATTTCCCTGGGTGGTTGAGGGACCTATTTCTGCTTAACATAATATTTTATATGTGGGATCCCCCCTTTTTGGGGGGGTCATATGTAGTGTATTAGGTGTTGTGCTCATATTCATACAGTAAATACTACTATACTAAGTTGTTGAGTGGATCCGATGGATCACTGCTCCCCCTATGTGCTGGCACTTGGCTAAGACATCAGTCTTGGTAAACTTCTGACTTTGTGGACCTTTTGACCCACTGCTTGATGCATTTATGCTTAACTGGTTTGATTTGCTCTGAGTCTCTCTGCTTTTTCATGTTCTACCATATGTTTTTTTTGTCTTTCTTTTTTTGCCTGATCTTTTACTCTATTTCCTTCTTTTCTTTTTAAGTCCACTAGGCGCGCAATCTGGGATATCATCACTCTTGATAGTTGCTCTTGCCAATTGCAGCAGTATAGAAGTGCAGTAGGACAAAAGTGCAATCGTTTTGAACAAACAATAGTTGGATACAGTAAGTTTAAATTATTTCTAGTTTCCTTAAAGTATTTCAAATTGCTTTTCTTAAATTGTTTGCTTGTTAACATTGGTATTTTGGCTGTGTTATTAGTGATTGTTTGCGAAGTGCTGTTGAGGTGTTGAATACTGGGTGTGGTCAATTAGCATATGTAATAGAGGTGGGCTGTTGACCAAATTGGTGCTTAATTAGTGTTGTATTTGTTGTGTTGAGCTGCCCTGCAATAATCCACCTCTTCCTCAAAGACTGCGCAGGAGAAGGACAGTGTGGACAACTGTTGGGTCTGGAAGAGTAAGGCCTGTGGACCATTAACATGTAGCTTTTGGTTTGACACTGCATAACCCCTATAGTGTTCTGAGCTAGAAGCAGATACAAAGGCTGCAAACATAGCTGCTTGTGAGATTGGCAACCCTTCCCTACACATGGAGGAGCTTGAGAAAAAAAATGCAATTCCAAAAGTAATTGTTTTATCTGAGGCTGCTCACCGGGCAAGAGTTGTGGATAAGGCTCCTAAAAGGAGAAGTCATCTTCTTGTTGGTGATTCAATTGTAAGAGGTGTTGCTATAGGAAATCATGTGGAAGTGTCAAAGGAAGTTAGGCGTTTGCCTGGTGCTACTGTTAGGAGAGATAAGGGGCTCATTGTAAGAATTGTCAAAAAAGCTAGCGAAGAGTGAAATGTTGATGTTGTTGTGCATCTGGGCACAAATGAGTTGTCCCAGAATGATGTGCATTCTGTGCAGAAGGATTTTCAGAATTTGGGCCAGGATCTTCAACAGTTAGGGTGTACTGTTACATTTTCAGAGGTCTTACCTGTGCATAATGGACAACACGAGAAAGTACTTCGTATAGCAGAGTTCAATGTTTGGTTAAAGAATTGGTGCAAAGCTGAAGGTTTTGGTTATGTTAGTCATGATGCTACCCGGTGGTCGGACATTGAACTTTACAAGAGAGATGGCCTGCATCCCTCACACAAGGGCACTGAGCTTCTTAGTATGGAATTTAGGAACTTTTTGGACATGCATTTAAACTGAGAAATGGGGGCAGAGATGTAATTGTTGAGGAGAGTTTCTGTCCCCAGCAGGTTGAAACAAATGTGAGGATTCATGTTAGTAATGACTGGGCTGATGAGGTGGTCACTTCAGTTGAAGTTTCTGTTAATAAAAACTTCATGAAAGAGCACAACAGGTAATACGTGTCCATTCTGGAGACTTTTACATT
>BLSH010321248.1:43959-61490 GCA_018402905.1 Glandirana rugosa | reverse complement strand
TTCAAAACTAATCTTAGAAAGTATTATTTTACTGAAAGGGTGGAAGGACAACGGAATAAACTACCAACAGAGGTTGTGAGACAGTTAACAGTAAATGGCTTCAAACATGCTTGGGATAAACATAAATCTATAGTCAGACAACAAGGTTAATGTAAAAAAAATAAAAAGTAAAGAAATAAAAAAAATGTAATTAATAAATAAAAAGGAGCGAGCAGACTCGATGGACTACTCAGTCTTTTTCTGCCGTCACTTTTCTATGTTTCTATCAGGTTCATTTTTCTCATGCCATGATGCTAAATTGGTTGTCCCTGAATGTTCAGGGTATGAATTACCCTTAAAAAAGGGTGAAAATCTTTAAATACCTTAAGAAACAACAGGAAGATATAGCGTGTTTGCCGAAAACCCATTTTTCTTCTTCCTCCTGCCCCAAATACTTTGATGCCCAGTACCCTTCAGTTGCAGCAAACAGATCGCGGACACTAATGTCCTGCTCCAAGGCACTATTCAGGATGCTGAAGTGACAGTCCTGACTTATTGTGCTCCAAATGTGAACCCGGGGGCCTTTATGACTCATATCTGCTCTTTGATGATGTCCCACCAGAGGGGTACCCTACTTCTAGCCGGCGACTCTAATGTAACGCTGAACCGTGCCCTGGACGAATACTCTTTGGAAAGCGCATCTCCATCTCCTGATGCAAACATTTTTTTATATTCCCTGGGGAGTTCTGATCTGGTAAACCGCTGAGGTGATCAAATACCACCAAAAGAAAGCTCTATTTGTGGGGCAAAAAGGATGTCAATTTAGTTTGGGTATAACGTTGCACGACTGCGCAATTGTCAGTTAAATTGACGCAGTGCCGAATCACAAAAATTGCTCTGGTCAGGAAGGGGCAAATCTTCCAGGGCTGAAGTGGTTAAAGGGCCGGCTGAAGATTTGCTGAACTTTAATCCAGGAACACTGATTCACTACAGTTGCATTTGCTTTCTTCCTATTTAGTAAGTTTCAATAGTTGCCCAGTTTGGAGCATACGAAAACTCACCTAGGAACCCTCCCCATTACAGAGCAGGTAGGAATTTGTGTGCATCTGTGATATAGATCTAAGTTGTACTAGTTTACCTACAATCGAGTAGTACCGGTTTAGCATACTCATTATATTGGTTAATCTCCAGATATTTAGTCGATATCTGAGTGTGTGTGTTCGCGTGCTATTCATTTTGTGGCTGTCAGGGGAGTAAATAGTAGAGAGTGGTTTGACGTACCATAGTCATTCCCCTGCTCTCCTGTACCCACTCTCGTGTACAGAATCTTTAGGACTACAACTAAGCTAGTGTATGATACATTGGTATTGTGTTGTCATTTATTTACAAGTGATTGCTATAACTGTGAAATCTGGAGAGTTCCTCTTTGCCATATAACATATTTTTGAGTAAATACCATTGATTTCTCAACACTGTGTGCTTCTCTTTATGGTCATATTTCAAGGGGAACTAACTCACTAATACATGAACCCAGTATTGCCAGGTTTGCGAGAAGTGACCGAGACTGTTATTGGGCTTGAGGGACAGAGTAACGGACAGAAAATACTTAAGTGGCTTATGCGGGGTTAGCGCTACACACCCATTATTCTCATCCCCACCACTCTCACTTCAAAATCGACCATATGTTTATGCTACGGAAACCTCTTCCTCTGGTAGTGTCCACCTCCATTTTAGCTGCTCCCTGGTCAGACCATGACCCTGTCCTGGTTGTATGCCACTTTCTTCTTTGTAAACCTCAATATTCCCGTGGATTATGAACGGCTCGCTTTTGTCTCTCAAGGAGATTCAGGCTGATATCCAACAAGCTTCTGTGGAATATTTCCGCCTCAATGCCGGATCAGTCTCTACTCCTGTTATTCTTTGGGAGGCGTACAAAATGGTCCTTAGGGTCCATGTTATCCAACTGGCAGTGAAGCGGAAGCGGGAGCAAATGTTGGTGCACCTTAGAGGCTCATCTGGAGTCACTCTCCACGACCTTCAAGCAGTCCCCCCTACTCCTGCTAATCGCAAATTGTTAGACCAGGCATGCACAGAGCTAGACTTGTGTTTAAAAGATGAGGGGGATCGTACTCTGCGATGGGCTCGCCAGAAATGGTAATAGCCAAAGCGAATAAGCCTAGCTCTAGGTTAGCTAATAGGTTGAGAACCTTCGCTCCAAAATACACTCCCATCGCCTTACAGGCAATCTGATGTGGGTGTTGGATGAATTTCGCCATAGTCTTACTACTCTTTACTCGGTCCCTAATCAATCTTCCACTCAAGGCCTAGATACTTTTCTGAATGGTCTGTCGTTGCCCACATTATTTGAAACCCATACGTCCCTTATGGATCGTGATATACAAGTAGCTGAAGTCTTACAATGTATAAAGAAGCTGAGAGTAGGCAAGCAACTGGCCCAGATGGTTCTACGGCATTATATTACAGAAAATTGGTAGATGTTTTGGCTCTCCACTTAACAGCTATGTTTAATGCAGTGAAAGATGGCCAGGCTTTCACCTCAAATCTGCTGACTGCCAATATAGTGATGCTCCCAAAACCCGATCATGATCACTCATCTTGGGCCAATTTTAGGCCCATTTTGTTTATTAATATAGACATGAAAATATTAACTAAATTCTTGGCCACTCATTTAACCACTTGCTTACTGGGCACTTAAACCCCCTTCCTGCCCAGACCAATTTGCAGCTTTCAGCACTGTCACACTTTGAATGACAATTACTCAGTCATGCAACACTGTACCCATACGATTTTTTTTTGTCCTTTTTTTCATACAAATAGAGCTTTCGTTTGGTGGTATTTAATCACCTCAGCGGTTTTTATTTTTTGTGCTATAAACAAAGAGTGACACTTTTGAAATCAGAACATTTTTTTTTTTACTTTTTGCTATAATAAATACCCAAAAAAGTAAATAAACGTATTCCTCAGTTTAGGCCGATACATATTCTTCTACATATTTTTGGTAAAAAAAAATCCAAATAAGCGCATATTGATTGGGTTGCGCAAAGTTATCACATTTACAAACTATGGGAATGGATTTATGGCATTTTTATTTTTTTTTACTAGTAATGGCGGCGATCTGCGATTTTTATCAGGATTGCGATATCGCGGCGGACATGTCAGACACTTTTTTGGGACCATTGACAATTATATAGCGATCAGATCTAAAAATAGCCAATGATTACTGTATAAATGTCACTGGCAGGGAAGGGATTAACACTAAGGGGGCAATCAAGGGATTAAACGTGTTCCCTCACTGTGTTCTAACTGTATGGGGGGCTGGGCTGGCAGGGGCATGACAGATCTAACTGATCCCGATTACAGGGATCAGTAGATCACGGTCATGTCCCCTGACAGAACGGGGAACCGCCGTGTTTACATTGTTGGTTCCACATTTTGCCTCTCTAGTAGGCGATCTTGGGTCGCCGGTGGACAGAGTCTGCCTGGCCCGCCGGCACGCATGCGCGAGATCGCGCAAAGAGGTGGACATCAATTGACGGTGCCCCGGCAAAGCAGGTCCACGCTGCAGCCCTCAATCGGCTATAGCGCGGATCTGAAGTGGTTATATTCCTTTTAACCTTGCTTGATTAAGGAGGATCAGATCGGTTTCGTTCCATGGCGACAGGCGGGAGATGCCATCAGGCAGATATTACAACTTCAGCATATAGTACATAGTCGCTCTTTGGTGACCATGTTTTTATCCCTCGACGTGACAAGGCCTTTGACACTCTGTTGTGGCCTTCTTTAACAACTGTCCTCCGCCATTATGGCTTTGGTGCCTCATTTTTGCGTTGGGTACTGGCATTATATGATTCCCCTCAGGCTAATATTAGGTACTATGGTTTTGAATTGTCTCTCTTTCCTATGGAGAGGGGTACCCGTCAGGACTGCCCACTCTCCCCGCTTTTATTTATCTTGGCTTTGGAACCTTTGGCGGAGGAAATTCGTTCCCATCCGGACATAACAGGTTTTGAGGTAGCTGGCTCTTCTCATAAGATATAATTTGCGGATGATATCTTGATGACCATAACTGCTCCTAGAATCTCATTACCAAGTTTTATTTACCTTCTGGACACTTTTGCATTCTTCTCAGGTTTATCTGTCAACTCTACTAAGACGAAAGCCATGTCAATTAATCTTCCTTCCTCAGAGTTGGAGATTTTAAAATGAACTTTCCCATTTCAGTGGCTACCCTCTTTGTCCTACCTGGGGGATTTGGCTCACTGCAACGTATGCAGGACTTTATCAGGCCAACTTTCCCCCTTTATTCCGTAAAGTATCAAATATGGTGTCCTCTTGGACCCATCTTCCATTATCTTGGTTTGGTAGGATGGTAGTGCATGTCATATATTCTAAATTTGCTCTACTTGTTTTACCCGTCCCAGTCCCATTACATGTTCTCCGTATAAAACAGCGCAAACTCTTGAAGTTTATCTGGCGTTCCACTCAACCTAGCCGCTTATTAACCGGCCCATAGCCGAATGAAGGCGGCAGGGCGGTTGCTTAACTCTGGGAGGACGTACACTGACGACCCCATGAGGCGCGCACAAGACCATCCGTGCTTGCCGGGTCCACGGGACCTAGTGGGACACGGATGGCGGTAAACGGCCAATGGCGGCGGCCGTTTACCACGTGATCGCTCCATCCAATGTAAACACAGCAGGGTTCAGACAAGGTTCATATCCCACCTCTCCTCCCACCGCTGCAGCGTGTGAGAAGAGAGAGGGTGATTGAACATTATAGTGAGTAAAGATCAATTTTTTTTGTGCCCAGAAGTGCCCCATTGTTGCATTACTTGGCAATCTGTGCCACATATGTGCCACCTGTGCAGCTACAGAGCCACATCAGTGCCACCTGTGCCGCTACAGAGCCACAGCAGTGCCACTACAGTGCCATATCAGTGCCATCAGTGCCCTACAGTGCCATCAGTACCTCCACAAAGCCACAGAAGTGCCACTACAGTGCCCATCCATGCCACTACAGTGCCCATCCGTGCCACTAGAGTGCTAATCTGTGCCCATCTGTGCCCACCTGTGCAACGACTGCCACCTGTGCCCATCAGTGCCACCTGTGCCCATCAGTGCCACCTCATCAGTGCACTTTACTGCAACCTCATCAGTGCACATTACTGCACCCTCATCAGTGCACATTACTGCACCCTCATCAGCGCACATTACTGCACCCTCATCAGCACCCAACAGTGCACCCTCATCAGCACCCATCAGTGCATCCAGATCTATTTTAGTGCCACTATCCAACACAGCCACCAGTATGGCAAAAAAAATGTTCACCACAGAGGAGGCATACCGTATCCTTAGCCTGAGCGACGGGGAGCTCTCTGAGGCCGAGTCGGAGTCTGGGTCCGATTCTTTTTCTGAATATGACCCCTTTCCAAGTAGTGGGTCTTCTACAGAATAAACAGATGAAGAGCAAAGTGTGCCCACAAAAAGAAGGCATTCTGGTGAGGAGGCTACTACAAGTACAGCAGCGCCGTCCACCTCCAGAGCCGCGCTGTCCACCTCCAGAGCCGCGCCGTCCACCTCCAGAGCCGCGCCGTCCACCTCCAGAGCCGCGCCGTCCACCTCCAGAGCCGCGCCGTCCACAAGACCATTGTCAAGCACTAGTGGGGTGTCATCTCAGCCCCTAAGGGCCCATGCCAGCCTTCCCTTTGCCCTTCAGAACCCCCTGTGTCTTCCATCCAATTCCGGAGCATCAAAGTCCCCCCCCCCCCTTTTCACCGTCCAGCCAGGTGTCCAGGTGAACACCGATAATTTTGCCCCAATGATTTTTTTATTTACTTTTTACAGAGGACTTCCTATCATCTATCGTGGCCCAGTGCAACCTTTATGCCCAGCAGTTTATTGCAAGCAACCCAAATTCAAGCTATGACAGTCCCTTTGAATGGAGAGCTATTACTGTGGAGGAATTTTAAAAAATTTTAGGCCTGACCTTTAACATGGGACTCTCAAAAAAAAAAAAAAAAAAAAAAAAAAAAAAAAAAAAACTATTTATACACCTATTGGTCCACCAAACCCATCCACCACATGCCAATTTTTTCCTCCACTATGCCAAGGTCCAGATACCCAATGATTCTCAGGTTCCTCCACTACAATGACAACGCTCAGTGCCCTCCCAGAAATGACCCATCTTATGACAAACTATTCAAAATTTGCCCCTTCTAAACCTAAACTATTTTTTTTCAGAAACATTTTCCCTGCTATATATCCCCGAGCAAAACATATGTATTGATGAGTCACTTATATAATTCTCAGGCAGGCTGTCCTTCAAACAGTTTATACCCAGTAAAAGGGCTCGATATGGGGTTAAGCTGTACAAGCTTTGCGACCGAGTTACGGGCTACATTTATGCCTTCTTGGTTTACGAAGGTAAGGACTCCCAGCTGCATCCCCGTGAATGCCCTGATTACATTGGAACCAGCGGAAAAGTCTGGGAGCTCATTTATCCACTCCTTGGGAAGGGTTATTATCTTTACGTGGATAACTTCTACACCAGTTTGCCCCTCTAACGTAATCTTTACAGAATGAAGACTCCAGCATGTGGTACAGTCAGAACCAACAGAAAAGGTTTCCCGCAAAGGCTCGCCAATGAAAGGCTAAGAGAAGGGGAGGCGGCGTCTTTGCGGAACGAGGAGCTGTTGGCTGTGAAGTGGAGGGACAGACGAAATGTACACATGCTGTCAACAATTCATGACGACACATACGTGGATATCCCCAGAAGAAATGGCCCAATCCGGAAACCTGCTTGTGTCCACGATTATAATCTGTTCATGGGGGGAGTGGACTTCAATGATCAGATGATCGAACCATATCTACCCACAAGAAAATCCCGGCATTGGTACAAAAAAGTATATATTTATCTTTTCACATTGGCTATGTACAACTCTTTCATAATTTACCAAAAATCGGCAGAAAACCCAGTATCCTATAATTTACTACCAAGAAGAAGTCATCAACACCCTAGTGTACCCTGAAGGACCCACGAGAAAGTATTAGATCTGATGTAGTAAGCAGGCTCCATGAACGACATTTTCCTGAGAAAATCCCCCACACTGAATCAGGCCATAGACGTCAAAAGAGATGCCATGTGTGCACCAAAGCAAGGTTTAGAAAAGACACCTCATATTTTTGTCCCCAATGCCCTTCCCAACCGGGCCTCTGTATAGGTAATTGTTTCCGCCGTTACCATACTTCTCTACATTATTAGTGAAGTATGGTAAATGTAATTGCCATTTACTTCCACACCCCTTATGGCACTGCACTGTACATACTGCTGCCTTCCCCGGAACTGACCCTGGCCTGCTATACGACCACACTTCTGCCTCACGCAAAAAACTACCTCTGCCTGCTCCGGAACTGACCCTGGCCTGTTATACGACCACGCTTCTGCCTAACGCTGAACTGTACCTAACTCTGCCTGCTCTGGAACTGGCCCTTGACTGTTTGACCACGTTTTTTGCCTGCCTCTTCGACTAATCTTTTACCATGGAGTAGTGGGATTCATAACACAGGGGTCTCACATATGTGAGGTGCCCAGAATTTGTTTTTCTGGATGAAGAAAACGTTTTTTGTTTTCTCATTCCCAGATTAGGGTCTGGAGACTCGGAGGCTTCATAGAGCTTTGGGTGGGAGAAGCCTCTACCCCTGTCCCCATTCTTTCCTGGCCTGCTACCTGTATTATGGACCATGTTTCTGCCTACTTCCAGGACCAATATTTTGGCACTGCTGGCATTATCTCTACCTGGACTATATATGGACCCTGCCTGTACTGACTATGGACAATATTCCTGCCTGCTGCATGGACGAATCAGTTTGCTGTTGCTGACCACGTCCCTGCCTGCTGCCTGGATCTACCAGAGAAGCCTCTACCCTGGTCCTCATTCTTTCCTGGCCTGCTACCTTTACTATGGACCATGTTTCGGCCTACTACCAGGACCAATATTTTGGCGCTGCTGGCAATATCTCTACCTGCACTGACCCTGGACTGCATATGGACAGTATCCCTGCATGTACTGACTACGGACAATATTCCGGCCTGCTACCTGGATAATTCCATTTGCTGTCGCTGACAATGTCCCTGCCTGCTGCCTGGATCAGTGCTCTCCTCCTGTGGTCAACTGCACTACTAAGATCACAGGTAATCTTTTCTTTACACTTTTGCTCAGCAGAATGTATTTTGGGGTGTAGTTCTTGGAATGTACATGCTATGTGTTAGAAATATGAGAGGCCTTCAAAAAGATATGATAGGTTGTCAGGAAATTAGATGCGTAATGTATGTAATGTATGGATGGTGCTCCTTGTATATCGGGCCTCTGTATGTGGCCAGGCTCTGTAAAAGTCTCACACATGTGGTATTGCTATACTCAGGAGAAGTAGCAGAATGTATTTTGGGGTGTCATTTTTGCCATGTACATGCTGTGTGTTGGAAAAATCTTAGAAATGGACAATTTTGTGTAAAAAAAAAAAAAG
The DNA here is from genome assembly GCA_018402905.1 of Glandirana rugosa. NCBI lineage: Eukaryota > Metazoa > Chordata > Amphibia > Anura > Ranidae > Glandirana > Glandirana rugosa. The sequence continues at coordinate 52,968 of BLSH010321248.1, read as the reverse complement.
TTTTCATTTTTTTTCCACATTTTCCAAAAACTTCTGGAAAAAAATGAAACGTTCAAAAGCCTCATTATGCCACATAGATTATATGTTGGGGTGTTAGCTTTCCAAACTGGGGTCATTTTGTGGGTAATTCCATTGTCCTGGTGCTCCATGGCCTTCAAAATTGTAATAGGTGGTTGAGAAATGAGATGTGTAATTTATGCTTCTAAAATGCCTGACAGTGCTACTTCAATGTTGGGCCTCTGTATGTGTCCAGGCTGTGTAAAAGTCTCACACATGTGGCATCGCCATACTCAGGAGGAGTAGCAGAATGTATTTTGGGGTGTCATTTTTGCTATGTACATGCTATGTGTTGGAAATATCTTAGAAATGGACAACTTAGTGTAAAAGAAATGCGTTTTTATTTTTTTTCCACATATTCCAAAAACTTCTGGAAAAAAATGAACCATTCAAAATACTCATTATGCCTCACAGATTATTCGTTGGGGTGTTAGCTTTCCAAAATGGGGTCATTTTGTAGGTAATTCCATTGTCCTGGTGCTCCAGGGCCTTCAAAAGTGTAATATGTGGTTGAGAAATGAGATGTGTAATTTATGCTTCTAAAATGCCTGACAGTGCTACTTCAATGTTGGGCCTCTGTATGTGGCCAGGTTGTGTAAAAGTCTCACACATGTGGTATCGCCATACTCAGGAGTAACAGAATGTATTTTGGGGTGCAACCTGTGGTATGCACATGCCATGTGAGAAAAATAACCTGGAAATATGACAATTTTGTAAAAAAATAAAAAAATAATAATAATTAGTTTTGCAAATATTTGTGGGAAAAAAATGACAACTTCAAAAAACTAACCAAGCCTCTTACTAAAATACCTTGGAGTGTCTACTTTACAAAAAGGGGTCATTTGGGGGGTATTTGTACTTTCCTGGCTTGGTAGTGTCTCAAGAAATGAGATAGGCCTTCAATATATCAGGTGTGATCAATTTTTAGTGATTGGCACCATAGCTTGTAGACTCTAACTTACACAAGGACCAAATCTCATCCACTAATTTGAGTTATTTTTACCAAAGATATGTAGCAGTATAAATTTTGGTCAAAGTTTATGAAGAAAAATTACTAATTTGCAAAACTGTATAGCAGAAACAAAGAAAAATTAGGTTTTTTTACAAAATTTTCGGTCTTTTTTCATTTATAGCGCAAAAAAATAAAAAACCCAGTGATAATTAAATACCACCAAAAGAAAGCTCTATTTGTGCAAAAAAAGGACAAAAAATTCAGATGGGTACAGTGTTGCATGACTGAGTAATTGTCATTCAAAATGTGAGAGCACTGAAAGCTGAAAATTGGTCCAGTTGTTAAGGGGGTTTAAGTGCCCAGTGGTCAAGTGGCTAGAATCAATAAGCAAGTCTTGTATGCCCCCAAGATTAATGGGGGCTTCTCAGTTCCTAACCTGCAGGCGTATTACACAGCAGCTAATATAGCCCCATAGTCTCATCTTCATGAGACTTATCAAATGCCACTTTGGACTACTATAGATCTAGTGGACCCTCAGTTGGTGCCAGTCTCATCTTTGCTCTGGCTCCCTCCTATATAGCGCTCAACTACAATCGGTCCATGCTTGGCCATTCTCTTAGTCTGTGAAATTGAGTTAAATTCTCTGCGGGCTTGATTTCTCCTCATCTCCCCTTACTTTGTCACATGCATTGCCTGTTATTCCCACCAGGGGGAGATAACCCTCAACAGTTTTCTAGGTGGACAGCCAATGGTTTAGTTGATATCCATTCTCTGTTCATCCCTACTAGAACAGTGACATTTGTTGCTTTACGTTCCTCCCATGAAATCCCCCTGCGAGAACGCTAAAGTTATCTACAGTTGCGGCACTTCCTTCCACAGCTTATAAAATGCTGTCCTACCCCGTACACCTTGACCTCTTTTGAAAGCCTTTGTAGCGCTTGTCCGCATTCCTCAGGTTTGATCTCGATTTACTCATCAATAATTTCCTTTAAAAAGCCACTGTTACGATCTTATCAACTTCAGTGGGAGGTGGAGTTGGGGAGACAACTGGACCCGGAGGACTGGCAGGTCATGACTATGGCAGTATCCAACAGTTCGAAAAATGTCCTTGTCCTAGAAAATGCATATAATATACTTTACAGATGGTATTATATATAGCCAGGCTGGCCCGTTTTATCTCAGCCAACTCTCCTTTGTGTTTCCGAGGATGTTTCCAGGAGGTCAATATGGCGACCATTTGGTGGACATGTCCAAGAGTATGCAGGTTATGGGTCAGAATCTATTCTATTCTCCATAACCTATTCTATATTGGTCTCAAGAGAGACCCATATGAAGCTCTTCTATGCAAACCGATTGCAGAATTACTTCAGAGTGCCAGCTAGCGCAGCATCTTTTTACTGCAACTAAGTTAACTATAGCAAGGGCATGGAAATTGCCTACACTTAGTTCTGAGGAGGTTAAAAACCAAATGAATGACATCATGGTAAATGAGAAATTGACAGCTATCCTTTCAGACACGCACAATACATTTCTGCGCGTTTGGCAACCATGGGTTGTTTATGCTCAGCCCTCTAGATTTGATAATGCACTTCTAGTGATTTAATGGAATCCTGGTGCTCGCACTGTGGACGAGTACTTTTTTTCCCTCTTCTCCATTTTCTTACTTTTCCTTTCCCTTTTCTCTCTCTTTCCTAATTTAGGCCTGGAATGGATGGGTACACCGCTAACTCTCTAGCTTTACTAGAAGATAAACGCAGATATATACAAACTCATTGATTATAGATAGGTTTGTGGCAGGCTGCACTTATTTTTGATATGGACACTTTTGTTCTGTACCTCATGTAGCTTTTCTCAGTGTCCCCAGCCACACTGGAAAGTGAAATTTCTAGATGCTACAGATCACCTGTCGTTAAATCTATCTATCTATATATATATATATATATATATATATATAGATGTTCTTTGTGATGTAGCCATTGCATTATCAGGCTAATATGTTGGACTCCTTATTGATAACAATCTTTGTAAAAGAAAAGCATATGGATGGACACTTGTCTTACCGCCAAAGAACTTGTAATATTGTTCAGCCATTTTCATTGTAACACTGTTCAGTCCCATTTTATGATTCTGGCTACCAGGATCCAAACAATGCCAAGTCCTTGACTGACTTAGTAGCACATCTTGGTCAAAATCACACCGTGTCTAAAGACTGGGCAATGAAAAACAGGCAGCACCCTTAGTACATTATGCCTTGACTCCCTCCTACTGCCAGCAGATTACTAGTTCATACTTAGAACTTCAACATCCAACTTGTGGGCTAACTCGTTACTTTAGAGTGCACAGCTGAGGAAAGAAGAATTGAGCTTGTTTGGTAACACTCTACTCACCTGCTCCTCAGACACATTCTGGAATGCCTGGAGCATATTGGGACACGTGGGCAGTAACATCAAGAGCTCCCACACACGCCTGGATAGGTTCTCTGCATGGAGATGCAGCTCCTCACACCTAGCGCTCTGTAATCAAGATCATCAATTCTATCAAACATTTGGTAATTAATTATTATAAATATTCAATTTCAACTTAACATAGGCAAAGATCTATCATTTTTTTCACAGTTCTGTCCCCTATGGGACAAAGCAAATGTAGAACTTTGTCTCACGGTTTTAAGTGTTTACCAAGTCCAATATCGAGGTCCAACCTGCACTCTTCAACCCCCCTCCTTGTCACAGCTGATCTGACAATAGCTATGAAGGAGATGACTGATTCATAGCTGCAGCTAGTATCAACTATGAGCACTTTCCTAAGACAAGCAATGGCAAAAGGAATGCAGAGTGAGGGGGGCGCATGTCAGCGTCTGCATTCCTCTTGCCGCTGATTTCAGAAAAAACGATTTCCAAACATTTGACCATCTTTGCAATTAACCATGGATATTTTGTTTCTATGGGACACCATAAGCCTGTTCAAAAAGTGTTAGGTTTACAAAGACAGGTATGGTGAATAAAGCATGCTGAATACCAACGTTTGACTTTAGAAATAGACTATAGTCCCAGTGCAGACACAGGTCTACTTTAATGCCAGTCCCTGGAGCAGTTTATTCTCAGCTATCCTTTGTAGCCCTATTTACTGTCAAAAATGAAGAAAAATATACAGGACTTTCAAAGCATAGTGACATATGCAATTCAATTCACTCTCCTTCCACTGTATAAGGTCTATCAAGAACGGATATGAAGCTTAAAGGAGGATCTTCAGTCAATTGTCTTGCTGGGAAGCTTCCTTTGCTAAGCAGCTTGCAGCACCAATCAATGTATACTGATAGCGGAGAGTATCCACCGCCAGAATACAATAGCACAGTGGGGAGGATTCCTGCATCCACTAAGCTTGTGTGGACAAAGGAAGCTTTTTTTTTTTTCCATTCAATCAGCAGGCTAAAAAAAACAAACAAACAAAAAAAAAACTACCAAATGCCCAGCTTTAGGTTTTACTATGCAGATTTAAAAAAAAAAAAAAAAATCTTACCTCAACATCTTCTAAGTTCATTTCGCCTGACGGAGGCTTAAATGAAGCTAACATTTCCAACAAGTCGAAGAGAGTGGTGAGGTGAGGTTCTTGCAGGAGAAGAAGCATGGGGATGTTTTCTTTCTGTGGGGGAGGCAGGCACGATGCTGGAAGCTGCACTCCTTCCCCTTTTCTTTCCCGCCGTGGGGCACCCAATGATACAAACACCATCTGAACATAACAAACAAGTATCAGTCAATGTGAATTACAATTTATGATTTAAAGAAGCGTTCCAACCTGTAAAAAAGAAAAAAAATACAAATGCAGTAGATGCTAACTTTTAATATAAGGACACTTGCCTATTAAGGGTCCCGCGATGTTGGCACCACAAGCCGATGATTCGTCCATCGGCTTTGGGTGTAGGCACCGGCATTGCAAAGGGAAACCGGCAGTGAAGTCTTCAGGCTTCACAGCCAGTTTCCTACTGCGCATGCAAGACTCACATTTCCTGAGTGGTCTTGTCTTCTGGAACACACAGGTCCCAGAAGACAGCCGGGGGGCAGGGGGTGGAGGAGGATGCGGATATCACGTACGCGAGGTACATATGCGGTGGTGAGGCACAACGTAAGTCAACCTGGAACACAAAAGGTACACGACGACTATTAAAAAAAAAAAAATCATAAAATATCCAAAAACGTGGGGGAGTCTACTGTTCTATACCTAGATGCATAGCTTAGAACTCTGCTTTAATACCTGCACATACAACTGAAGGTCCTGCACATGTCTAGAAATCTGGGTAACAAACACACAGCTTGTGATTAAGTTTTCTGCACATGCTTAAAAGGGGAATTGTTCTCTTTACTTAAAGGGATTGTAAAGACAAAAACCTTTTTAATATAAGAGATTTATAATTGTCTGCTCTGTCAATGGTAAGCAGCCCCTTGCCTCCTCTTCTGAGGTCCCCCGCTGGCACTCTTCACTCCCATGTCTACTGCGCGTGCTCCATAGCATGCTGCTTGCTATGGAGGCATACATGCAGGCACACTCCGAGACACACACAGCATGGCTTGGCCCCGCCCCACTGGATTTGATTAAGGTCAGCAGGAACCAATGGCCATCACAACTCTCAGCAAAGTTTGTGAGATTAGGAAGAGGGGACAGACCACCTGTAGCTGGACACAGCGTTTGGATCGACAAAGGTCTCAGGTAAGTGTTTTGGTGAGGGGTGGTGGGGAATTACAGGCAGTGAATTTTTTTTATTTTATTACTTTAATGCAGAGAATGTATCAAAGGTTAAAAAAAAAACTTTAGTGTTTAGAACCATTTTAAAGTGGAACTTTAGCCAGAAAATGAAGTACTGCTAGATCACGTCAGGCTGGCCCCTTTTGCAGGTATAGCGGTGTAAAACATTAAGTGCCTATACTGTGTAAAATCCAGTAATACACTGTCTCACCCTACTCTGCACATGCTCAGTTGCCCTCTATTTTTAGGCACAGCCAAATTTGAGGTGGACTGCTGACATTCTTAAAGCAAAACTAAACCCTCCTATTCTATACAGCCAAGGAAGCTGCCATCTTAGCTACTGTTTGATCTGCAACTGCCACGGTGCTGCACACGTAATCAGTAATGACAGCAGCCATTTCATGGATTCACAGTTTGGTTCAGGACACAAGGCAAATGTGACAGTTAGCATACCAGGAACTTAACTGCTTTTTGAAACCGTTATAGCAGAACTTTGCCCACAACAATCTGATAAAAAAATAATGTTCTTTAGCAAGAAAAATACATTCCACATTAACAATTATGCTACCAAAAATTAGTGCATGCTACAAAATTGCCTCCAGCATTGCTCCCGTTTCTTCCACCTGGAGGTTGTCATTTTGCTGAAGCCCAGAGCCCCTGAGCATAAAGTAAAGCATAAAGCGGAACTAAGCCCATCAATTTAACGGTTTCAAAAAAGTTACATTCCTGGAATGCCAGGATTATTAATCGTCACATTTGCTTGTTTCCTCAACCAAACTGTCAAACCATCGAATGGCTGGTGTTATAACGGATCTGCAACTGCCATGGTACTGCGCATGTGATCAAACAGAATCAGCTTCCTTGGCTGTAAAGGATAGGAGGGTTTAATTCTGCTTTGAGGCTGTCAGCAGATTGGCCTCTACAATTTTGGCAGTGCCTAAAAATGGAGAAACTGTGCATGTGCAGAGCTGGGTGAGAAAGTGTATTACTGGATTTTAAACAATATAGGCACTTATTTTTAATGTTTTACATAGCTATACTTGCATAAGGGGCCAGCCTGAAGGGATCTAGCAGGACTTAATTTCCTGACTAAAGTTCCACTTTAAAACAATGGGTTTAGCTCCACTTAATGATTTACTGTTTTTCATGGGGCTCTGGGCTTCAGCAAAATGGCGACCTCCAGTAAAAATACTGGAGGCAATTTACAGCACACACTAATTTTGGTTGCATAGTTATTAATGTGGAATTTATATGCCTAATTTTGACAGGTACCTAGGCTCCCACTTCCACTCAGATTACCTAGGCCAGTGGTAGGCAACCTGCGGCTCTCCAGCTGTTGCAGAACTACAAGTCCCATCATGCCTCTGGGAGTAATTGGAGCTGCCAGCCTTGCAATGCCTCATGGGAAATGCAGTTCCACAACAGCTGGAGAGCCACAGGTTGCCTACCCCTGACCTAGGCGATCAGAACCGCAAGTTCTCCTCCCCACAGTCTTCTGGGACAAGGGACAGGTCCCAGAAAATGACGGGACCATTCAAAGGCGCAGCGCCACTCACGCATGCGCAGTGGGCACCTGGCTGTGGATCCGCTGTCACAGCCGGGTGCCACACAGTTAACATGCTGTTGCCAGGGACAGATAACAGGAGGGAAGAATGGCTGGGGTGAGCCCATCGCTGGATCAATGGACAGGGGAGTGGCTATTTAAGTCAGCAGCTACAACCTTTGCAACTGCAAAGGTTGAGGATGACAGACAAAATTTTATTGCAACTAAGTCTATGAACATGTGATGGTAACAATGCCAGTGAAGTTGTAGTTTTATTTTGGAAAATCATTTCCATCTGTAGTGGGCTGAAAGACTAAAGATATTGGCACCTATCCGTTCTGTTATCCTAGAGCCTGGAAGAAAAAGAATATATGGAACCTGCCTGTAACTTTGTAGTTACAACTCAGAACAAAGTAATATTTATTTAGCAAGTATGATGCCAACAACTATTCATACAGAGCAAGAGACAGAAGTTTAAATGGTTAGAAAAATTAATTAAATAAAAGAAAAATACCAAGTCAAGCCAACTACATGATAAATACCTGCATGTCTTTAAATCCGAGTTCATGGAGAGTCTTTTCATCATAATCCGTTGTCAACTCATGACCAGATGAAATCATTCGAACAGGACCCATAAGACCACCTTTGGGGGAAAAACAAATTCATCTAACTTTTTGCACTAGCAAGCCATTTATCACGGCAGCATGTTATAAATACATGAATAAATCAATACTTAGTGATGTAAAACATGCTGTAATCGGCTATAGCCATACAGTCTGATATTATAGGGACATGTGGACACATTTTCCGTCCTACATATATTGAATGACTTAAAGAACACATAAATGTGTAGTCTTCAAACAGACTGGTCCTCAGGCAAAACTGCGATGTTAATAGCAAAGCCTGTAATACTGATTAACCACTTGAGTTGATAGGACTCGATTTTTATAACCTTGCATTTCCTTCTGTTAATGAATGCAAACGTTAAGGGCCCATTTGTGCACACGGATTAATTTGAATCAATTTATTTAACTAAGCTGCTTAACAAAACAGATGCATGTAGCATTTCTGGCAGGGCATCACAACACACATTAATTGGCAAATTGTGTTGGGGATCCTTTAAAGTGAATGCATATTACCCTGCATAGTACCTACACACATTAACTGTACACTACTGCAGAGCAATAGTGTGAATGGGCCCCTAAGGGCCCCTTTAGACCTTTACAGTCCATTGCAGTGATGCTTTTCAATTGAAACATACTTTTACAAATGAATAAGCACCAATTAAATGTATTTATATCTACAACATCTCTTACATATTAGTTCATTACAATCATTACAATTACTATATGCTCCCTTTTAGGGTACTAGAAAACAGAAGAATTTTGACTTAACTGTAAATAACATATTTTAGAGCAGTCTCTCTCAACCAGAGTGGCATGGCACCCTGGCTAAGAAACCGAATTGCATATTATTGTTGGTTCTACTCTGCCAACAATTTGTAGCTCTACCGGTCTCAGCCCTGTCTGTAAAGTGAGAGCCGACAAAGTGCAGAGCTCTGGATGGGAGAGGCTTCGTCCAGGATGCTGAACCACTCAGCCTCCCTCTACAGTGAAAGACTTTGTAAATAAGCAGTTCACCCTGCAATGTGGGATGCCGAAAATGAGAGTGAAAGTGAATGCGTGTATGTAAGTCTGTCTGTCTATGTTACTTTTGATCC
>BLSH010321247.1:1246672-1256711 GCA_018402905.1 Glandirana rugosa | reverse complement strand
CCCACAAGGAATGTGGCTCGTTCGAAGATTACGAAAGCCTCTACCCCGTGTACGACCCGCGGTAGAGCCTTTAGAGGAGGAAAAATGCACAGCAGCCGCTACTGCCCTTCGAGGCCTGTGAAACACTGCCCCCCGAAGGATCAGAGCCGCCTCCGCGGCTGTTGCTGCGCTTCTTGTTCCGCCCTGATGGTTTACGTACGCCACCTCCGTGGCATTGACCGACTGAACCAGAACCGGGCGGTGCAGCCCTACTGTCCCACGGGACAGGCAGAGCTTGATCGCTCTCAGTTCCGGTACCTACATCGACCAATTGAGGGGAAGAAAACTTCTCCCCCCCTTTAGGGCCGGAACCTGAATCCCCCAAACCAAGGGTTCCCGGGACTGACACTCCAACCTGATCGGCCTGTCCAGGGATAGAGGAGATTTGTCCCACCGCGACTAAATTGCCTTCCGCAGGAGCCGAGTGTTCTGGGCGTAAGGTATCGCTTCGCAAGTCAACCTCCTGAGCCCCAACACCCCTATACAGAACCGTAAGGAGAACCACTGGCGTGATCACAGGGTTCGCCCTGCCTAAAGCATTAGAAGCTTGCTCGGTGTAAGGAACACCCCAGCCTGTACCGTGTCCGGAATCAGACCCAGGTACTGCAGCAGGCAAGCCGGCGTTCAAGATGACTTCTGTCTGCTGAGCGCCTGACTGGCGCCTAGAGGCGCCTCCTGACGCTTCAGCGGAAGCCTCACGTTTGAGGGGAAGGACTTTTCTGGGGGCAGAGAGCTGCTTGCAACCCCCAGAAACCGGCCCCCCACCCGTGAGGCAGGCTTGTCCTCCGCTTTTTCGGGCTTACGCTGCCAGGGCCTTTTGCTGTGGCCTGTGAACGTCTTCCCGGCCTTACCCGCTGGGCCGGGCGCCCGAAAAAATTTCTGACCACAAGAGACAGGACCCTGCCTACGATGACAATCTCGTCAGACGCCCTCCCTGAAAGGGCAGGTATGCCAGAGCTTTCTTTGAAGCCTGGTCGCCCGACCAAGAGCGGAGCCACAGCACCCGCCTGATGACAATTGGAAAAACAGACATTTTTGACAATATGGGGAGAAGATCCAAAGCCGCATGGCATATGTAGCGGAGACCTTCTTCCAAATGTTGCATCCGCTGTACCTCAGCCTGTGCACATTCACTAGACAAACTAGTGCGCAGTGCGGCAGCGTGCTCGCAAAGAGACTGTCCCGCCATAGCAGTTGCTAGCGCCGGCCGCATGGCTGACCCAGCCAACAAGAATAGTGCTTTAGACACGGTCTCTGTGCGGCGATCGGCCGCCTCTTTAAAGGATGGAGACCCCTCCAAGGTGATGGTGGTTGCCTTATTCACACGAGCCACGGCAGGGTCCACCACCGGGGAAGCCCATCTCTTAGTAAAGCTTTCCTCAAAGGGGTAGCGAACAGCAAAGCTTTTAGGCAAAGCCAAGGAACTTGGTGGCTTCCGCCATTCCTTGAACAATGCCTGTTCAAACACCTGATCATAAGGGTAAGCCCTAGGGGACCTAGTAGGTCTAAGCGGTCCACAAACATATGCGGACTTATGCGACTCCCCTGTTTGGTCCAGTCGCATAGAGTCGCGAATATCAGTGATCAGTGCTTCCACTATCACTTTATCCCGCGAACTAGGAGCCTCCTGATCCTCTTCGCCCTCTAAGGGCGGCTCATCCTCTGAAAGATCCACAGGTGTGACCACTGAGGCGCTTTCTAGATCTGAATCCTCCCCTGAGGAAAGAGGAGGGGGTGGGCGCTTCTGGGGGCCCCTCGGAATGGGCACCCCTGCCCGGGGAAAGAACTCCCCAAACACCGCCCTCAGCTGTTCAAAGGACACTAATGATCCTGGGTTGAACTGTAGATCTGCAGGTATACCTGCCATAGAATTGCCGGCCTCTGACATCTCAGCCCGGCACCCCCGCTGTGTAACCACCACCTCTACCCCACAAATCAGCCAGGGAGAACCGGGCGGATTACACCCACCGCTACCGGCACCCAGGAAGCGCCAGCTATACTTGCTGTTTGATGCCTCAGCACTCCAACCGAAGAGCAATGCCCACGAACTGCTGCACGTCTGGAGCTTGTTACTGTGTGTTGGCCATGTTGTCCAAGCAAAAACCGTAAGCCCACACCCGTTTTTAAGGACTTCCTGCACAAGGACTGCAGTTCTCCCAATCGACCACTGGAGGCCGCCAGAGAGCAGGCTGGAAACCACATGGTTCTCAAACAATGGACGCTGCCATTACACACGTGCGGTCGGCCACGAACGCGCGGTGCTCCAAAATCCAATGGCGACGACCCACCTAACACATTGCTCCGGACGGTCGGTGCAGAGTCGAACGGTTAGTGCAAAGGTGCCTGCGGGGGATTAAGGGGGGAGGGGGAGTGGGGGGGAAGGCCTCTAACAGACCCCCACCGGCTGACCACCACAGAGCTGCCCAGGTGCCCACTCTCCATGCCTCTAGGGCGGAAGAGGGGTTCACTCACCAATACGACGGGCGCAGCGGGTAGCCACCTGGAGCAGACGTACCTCCCCGCAAGAAGGCATGCTGCTGGCCAGGCCACTGGACAGGTGAACCAGTCACTGGGCTCTAGTGGGTTTTAGCCACTGGCCGCCCGCACGGAACGGGCGCTATGCGGTGGGCCCCCCTAAGGGGGTTCACATAGTGTTGGACGGACTGGGGAAAGATTAGGATTCGAGATATCCTCTATACCACCAGCCAGCTTCTTGATAGCAGTCTTCCTTAGATGAATTTTCAGGAGAACGCTGCTCCCATAGGGAACCAGGTCTACTCCTTGCACTAGGCAAATAAAAAAACTGATGTGCTGTACAGAGCAGGGGGATTATATGCTAAGGTGAGGACGGCCCCCTGGGAGGGGCCAACCTACACTTTTGTTTGTTTTGCCTAGGCTACTCCTAGTAGGATGAGCATAATCCCATGTGTCATAAGAATGCTGCGTCTGTCAGTGAACAGAAGAGAAAGACAAGTGTGTCTTGCCTACAGTCAAGCTTGGTGGTGGGAGTGTCATGGTCTGGGGCTGCATGAGTGCTGCTGGCACTGGGGAGCTCCAGTTCATTGAGGGAACCATGAATGCCAACATGTACTGTGACATACTGAAGCAGAGCATAATCCCCTCCCTTCGACTTTCAACATAACTACCCCAAACACAACTCCAAGATGACCACTGTCTTGCTAAAGAAGCTGAGGGTAAAAGCGATGTCTCCAGACCTAAACCCTATTGAGCATCTGTGGGGCATCCTCAAAACGGAAGGTGGAGGAGCGCAAGGTCTTTAACATTCACCAGCTCCGTGATGTCATCATGGAAGAGTAGAAGAGGACTCCAGTGGCAACCTGTGAAGCTCTGGTGAACACCATGCCCAAGAGGGTTAAGGCAGTGCTGGAAAATAATGGTGACCACACAAAATATTAACACTTTGGGCCCAATTTGGACATTTTCACTTAGGGGTGTACTCACTTTTGTTGCCAGCGATTTAGACATTAATTGCTGTGTGTTGAGTTGTTTTGAGGGGACAGCAAATTTACACTGTTATACAAGCTGTACACGCACTACTTTACATTGTAGCAAAGTGTCATTTCTTTAGTGTTGTCGCATTAAAAGATATAATAAAATATTTACTAAAATGTGAGGGGTGTACTCACTTTTGTGAGATACTGTATAGCTAGAACATTCAGGAATTTTTATCAACGCTTATACAACGTTAAAGGGGAATCCCCTGTTATTAATCCAGTCTCAAATGAGACACTGATAGAAATGTTCTTATCTGAAATTAACATGCCTAAACTACCTAAAGAAATCCTGAGCTCACTGGAGGCACCCATCCCAGAAGATATTGGCACCATTATTAAAAGTCTGGCGATGAGCAAAGCACCCGGGCCAGACGGATACACCACAAAATATTATAAAACATTTCAACACATTTTAATTACCCCTCTGACAAATTACGCTAACTACGTCTTGGAAGAGTCCTCCTTTAGACCGGAGACACTCCACGTATATGTCACCGTCATCCACAAGGAAGGAAAAGACCATGCTTGCTGTGAAAATTACAGACCAACCATATTAGATTGGGTTTACATCCTCTACATAACTCTGTAAATTAGAAGCATAATGGGCTACTATGCATCGCATAGTAGCCCATTATGTGCCACTTACCTGCAAACTAAGCCTGCGACGTCCAGTGCTGTCCCCTGTGCTGGTGGCGTCCATCTTCTGCCCCTCTTGCTTTCGGGGCCGTGATCTCCGGCTCTGTGACTGGCTGGGAGCGTGACGTCACTCCCGCACACGGAGGCCGTTTCTTCACTGCGCATGTGCCGAAATGACGTCGGCACATGCAGAACACTGCATATCTCTTGCACCGTGCAGGTTTGGAAGATATGCAAGGCACCTAAAGGTAAGCCTTATTCTAGGCTTACCTGTAGGTTAAAGTGGTTGTCACAGGTTGACAACCACTTTAAACACTGACAGAAAGGTCTTGGCAAATCGATTGCTCCCTCCTCTTCTGCTCTGGGTGTCACCGGATAAGACAAGATTTGTTCCTGGTAGAGAGATTAGTGATAACTCCCTCAGGACACAGAAGTTAATGATATATGCGCGACAGAGCTCCCACCCTGTTACTCTCCACGGACGCGGAGAAGGCATTCGACAGGGTGGACTGGGAGTACCTTTTTGCAGTTTTGTCTCATGTGGGACTTGGAACTAAAATGCTCACCGGTGTGACAGCCTTATATAGAAAGTCCACTGCGCAAGGGATGTGCCTTATCCCCACTTTTATTTGCTTTATCCGTTGAACCTATTTTAGCGAATATTCAACAAAATACAAACATCTGTGGTATTAAAGTAGGTCAAAGAGAACATAAATATGCTGCTTATGCAGACAATATTCTTTTTTTTTTTTTATACAACACCCAAAGACTATGCTGCCCTAGTTAATTTTCGTCTTTTCTGAATATGGTTTAGTTTCTAATTTTAAAATCAATTATACAAAATCTGAGATCCTTTACATTAATGTTCCTAAAATGGATGTTAAAGGATTAGAAACTTTGTTTCCATTTTTATGGAAAAACCGGAGTTAGACTTACCGGTAACTCTGTTTCCAGGAGTCTTCCAGGACAGCCCTTGAGAGATGGAGCTCATCACACCTGACAGGAAACACATTGCACAGCTCTTTAAAAGGCGGTCCCTCAAGCATCTGGTCAGTTTTATCCAAGAACCGAAGGACAGAGCTGAAAGACAGTTAAAAACACACACACCGCCTTATTTATGCATACAAGGGTGGGAACGTGCTGTCCTGGAAGACTCCTGGAAACAGAGTTACCGGTAAGTCTAACTCAGGTTTTTCCCCAGTCATCTTCCAGGACAGCCCTTGAGAGGATACACAAGTACTCACTATATTTAGAGGGGGGACCACTGCATGGAGGACTTTCCTTCCAAACGCCTGATCCTGACTACCCAACAGATCCAATCGGTAAAGTCAAATGAATGTGGACATACTCGACCATGTGGCAGCCTTGCATATCTACTCCGGGGTAGCACCGGCTCTTTCCGCCCAGGAAGTCGCTAATGCCCTTGTGGAATGAGCATTTAGCCCCTGTGGGGGGACTCAAGTGTACCGCCTTGTAGCCCTCTGTTATAGTCATCTTGATCCACCTTGCTATTGTCCCTTTAGAGGCTTGTTTTCCCTTCTGGGCTCCTGAAAAAAGGACAAACAGGGCTTCCGATGATCTGAAACCCTTGGTGGCTTCCAGATAAGCTATTAGGCTTCTCCTCACATCCAATAGGTGTAACTGCTCCTTCTTACTGTTAGCTGGTTTACTACAGAAGGAGCATAGAATTATGTCCTGGGTTCTATGAAATGCAGAAGAGACTTTAGGGATGAACGCTTGGTCGGTCCTGAGAATGACCCTATCCTCCAAGATCCGCAAAAAAGGCTCTCCGATTGACAGAGCCTGTAGTTCACTCACCCTGCGTGCTGACCTTATGGCTATAAGAAAAACAGTTTTAAGCGTAATTAATCTAATGGACGCTTCTGATAATGGCTCAAAAGGGCCAGAGATGACCGCTTTTAAAACAATAGACAAAACCCAAGTTGGGGTTTTATGACAAATAATAGGTCGCATCCTGGAAACCGCTTTGCAAAATCTGTTTATAAGCGGGTCCTGCTGTAAAGATCGCTGTAAATAAACTGAGAGGGCTGCGATCTGCACCTTAATAGTGCTTAAGGCTAGACCCTTGTCCAGACCCTCTTGTAAAAAGTTCAGAATTACTGGAGAATCCACCTCTTCTTCCCCAGTTTCTGACAACCAAAGGTTAAACCTTGTCCAAACTTTTTTATAAATTGCCCTCGTGACGGGCTTACGACTCTGCAATAGAGTTTTAATCACTCTATCTGAAATAACCCTCGCCCTTAAGATCTCTGTTTCAGATGCCATGCTGCTAAGTTTAGCATGGCTGGATTGGGGTGAAGCACTGGCCCCTGCGTAAGTAGTTTCTTCTTGTGAGGTAACATCCAGTGAGGCTGAGTTGCTAGCGATAGAAGTGTTGAGAACCACGCTTGGCCAGTAGGGCGCTACCAGAATTAACACTGTACGCTCTGTTGTGAACTTCTTTAAAACTCTTGGGATCAAGTGAAGTGGTGGAAAGGCATAACAAAGATTGAAGTTCCACTCTGTCTGGAAGGCGCCGATCGCTATGGGCTGATCCCCTGGATTGAGAGAGCAGAAGCTTGGTAGTTTGGAATTTGCTTTGTTGGCAAACAATTCGACCTCCGGTAGACCCCATCTGGTTACTATCTGAGCAAAGACCCCTGGATCCAGTGACCATTCCTCCTGAGAAATGGCTTGTCTGCTTAAGTAATCGGCCATGGCGTCTTGTGTTCCTTTGAGATGGATTGCTGCCAGGGATTCCAAATTCCTCTCTGCCCAGATGAAGAACTCCTGGGCTACATATCTCATCCAACCTTCCTCCCACTTGGCCCATGGAATCATTGCTTGTACCCCTTCTGCCTTGGTATTTTGGCTAGGAGGGTTAAAGAGCACATTTGCCCTCTGTCTGCCCTTCTGACCGGTCCAGTGTTTCTTGGTCCTACCCTTGTCTTGCGGGTTCTTCCATTCTTCCCTATTTTGTCCTTTATAGGGACGAAAAAAACTTCCTGGGATAGAATTTCTTTTTGGTTGGGAAAGTCTTTTTCTTGTCGGCCGTTCGTTCTAAGGCCTCATCTAATTTAGACCCAAAAAGAAATTTCCCGGAAAATGGAACACTACAAAGTCGCAGCTTGGACGAGGTGTCTCCTGGCCAAGTTTTAAGCCAGAGGGCCCTTCTGGCTGCCACTGAGAGTGCGGCTGATCTAGCTGACAGCTTGACTGACTATGTTGATGCATCTGCAATAAATCCAACGGCCTTGTATAGCATGGGAAATGATTTCAACAATTCCTCTCTGGGGGTCCCCGCTATCAGGTGACCCTGCAATTACTTCAACCAAAACTCAAAGTTTCGGGCTACACAAGTTGTGGCCAAAGCTGGCCTAAGGTTGGCCATTGCAGTGTCCCAAGATCGCTTGAGGATTATATCCCCTCTTTTATCCATTGGGTCCGCCAGGTGTCCCATATCATCAAATGCCAGGTCTGAGTGTTTTGAGACTTTTGCTAGTGGTACGTCCAGCTTTGGGGTCTGATTCCAGACTGAGTCTGGATTGTCGTCAAACGGAAACCTCCTCTTCAGACTGTTTGAGAAAAAGGGCCTTTTCTCAGGCTCTGACCACTCCTTTAAGACAAAGTCTGTCATGACTGTGTGTACCGGGAAAACCCTGGGCTTTTTCTTGTCCAGTCCCTGATAGATCTTGTCATGTCTGGAGAGTGGGGCATCCTCCTCTTTGATCTCCAATGTGTCACAGATAGCCCCTAGTAACTCATCCACTTCCTCTTGTGAAAGTTTAAACCTGTTGGTAATGGATGTTTCCTCCTGACCTTCATCCTGTCCCGAGGACTGTGCAGAATCCGGGTCAGTGGAAAGATGTGGGTTCTCCCTACTCCCTGATGGCTCTCCTGAGCCTGAAGGCAAGCGAGTAGGTGAGATGGGCACCTGTGCTGGTTTGTCCAGGACTCTACCTGGTACATGGACCTCTGAAATGAGCTTCCTGAAGGGTGAGGTGGTGGACTGAACCTCGTCCTTGAAAGAGCAGAGGAATTTACTAAATGGGGAATCTTCCTCTGTTTTTAGCACCCCTGCAATGCAGTTTTGGCATAAAGTCCTTGTATAGTTGGAGGGCAGTCTGGCGCTGCAAGCTGGGCATTTTCGTTTGTCCGTCTTAGCAGCTGCCTTCTCCGCTTTAGAATGTTCTTTCTAGCGGAGAGGGTGACATAAAATAGGGACAGTTAAATGACACATCCATAAATGACCACCTGCACTCCTAAGGTGCCCACCAGAGCTACACTAAAGGGTCCCCACAAGGCCTTTACTAGCTCCCCACAATACACAAAAAATGTACACAGGAATAGAGGTTCTGGCACCGCCAGCCTACCTGTGAAGAGCCGGTGCTGGCTTCACCCGAAGCGTGTGCTTCCATATTGAAAGTGTCCTCGGCGTCTGTAGCCATGCTGTGGCGCCTTTAAATGAAACCAGCCCGGCCCTCCCCTTCCTCTCTGCGCCTGGAGGTCGGAACGACTTCCTCCGGTGCACGGTGATGATGGACGTCCGCCGGAAGTGACGCTCCGTGCTCCTCCGGCGTACGGCATGTATTCAAAAACAAAAGGAGGGAAAAAAGCCTCCTTACGCCGCCGCCGACAGCCATCACCGCCGCCCGCTCCCTCGCCGGGCTCTGGAGAGAGTAAGGGGACGGGGATCTGCAAACCCATGCGGAGGGAACCCGTGGCCAAAAGAGAGATTTTCCTTGCTGCCTCTGATGCGCTCTGCAGCTCTGGCAGGTAATCCTTTGGCTCTTGTCTCACCTCCCCGGCAGCCCTTGAGCGGTGGAGCTCTCCCCTCCTTTTTCCTCTTTAAACGATGGTTCCTCTGCAACATGTCTCCTCGGCTGAGGAAACACAAAAAAACTGACCAGATGCCTGAGGGACCGCCTTTTAAAGAGCTGTGCAATGTGTTTCCTGTCAGGTGTGATGAGCTCCATCTCTCAAGGGCTGTCCTGGAAGACGACTGGGGAAAAATTCCTCATTAAAATATGTAGGTCTTTTATTAACTCCAGTATTGGGGAATTCCTATCGTGCCAATTATATACCATTACTTAAAGTGGTTGTAAAGTCACATGATTGCAGGCGTCACGCTTCAATGGCAAGGTTTAATCCTGCCTTGAGGCGCTTTGCTCTGTGCCTCAAGCCGCCTTTTGGTTCCTGGTACTGTCAATCAATCACCGCCGTCCAATAGATGGCAGTGATCGATCTCGGAGGAGCCTCGCCGTCACTTCCGGCCATGGAGACTGGAGAGAGAAGGCTCCAGCATGCTTACCCACAAGCACTGCCTCTGCGTAGAAACAGCCGCCGGCCACATGCCGAACTCTGCAAGCTACTGCCTCCCGCCGCTGCAAACCCCTATCTGGTGACTGTATTACACTATCTGGGACCCTGTATATGCAATACTCTACATTTCCTATGATATATACTATGTGCAATACTCTGCATGGAGCTTCCTATGATATATACTATGCGCAATACTCTGCATGAAGCTGCCTATGATATATACTATGTGCAATACTCTGCATTGAGCTGCCTATGACATGTACTACTATGTGCAATACTCTGCATGGAGCATGAACCGCCGCAAACCCCTATCTGGTGGCTCTCTATACTGCTGCTATCTGGCGTCTCTCTATACTGCTGCTATCTGGCGACTCTCTATACTGCTGCTATCTGGCGACTCTCTATACTGCTGCTATAGCGGTAATCCGTCATATCTCTCAGCGGTAATTCGTCATATCTCTCAGCGGTAATTCGTCATATCTCTCAGCGGTCTATCGTCGTCATATCTCTCAGCGGTCTATCGTCGT
>BLSH010321247.1:1196526-1209433 GCA_018402905.1 Glandirana rugosa | reverse complement strand
TCTCAACAAGAGACGGGGGACGTAAGGGGATGCAGTTACAGGTTCCTCACTAACTGAAGGTATTTGGGACCCCACATACCCCTGCCATAAATGAGACATGGCATGCTGACTAATATATAAGGACCCTTGCTGGGAACAGCAGACCAAATCTGCAGAGAGGGCAATATGACAAAGGCACTGCTACAACCTGTAGCACCACAAGGAAGGCACTGCTGTGCCCTGTAGTCCACAAGAAAAGCTCTGCTGCGACATGTAGTCCCACCAGCAATTGGCCTGCTGCAACCCGTAGTCACACAAGGAAGACTCTGCTACAACCTGTAGTCCCACCAGCAATCAGCCTGCTGCAACCTGCTTCCAGAATGCAACCCCCAACTGTGACGATGTGTCACCAATCACACTGTGCTTTCGACCTAGTAAGTCCTGAGTGAATGCAGGGGGCAGAGAACAACTCTTCTCCTGCATTTGACACCCAGAGCCATCCAGAACGTCCCTAAGATCTGCCACAGCTATGTAGTGCTCAGTGGCGGCCCAGGAGGCTGAACGTTTAGCAAAAAAAAAAAAAAAAAACCTACACACTTAAAAAATATATATATATCAGTATGGTAAAAGTAATATCAAAATGGGCAGAAAATTCCTTTTCCACCCAGGTAGGGGGTGGGGTGATGGGTGTCACCATAACAGTGTATCAGCAGGGCCCATTCAAGGGCAACCACCAGCCTGCCGCAGGACTCCCTAGTGGGTGTAATCTTCTCCCACCACAGTGGGTAATGTCACAAGGGCCTTAAGGGAATCGACTCCTCACCTAAGGATCACTGCCTGAACCTGTATAGCCCCCTACCGGTATGTAAGGCAATATATCATTGCCTAATGTACCATTCTGCAGGGTTCACTGCTTACCAGCAATGTAACAGGCCATTCTCGCGTGTCCAGAGTGGGGTCTGGGTACCATTCCTCTAAGCGCAGATAAGATTTAAGAAAATGGGCACAGAAAAAGCTGGTCTAACCCAAAATGGAACCAATAAGAAGCTAGCTATTTTTTCACGTAGAGACTGCATAGACCTAACCATCCCCCCAAGACACTAGTAGTAGCCTTGCCTAACTGGGAGGAGTTAAACCTAGGAGGTTTCCTGTCTTTTTTTTTCCCAGTGTCCAACCACCTGAAGGCGGCAGCATAACCCTATTGTCGAGGATATGAAAATGCTCCCGTAATGAGCACTAAAAATACTAGATTTTTAAAACCTTAACAAAGATACATGTACCTTAAAGTGGTTGCAAACACTTATTATACCCAGTAAAGTGAACGGCCTCAAGTAATACACAGATTAAACAAATCCTCCTCCATAGGCTGTACATCTCTATCTGCAGCTCTTTCTTCCCTACATCTGTTCAAAAGTGCTGAATTTTTAAAACTGGTGGTCTGAGTATTAAAAGAAAAAAAAAGGGGGCGGGGGGGTGGAGAGCTGAGATTCTGTAGAGCTCAGTGAGGAGAGCTCTAACCACTGATTGGATTGGAGACACACACACCCCTTCATATAGCACACCCGAACAAAGCTGAGGCAGTCAAACAGCTGAAGGTCCTTCCCATCACCATTTACTCTCAACGTCAGGAAAACTTGTCGGAAGTGAATCATGCTGATAGAGGAATGAAGCAGCAGACAGGAATTAAGTGCTCTTAATTGAGACAAATACACACTATAGAAGGATACGGTTTGTTCATATTTCATATCTGAGGTTCACAACCACTTTGACCACTTCCTGCCCAGGACAATTTTCAGCTTTCAGCGCCGCCACAACTCTTAGAATGACAATTACACGGTCATACAACACCATACTCAAAATACATTTTTATCATTTTCTTCCAACAAATAAAGCCTTCTTTTGGTGGTATTTGAGCACCACTGGAGTTTTTATTTTTTGCTATACTAATAAAGACCAAAATTAAACAAAAAAAAAGACGTTTTTCTTTGTTTGTTCTAAAATTTTGTTTTCTCCTTCACTTACGGGCACTGATGAGGCGGCACTGATAAGGGGGCACCAATATGTAGAATCGATGGGCACCGATATGCAGCACTGATGGGCACTGATAGATGGCACTGATAGGCAGCACTAAGGAGGAGGTACTCTCAGTCATTATTGATGGGCACTGATTGGCATAGTTTAAGGCCACACCGATAGGCACTTTAGTGGGCATTGACTGGCAGCTGCTGGGCAGTGATTGGCAGTGGTGGTGGGCAATTCTGATGGGGGCTGGGCTGATAATGTGCCGATTATCAGCGCAGAGCCCCTCTGACAAGAGAGCCGCCGATCGGCTCTCTGTCAGCACGCACTGAGGAAAGCCGTTTACTGGCACTTCCTGGTTCACGTTGTGATTGGTCACAACTGATCACGTGGTAAAGAGCCTCCGTCAGAGGCTCTTTACCAGAAACAGAGTTGCGGTGTGTCAAAGTGACACCACACCGCCGATCTCCACGCACCGCTGCAGGCATGGGTTATCCTGCTGGACATCATTTACGTCCAGTCAGGATAACTGAACCCCCGCCTGTCAATCTGCTATAGGCCGGACGGGAAATGGTTAAAGTGATTGTAAAGTCTCCGTTTTTTTTCTATTAAAATAACAAACATGTTATACTTGCCTACCCTGTACAGTGGTTTTGCAAAGAGCAACACTAATCCTCCTCGGATCCCGCTTAAGTGCTCCAGGCCCCTTTCTCCTGTTGAGTGCCCCCACAGCCAGCAGGTTCCTATGGGGGCACCTGAGCAGAGCTGCAGCTCCGTGCATTCATTCAGACACGGAGCTGCGTTTTGGCCCCCACCCATTTGTTAACAGTTTTATTAAACAGCAGCGGGAGTCAATGGTGCCGCTGCTGTGTCTCAGTTAATCAGGAGTGAGTCCTGGATGGCCTAGGCACTTGCGGACATTGCTGGATACAGAGGGGTCTCAGGTAAGTAAAAGGGGGGCTGCTGCACACAGGTTTTTATCTTCATGCATAGAATGAACGAAGATAAAAAAACCTTCTGAGTTTACAACCACTTTAAGTTCACTGAGGAGTCAGATAAATAGAATGACAGAAAATGTTTAATAAACTTTTGAGGAAGAAACTTGATATAAAACTTTAATTATTTCTGTAATTAGGGAACAAAGGCATATTCCATATTATATAGCCTTGCAATTATTAAAAACAATAATGCACATACAGTCCAAAGTACTTAAAAAGAAATAGACTCACGTCTCTGTGTCAGATACCAAGGACTCGTTGTTGCAGACATCATTAAAAGTATGAAGTTGGTTCTATATAAAAGAAAACCACCATTAACCACTTCAATACAGGATGTTTATACCCCCTTCCTGCCCAGACCAATTTCCAGCTTTCAGCGCTCTCACACTTTGAATGACAATTACTCTCTCATGCTAAACTGTACCCAAACAAAATTTTTATCATTTTTTTCACACAAATAGAGCTTTCTTTTGGTGGTATTTAATAACCTCTGGGTTTTTTAGTTTTTTGTGACATAAGTGAAAAAAGTGCGAAAATTTTGAAAAAAAACCCTTTTTAGGTTCTGTGATAAAATTTTGCAAATAGGATTTTTTCACTTACTGTAAAATCCTTTTCTCCGAGTTCATTGACAGACGCAGCCTCTTATTCTTGACATGTGGGGTTCATGCACCTTTCACTAGGAGTGGACTAGGCAGAACGAAGTTCAGCTCAAAGCAGACACAGCCCCTCCCAGGGGGCTGTCCTCACTTGGCATAACCCGCATAACCCCTCCTTGCCCTGCTCAGCAAGCCAGTTTGTAACAAGCAGTACAAACTCAACAAAGAGGGGTGAGTGCTGCGTCTGTCAATGAACTCAGAGAAAAGGATTTTACGGTAAGTCAAAAAATCCTATTTTCTCAATCGTTCATTGACAGACGCAGCCTCTTATTCTTGACATGTGGGGACTTCCCAAAGCAGTGTCACAACGAGGGGTGGGCAACAAAAGTACCCAATCAAAGAGTTCTCGGGAGGTGCCACACACCTCACCCCACCGCCTGCCAAACTTTGCGGCCAAAAGCAGCATCCGCGGACGCTGCAACAACTACTCTGTAAAATTTTGACAAAGTGTGCACCGAGGCCCAAGTGGCCGCCTTGCACACCTGAGAAACCGACGCCTGATGTCGGAAAGCCCAGGAATACTATCGCCCTGGTAGAATGAGCCGTGACCGGAAGGGGGGGGGCTCCTGGCCCCGAACAGCATACGCGCGGGTCACCGTCTGTCGTATTCCAAACAGGAAATAGTGGCCGACGAGGCCGCCATCCCCTTGCGTGGACCATCCACCGCGACAAAACAGCGCATCCGGCCTCCGAAAAGAGGCCGTGGCCACCAGATACACCCGCAGATCCCTAACCACATCCAGGGAGTGCAAGCAACCTCCTTAGGATGAGAAGGGGCGCGGACACAGCGAGCAAGGACAAAGTCCTCATTGATGCAAAAAGAAGAGACCGCCTTCGGTAAGGAAGGAAGGAGAAGGGGCGCAAAAAACGCCTTATCCCTATGTAGGCCCAAGTACAGGGACCTACAGGACAGAGCCGCCAGCACAGACACCCGCCTAGCGGATGTAATAGCCACCCAGAAAACCACTTTCTGCGAAGGCAGCTGCCGGGGATTTTTTCCCTGATATTTCCAAAAGGCCGCTGCTGAAGCACTGAGAGGACCAGATTACGGTCCCAAGACGCCAAAGGCGACCGTACCTGGGGAGCGACGTGATGAACCCCCTGGACACAGGTATGAAGCAATGAATGCTTTCCCAAAAAACGCTGAAAAAAACGCCAGGGCAGAAATCTGTCCCTTAAGCGTGCTCAAGGCCAACTTGTGCTCTAGGCCTTGCTAACGGCAGGTCAGCACCCGAGCCACAGAGAAAGAATGGGGGCTCCATCCCCCGTCTCACACCAGGCAATGGAAGCCTTCCAGGTGCGGTGAGAAATCTTACGCAAAGTATCATACGCGCCTTGAGCATAGCGGGGATCACTGAACAAGAGAGTCCCCTATCCTTTAACACCTCGGATTCAATAGCTAGGCCGTAAAAGCCAGCGAGGATAAAGCAGGGTGCAAGATGGGGCCCTGGGAAGCAGATCCTCATGAAGCGGGAGACAGGGAAATGCACCATGTCGGCGCACACGGGGCTCCGGGGCCAATCCGGCGCCACGAGAATGGCCGGTATTTCCTCCGCTTCTATCCACCGCATAGGCGCAGGAGCAGCATGAGAAGGAACAAAACATAGGTGAACCGAGGCAGGTCCACCGAGCCGCAAGGGCACCCGCCGTGTCAGCCAACGGGCCCCCGCCCAGCTCACGGAGGCCTGTACCTACCGAGACCGCCAGGGTGCCAGCCGAACCATGACTGGCGTACCCTACTGCAGACATATCTGCCAGAACACAGTCGGATTCAGGGACCATCCCCCCAAATCAACCTCACACAACCAGGGCTGCACTAGCCAACTCTCGACGCCTGAAATGTAAACGGCGGAGATCACCCAGCACGTGAAGTTATGCCCACCGCAGAACGAAAGCCACTGTCGAAGCAGTAGCTAAGCATCTTGTCCTGCCCTGCTGCTCCACATATGCCACGGCCGTGGCAATAACCGACTGAGCTCAGACAGGACAAACACTACAGCCTGCCCGACCAGCGGGAGGCAAAGTCAAATGGCCCGACGATCGGGAAATGCATCTAAACGCGAAACTCCTCCTGAGACCAACGACCCCCGGTTGCCAACAACCCCAGGACTTCAGCCAGGCAGACTGGCGCCTGTAGTGACCACTGTCCAAAAACAGTGTAGTTAACAACTTCCCCAAATGCAGGGCCAGGGCCCACAACCACCATAATAGTGAGAATCCGGCCTGGTGGTCCCACCTGAGCAACCGAACCAGGGATGAGGGGGACTTGTCCCACTACAGAGAAACACCTCTCGCTGCCAAGCAGCAGTGTGGCATTGCGCAAATGGGACCGCCGCCAGAGAGGAAAGCCAGAGCCCCAGAAGCCACCTGCAAGGAGGCAGGGGGAACCACTTTAGGGACAGCGGGTGACCGACCCGCCCACCAAGGTGTCTGTGCTTGTTCATAGGGAGGAAAAGACCTCCATCTCTACTGAGTCTCAGATCAGACCCGGAGCCTCCAAACGGTATGACTGAACCGACACAGATTTCAGGAAAAGTAGCGCCCAGCCGGACTCCCACGGCGTGCGCCTGGCGATTCGCACCTCGGCCCTCAGCACTGGAGCCGACTCCACCCGCTAGGGCAGGTCGGCCAGATCCACCTGATGCCCCTCAGCCTCACGGAGCCAGAGCTGGGGCCGCCATCCGGCGCGGACCCGAGGCACAGTAACCAGGTAAAACAGAGAGACATAACTGTGTAGTGAAGCTCCAATACCGGCAAGGAGCAGGAAACGCCGGCGTAGGGCAAACAGGGTTATACGCGCATGCACCACTGCCCTGTCGAGATAAACCATGAAGGGACCCTGAAGCGCCACCATCATGGTTGCCAGACGTACACATACCAGACAATGAAGGGGCTGTACGCCCGGGGGGGACGGGAACAAAATCCCACTTTGTACCCAGACAAAATAACCCAGCAGAGCAAAATTCAGGTGGTCATCGACCGCAGGCATCTCCCTACCCAAACCGTGGGTAGGGGCAACCCTAAACACTGAGAAGGACTTGTCTCCTGGCCTGTTGCACCTATGCTGCCAGGGACACGTCCACCCACCTGCAGGGAGCCCCGGCCCAATGGCGGAAGGAACGGAGGAAAGGAGGCCTCTACTGGGCCGCCAAGGAGTGACCCGTGCCACGGGACTCCCTACCTTCTGGCTCCAACGTGGCTCCAAGAGCCACCTAGTGAAGAAGGAAAAACTGCCAGGACCTGCCTGACCAACAGGACCCTAGCGAAGCAGAAATCTAAGCCCTGAAGGAGCCAGAGAGCGCGCCCCCACCATGCAGGAGGAAGCAGATAAGCAGCTCCGTGTTGCGAAAGCTTAGCCCGCTCCGGAAGCGTGTAGAACACCCGAGTGGAACCAACACCAGATGAAAGCTGGGCATGCCAGAATCACCCAGACCGGGCAGCAGACTCAGTGCTCCTGTCAGCCGGACCTAAGGACGGCGATCAGCATCTGCAAGGTATTCAACATACAGTGCCAACTTGCAACAGGTGGCACCTGGGAATCAAACCCACGGAGTCAACTGAGGAAGGTAAAATATCCAACCGCTACCTGCCCAGCCCAGCCCCCAAGCTTGTGGTCAACACGAACAGGCGAAACATAGTGGGTACCACCACGGGCCGCCATACAGAAGAAAGAAAGGGGGGCTGAGACCACACCCAGTCCCCGCAGATGCACTCCAAGTAGGACACCTGGGGAACCCGCAGCCACACAGCCGGGCTAAGCTGCCTGACAGGGACGGCCCCCCGTGAGGGGCCACCCCAAACCGGTGCTCGCGGCCTCTAACAATGGGAGAAGGGGGCCACCGCCGGGCGGACCGGTGACGGCCCGCCTGAGAAGCGGGCCAGGCCACCCCCTACAAGAGGTAACCTGACCGAGAGCCCAGGACAACAGCCACCGGCCATTAAGGCGCTGTCTGATGCAGTCTCATGCTCCGCCGCAGCACACCCCCCCCCATACTATCCGGGGGAACACCGGGACACCATTTCAAAGGGGGGGGGGCGATCTAGGAGGGCCTCGTCAGGGTCCGATTCATCCCAGAGGCAGGAGGGGGGGGGTACAGCCCGCCATACGCCCAATACCCTGCCCGGGAAACCCAGGACCCTCCCACAGGCCCTGAAAGCGCCACGGAGGGGTCAAGTGGGACGGCACCCGCATCGGCTGCCAATGCAACCCACCTTGGTAACCTGGCCCGCAAACTGGGACCTGTAGTACCAGGAGCCCAGGCACCCCCCCACCAAGACTGTTCAGGACTTCCGCAGGAAGGTGACCCCGGGGGGACTTACCACCTGCCCGCTCCACCACTGCTGCCGCCCACCGCTGCGTATATGTCTTTTTCCCTGCGCGCCAAGGCAGGCCTGCACCCACCAAACCTACCCCCCGCATGACATGCAGGGACGGGGCTGAGGCCAGTAACAGCTACAGTGCGGGGGGTAAAACAGCGCCAGAAGGCCAGGGATCCGCCCCCCACACACATACAGGCTGTAATGAATGCATGGGCCACCGCAAGATGGCCGCCATGCACACTAGAGGCCAAAACGTGCGGCCGGCCACAACAAAATGGCGGCCGCGATTAGCAATGGTGGCTGAACATGCGGCCGGCTACGGGAAAATGGCGGCCGGACCACCGCAAAATGGCGCCGGCCGAGGCTAACGACCATGCGGTGCCACTAAGGGCCCCCACATCCCAGGGGAACCGCGGAGAGGGAGGGAGAGCAGCGGCCATGCAGCACGGGGGAGGGGGGAACCCGCCTGCCCACCCAGCGCCCTGAGGGGAGCGGGGGGGCATACTTACCCATCCAGACGGGCGTAGAGGGTTGCCACCCGAGAGAGACCTGCCACCCTGTCGATTCGGGGGGACATGCCGGCCATGCGACACCCGTGATGCGAGCCCGAGGACTCAGTCCTAGGTGTGCTGGCAGGACGTTTAACCCACAGGCCGCCTCACACAGAACGAGGCCTGACGTGGCCGGCCCCGCGTACAGCTAAAGGTTGGCAAGCATCGGCCGCGCTGGGCAGACATCTAGGATATCCAGCCTGTCACCCAGCCGGCTACTTGATTGCATTCTTCATCAGAATTCTTGAAAAAAGAAAAAATGAAAGAAAAAAAAATGGGGAACCGCAGATCCCAGCAGGGAGCCAGGTCCAACTCCTTGCACTAGGCAGAAAAAAACTGGCTTGCTGAGCAGAGCAGGAGGGGTTATGCCAAGTGAGGACAGCCCCCTGGGAGGGGCTGTGTCTGCTTTGAGCTGAACTTCGTTCTGCCTAGTCCACTCCTAGTGGAAGGTGCATAAACCCCACATGTCAAGAATAAGAGGCTGCGTCTGTCAATGAACGATTGAGAAAAGTAATTTTTGTTCATAAATTTGAACCTGAAATGTCAGGAATGTACAAATACCCCCAAAATTACCCCCTTTTGAAAAGTAGACATTCCAAGGTATTTAGGTATGGCGAGTTTTTTGAAGTTGTACTTTTTTCCCACAATTCTTGGGAAAATGAAGAAATTCTTAATTATTTTTTTTTTTTTTTGCATAAAAATGGTCATAAGTTATTTCTCACACACAGCATATGCATACTTCCAATTACACCCCAAAATACATTCTGCTACTTGCCCCAAGTACGGCGATACCACATGTGTGAGACATTTTCCACAGCCTGGCCACACAGAGAGGTCCAACATGCAGGGAGCACCGTCAGGCATTATAGGAGCAGAAATTTCACATCTAATTTCCTAAAGACCTATTACAATTTTGAAGGCCCTGGAGCACCAGAACAATGGAATTACCCACAAAATGACCCCATTTTGGAAAGCAAACACCCCAACGTATATTCTATGAGGCATTATGAGTCTTTTGAATGGTTCATTTTTTTTCACAAGTCTTCGAAAAACGTGGAAAGAAAATGAAAACGCTTTTATTTTTACAAAAAGTGGTCAATTTATAACATATTTCTAACGCATAGCATGTACATAGCAAAAATTAACCCCCAAAATATATTCTGCTACTCATCCCGAGTATGGAGGTAACACGTGTGAGCCTTTTTCACACCCTGGCCACATACAGAGGCCAAACATGCAGGAGCACCGTCAGGCGTTCTAGGAGCATAAATTACACATAAAATTTCATTCATACCTATCACACTTTTGAAGGCCATGGAGCACCAGGACAGTGGAATTACCCCCAAAATGACCCCATTTTGGAAAGCAAACACACGAGGTATATTCTATGAGGCATGAGCTGCAGATAGGTACTCGGGTACTCTGATGGGCTGCAGATAGGTACTCAGGTATTCTGATGGGCTGCAGATAGGTACTCAAGTATTCTGATGGGCTGGAGACAGGTATTCGGGTAATCTGATGGACTGGTAAAAGGTACTCTGATGGGCTGCATATAGGTACTTGGTTACTCAGATGGGTTGGTGACAGGTACTCGGGTATGCTGATGGTCTGGTGACAGGTACTCGGGTATGCTGATGGTCTGGTGACAGGTACTCAGGTACTCCGATGGGTTGGTGACAGGTACTCGGGTACTCTGATGGGCGGGTGACAGGTACTCGGGTACTCTGATGGGCGGGTGACAGGTACTCGGGTACTCTGATGGGCGGGTGACAGGTACTCGGGTACTCTGATGGGCGGGTGACAGGTACTCTGATGGGCTGTGACAGGTACTTTGATGGGCTGTGACAGGTCCTTTGATGGGCTGTGACAGGTCCTCTTTATTAGGGGGCGGGGGGGAGGGAGTGTGCTTGGTATACACAGCTGTTACCACAATCGTCCTCACACACATGATCGGTGTATGACAGGGAGAAAACGGTAACAGCTCGTTACCCCGGTTTACATCACATGACCGGCTGTGATTGACACAGCCGGCCATGTGGTGGTAAAGAGCCAATTGTATTGGCTCTTTACACTGATCGGAGCTGGGCTTTGTCCGATTGACAAGCCTCAGCCCCGATCACCACGCGCCCCCGGGGGAGCGCACGAGCGGCGTGCACGTGGAGGTCGGTAATGACCGGCTATGATTGGACACAGCCGGATCTCGTGGTAAAGAGACCATTTTATTGGCTCTTTACCCTGATCAAGGGGGGCTGTGTCCCAAGGGACACGATCGATCCGCGATCGCCGCACTGCGGGCCGTAGCGGCGGACGTCATCGACGGAGGTTCCCTGCCGACGTAATTTTACAATGACTCGGTAGTGAACTGGTTAAAGAAAAGGAAAAAATTAAACAGCTAAAACTCCATCTAAAGAAATAGATGGAAATTATTTACAAGAGGACACAGCATCTTAACTTAACAAACCTATGACAATGTTAAAACACAACTGGATCATGAGGTATCAGAAAGAAGATCTATCACACACAGAAAGCAAAATGGAACATATCAGAATGGTTGCCATGGTCTCCAAGAGAAATAAAAGTGAAAAGCTGATCAATTCCTACAGAAAATACAGGCAGTTCTCTGGAGATCCAGTCCAAATAAATGTACATAAGAATTTCACTGAGCTTAGGTCACGGACTGCAGCTAGCATAAATTGCAGGTGACAATTGGCAGAATATTTAAAGTAAAATGCAGCGCTAAAAGTCCATAAATCTCATAGGACACCTGAAGTTTGTGGACATATATAAAATTGTTGGTAAGATGAATTTCTAGATTATAGGTGGTCTGACTGCGCTCCAACACTCCTCAGGCTCACTCCTGTTTATCAGATATTGCACCAAACTAAAATCCTGTTGTCCTATGTGGGAGTCTCTATCCACAGGTTAGATGTGCCAAAAATGAGAACAGTAACCTTCTCATAGTGTAGTAGGTAAGGAACACTTAAAAATGTATTAAAAGGACTCCAAACACTCACACAATAGTGATAAAAATGAGCATATCAAATACAGGAGATTGGTAGGTTTCTAAACAAGATGGCCGCGGTCCGCATGCACAACAGCGTGACGTGTCGTGTCTAGGCTCCACTCAGCGTGTTTTGTGCAGGCGTAGTCAGCTGTGTCTACCAGTAGCCACACCCCTGATGTCTGATTGGATGAAATGTGTTGGGTGGAGCCTAGACACGACACGCTGTTGCATTAGCGGACATCTTACTGGTTGGAAACCTACCTATCTCCTGCATTGATATGCTCGTTTTTATTCCAATTGTGTGAGTATTTTGGAGTAATTTTAACCCCCTGCCGACCGCGTATAATATGTGTGTATATATAGATATATATATATCTATATATACAGATCACAACTTATAAACGGCGATCTGTGCAGGTGCGATAGCGGGCGCGCCGCTCTCTCGTGCCCGCCACACACTCCCGAGTGGGGCAGCGAGTTGGGCGGACTCCATGTCAACTGGCAACCCGCGATTGCTTGCTAGAGGGGAAGAACAGGGAACCGCCGATGTAAACAAGGCAGTTCCCCATTCTGACAGGCGGCGTGACACTTATGTACTAATCCCTGTGATTGGGATCAGTTAGATCTGTTATGCCCCTGCCAGCCTAGCCCCCACACAGAGAACACCGTTAGCCCCTAGATCGCTCCGTACAGGTTAACTTCACTGCCAATTACATTATACAGTAATCAGTGTTATTTCTAGATCTGATCGCTGTATAAATGTCAGCGGTCTCAAAAAAAAAGTGTCAAAAAAGTGCGACATGTCCGCCGCAATGCCGCAGTCTCAATAAAATTCTCAGATCGCTGCCATTACTAGTAAAAAAAAAAAAAAAAATGAAATTAATTCTCATGGTTTGTAAACACAGCAACTTTTGCGCAAACCAATCAATATACGCCAATTGCGATTTTTTTTTTAACAAAAACATTTTGGCCTAAGCTGTTCAATAAATTTGTTTTATTTTTATTTTTTTATATGTATTATAGCAAAAAAAAAAAAGGGATTTTATTAAAACTTGCCGTAAAATCCTTTTCTCCGAGTTCACTGACAGACGCAGCTCTTCATAACTTTGTGGGAGGTTTTATGTTCGTCCTACCAGGAGTTAACTAGGCAGGGAAAAGAATCAGCTGGCCGTCCTCTCTTCCTACATTAAACCCCCCTCACAGAATAGCTCTTCAGTTCGTACACAAGCTGTACCAAAACAGAGCCCAGAGGGGTGGGTGCTGCGTCTGTCAGTGAACTCGGAGAAAAGGATTTTAGACAAAACCATGCCGAACACATGCTTGACTTCTCGATAAGACACTCCCCCCAAATTACATCCTTCTCTCCTGCCGGTCGACTAA
>BLSH010321247.1:1153097-1164748 GCA_018402905.1 Glandirana rugosa | reverse complement strand
GGGGGGGGGGGGCGGGCATTTTTTGGGGCCCCCCGGGCAAATACTGCCCTCAGCTGTTCCAAGGACACCAGGGACCCCGGCGTGGATTGTTGCTCCGCAGGTACCCCTGCCATAGCACTGCCGGCCTCTGACATCCCAGACTTCCGGCTCCCCCACTGTGTGACCACCACCTCTACTCCACCAATCAGCCAGGGAGACCCGGAAGGATTGTACCCACCGCTACCAGCACCCAGGGAGAGCCAGCTATACTTGCTGTTTTTTTGATGCCTCAGCACTGTGACCGGAATGAGCAATGAAAAACACTCCACTTCAAGAGCCTGCACCGCCGCGTCTGTCAGCCACGCTGTCCAAGCGAAAGCGGAAGAGCCTCTGCCACTTTTATCACTTCCCCGTATTACCGAGAAAAATCACTGGGGGCCGCCAGAGGACAGGCTGAAACCGCTGCCATCACAAACATACCGAGCTATCACAAAATGGCGCAGAAGCAGCGAACGAACGGTGATCCACCACGGGGTGCAGTACCACGGGGGTGGGGGGGAGATGACAACCCCAGTGTGTCCCCACTAACAAGCCCCCACCGGCCGGCTACCTCAGAAGCTGCCCAGGTGCCCACTCTCCGCGCCCCTAGGACGGAAGAGGGGTCCACTCACCGATCCGACGGGCGCAGCGGGTAGCCACCCGGAGCAGACTTTACTCCCCACGGAGAGGGATGCTGCTGGCCAGGCCACTGGACAGGAACAAACCAGTCACTGGGCACAAGTGGGATCAGCCATTGACCGCCCGCACGGAACGAGCCCTATGCGGCGTGACCCCGCTAAAGGTAGCTCGCACAGACGTTGGCCGGACTGGGGAAAGTGTTTGGATTCTAGGTATCCTCTATACCACCAGCCGGCTTCTTAATAGCAATCTTCACCAGAAAAAACCTCAGAAGAACGCAGATCCCATAGGGAACCAGGTCCAACTCCTTGCACTAGGCAATAAAAACTGATATGCTATTGTCTAGCAGGGGGTTATATGCTAAGGTGAGGACGGCCTCCTGGGAGGGGCCAACCTATGCTTTTGTTTTTCTTTGCCTAGTCTACTCCTAGTAATATGAGCATAAACCCACATGTTACAAGAAGGGCTGCGTCTGTCAGTGAACGTAAGAGAAATGGCTAATTGGGCCCAATTTGGACATTTTCACTAATATAACTTTTGTTGCCAGTGGTTTAGATATTAATGGCTGTGTGTTGAGTTATTTTCAGGGGATAGCAAATTTACACGGTTATACAAGCTGTACACTCAATACTTTACATTGTAGCAAAGTGTAATTTCTTCAGTGTTGTCGCATGAAACGATAGGATAAAATATTTACAAAAATGTGAGGGGTGTACTCACTTTTGTGAGATACTGTATATACAAGTTCATAATGAACAAAACATGAACACAGAGACTAGGACACATGATGTTTAACTATGTAATTTTTAGTTTTCCAGGAAATACCGGTGAAAAGGGGCTTATTAAAATATTGCTCTATAATACCGGTCTGATTCAAACATCTTCATTTCACATGCTAAGCTACCCTGCACTGAAAAAGCACAAGCAGCTCTATACTTCCCTTGCAGCCGCAGGGCTGCTTATACCTGCACCAGTAAAACTGGCCATGGATGGATTGAAATTCAGCCAGTTCAGAAGGGACCAACTGAATTTCGATCCAAGTGTAGCCATCCCAATTCAGCAGAAGCCGACAACTAGATTGGCTTCTGTTGAATGGAGAAGCTGGAAAATTTGTTGATTAGGAGCCGCAGGACGCTGATCAGTGTATTCTGACGGCAGTGTCCCACTGTCATAAAACAACGTCCCGATGGGGTGGATGACTCCATCTACCTGTGTGGATAGTGTCTAACCTGGTTGAAAGAAAACAAAATGAACCATCTGTGGCCATCTTAACAGTTGGCCAATATAGTATTGGTGAAAATAGAAAATTCAACCAAAAATTAAAACAAATTGAATACTTACCTTTGTGTCCAGGAATTAATATAAGCAAATATCTTAAGTGCATGTTCTTTTCTGAGCTGTAATTCATCACTGTTGTCTGTGTCAGATACTACAAAGAAGAGGAGAGAAGAAAAAAAAAAAAAAAGCACATTATTCAACGATTCTTACATATTATGCATTAACAAACTACAGCAACAATATTCAGCTATGATTATGCTTGGATAGTCAAGATGGGCAGACAAACATTTCAATCCTCAACACAGACTAAAGAAAAAAAAAAAAAAAAGGACCTAGATATCAGATAAGACTTGCCCTGTATTCTACAGCTGTAATACAAAGTATATTGCATTTTTTTGCAGCATGAATAATTCCTAAACACCTCTTGCTGTAAAGCAGTGGGATTGATGGCATTGGGGGAATGCAAATTAGCTTTTTAAGGCCTAGAGAGTATCAAGCCAACCATGAACAACTGGGGGGAGAGGCAGACTGGGAGGTGATTATAGACCATGAGGAAAAAAAAAAAAAAGAGGGATAGCTGATCACAGACTGGTGGGGAAGAGGACTGCAGCTGATCCCAGGCCAGGATGAGAACTAGGTTATTTCCATATGACGCTTTTTGTATGCTGTACACCAGTGGATCTCAACCTCAGTCCTCAAGTACCCTCAATGGGCCATGTTTTCAGGTTTTCCTTTACTTTGCACAGCTGCTTTAAAGTGATTGTAAAGGTTTTTTTTTTTTAAATAACAAACATGTTATACTTACCTACTCTGTGCAATGGTTTTGCACAGAGCGGCGCCAATCCTCTTTTTCTGGGGTCCCCTGGTGGCGCTGCGGGCTCCTCCTCTTCGAGAAGTGCCCTCACGGAGAACTTATTTCTATGGGGGCACTTGTGCGGGTGCGCTTCCAAGTCCTGTTGTTGCGTCCATTGACACAAACAGCAGGACTTGGCCCTGCCCCCGATTCCAATGTCACTGAATCTGATTGACAGCAGCAGGAGACAATGGCTCCTGCTGCTATCAATCTATCAAATGATGAAAGACAGCGGCTGTTGCTGCTGGGCTCGTCCTTGACGCTGGAACGATCGGGTTCAGGTAAGAAAAAGGGGTGCTACTGAAGCACAGAAGGTTTTTCCCTTAATGCATTTTTTTTGTTGTTTTTTTTATTGCAGCAGTTTATTACCACTTTAATTTCACAGTCAGATTGACAGAGCAATTGCTTAAGGGGAAAAGAATCAAGCCAACTTAGGCATTGGTTGCAGGAAAACCCTATTATATCAAAATGTGTGACACAATTACCTTCTATTACATATAGACATCCATAATCTATAGGAGATTAAAAAAAAAAAAAAAAAAAAAGAAGGGTTATGAACTATTTAATCTCTTGCCATGTTGTCCTTATAAAAAAGGTACTAACCATTGTGGGCCTTGTGCTACCTGTAAATATATGCACAA
This sequence comes from Glandirana rugosa, assembly GCA_018402905.1. Lineage (NCBI taxonomy): Eukaryota > Metazoa > Chordata > Amphibia > Anura > Ranidae > Glandirana > Glandirana rugosa. The sequence goes on along the minus strand of BLSH010321247.1, from coordinate 1,161,319 downwards.
TGATTGGAGCTACTAAATAAAATAAATCTACAGAAATGCGCTGAATGTATTAAAGTAAAAAAGCTTTGGGATGCAGCCCCCCCCCCCCTTGATACTTACCTGGGCCTGATCCGTCCCTGTGACCACTCTTCTTCCTCACAGCACACCCGCACGAGAACCCCCCGGCTTGCGGGGGGGGGGGGGCAACAGTACTCTGAGGGCAGGAGAAGCTAGAAGCATTGGCAGGGGACCCCAGAAGGAGGAGGATAAAGGGATGCTCTGTACAAAACCATTGCACAGATCAGGTAAGAATAACATGTGAAAAAGAAAAAAAGAAAAGAAAAAAAAAAAAAACACATACAACCCATCCAAACCTTGTGCTTTACTTCCTCCCGTGTTGCAACAGTGTCAATACTCCTGCATAGTTATTTTACTCAAGTACACCCAACCTTTATCCCTGCTGGTGTCTACCACCCTTGCATTTGCTGGAAAATTCCCTGTCAAAAGCTGGAAGCTGCTTTGTAAATACAGCAGGGTTTATAAACAATGTTCAGACCATTCAGGAGGTACAAATGTAACACTGTTAGTTTGGTATTTAGAAGGTTTCGTTCATCTGCAGATCTAAGAGATGAGCTTTGATATGCTTAAGATGCCAGCTAAAGCAACTTGACTAGTTAAAAAAAAGGGTTTGTTTTTTTTTAAATAAAATTTGTTCTTATTTAAAGGGTAACTCCACTTTTGTAGAAGAAAAAAAATACATCAATTAAAAAAAAAATTATAAGATTATACAACTGCTATAAAAGTCTCCTGGGTTTAGTAACACTTTATTAGTACAAAAAAAAAAAAGTCACTCCCACTTAGATTCACTCTGCACACAACAGAGCCATTTCTTTGGAGCAGAAACGGGTTACTCTTTAAATCTGCATTAACTCCTCCCCTTAGCTATTTCTTTTTTTTCTATTACTTTAATTTTTTTTTCTTTTGTTCATGTTTCTAGTGCTTCATTACAAAAGATTTTATTTCCTTTGTAGAAAACTGCAATGCTTTGTACAATAACCATAACTTTGTTATTTTGAACAAGTTCAAGAATGAAATTTACACTTTTTATCTACAGTAACCCATTTATTAAACTTACACCAATCAAAATATAAAAGTGTGTTTTTTTGTTATTTTTGTTAGATATGCGTCTACGAATTGCAAAAAATAAAACATTTTTTTTTTGCAAGATAACATCACACTGGGGCGTTATTACAGCGGTAAAGCGCTAAAATTACCGCTGCAATAACGCTCTAAATATTATTTTCATGCATCTCTATGGATGCTTTCAGACTGAGGCGTTGCGCTAGTGCAGTGCTGAAGAAAATCATGCAACCATGATTTTTCAGGAATGTGGGGAGCGGTGTATTCACCGCTCCTCCACCGATCCTGCCATTAAATTCAATGGGCAGCGCTCCCGTAGCGGCTGTACACCGCTCCGGGAGCGCCGAGCGCCGGCACTTTTAACCCCTGTTTAACCCGTTGTGGGGGGGTTAAAAGTGCCGTGCTGCCGCCCGAATAGCGGCGCCATAGCGCTGCTATTACAGCGGTAGATCGCCGCTAAATTAGCGGTGGTTTACCGCTGAAGCTCGGGCGGTCCCAGTGTGAAAGGGGCCTTATACTAAGCCTTGGGGGTATACAGTTGTGAGAGGCCTGAAGTGGTTAAACATAAGGGATAAACTGCCATATGGTGTTACACTTAAATTAAAATTTCAGCAAATGAACCACTTAGGGACCAAGCCTCTTTTTGAGATTTGTTGTTTAAAAGTTAAAATCAGGTTTTTTTTTTTTGCTAGAAATTTACTTAGAACCCCCAAACATTATATTTTTGTTTTCCAGACACCCTAGAGAGTAAAATGGCGGTCATTGCAATACTTTGTGTCTCATCTTATTTGTGCAGCGGTCTTACAAGCGCAATTTTTTTGGGAAAAAAAAAAAAAAAAACACTTTCTTGAATTAAAAAAAATAAGACAACAGTAAAAAGTTAGCCCATTTTTTTTCTATATTGTAAAATATTATGTTACGCGAGTAAATTGATACCAAATATGTCATGTTTATGTTTAATCTCTTTTTTTATTTTTATTAAGCATTTGCAGAACATACAGGCTTACAATACAAATACAGGTTAATACTGAATAATAGTGTCCAAGTTTGAACGCCCAAATAACGGAGCACTACAAAATAATGTAGAACTAAATAAGGAGAAAAAAAAAAAAAAATTATCATTTGTGTGAACAGTGGTTATAAAGAAACGTATGCCGTTAGCTAGGATCGTGCCCATATATTAACAAAAGCCTTTGGACTTTAGTGAGAGAACCACAATTATGATATATCCTCAACCGTATTAACCATCTTGGCCTAAGACGCAAGATCTGGGTTAGCAGGGAGGCTGTTAATGCTATTTCACATTGAATTGGCATAAAAACAACGTGGCATGATATAACACAAAAACAAAAAAAGATGAGATATAAAAGAAAGCAGAAAAAGTAAGGAAAGAAAGAAAGGGAAAAAGGGGGGGGGGGGCGGTACCAAGGGGAGGACCCAGGAAAAATTACAACCTCAGATGATGTCAGAGATGGAGGCAAAGTTCGAGGAATATCTGAAATGAGACCATACTGTCCACATCAGTTTATGAGATTCAGATTTTCTCTCCTCCCATGCGACCAAACGTTCCATCAACTCGATCCTGTCTAACTCACAAGCCCATTCAGCCAATGATGGAGCCTCAACCTGGTGCCAGCGGCTAGCTATCCCCGAACGAGCCGCTGCAAGAAAGTGCCTAATTAAGCTCCTTTTAATTTGTTTATTAGAGCCTGGCAACATGGAGAACACTGTGATCAGAGGTTCATTTGGGATGTTGTCTCCCACTAAGCTATCAAACGTAAAATTTTGTCCCAAAATGAGAGAATTTTCGGACACATACCCCAAATGTGGGTCATGGTGCCAGACTCCCGCAAACATCTCCAGCAAGTATCAGGGATAGATGGGTCAATTTTATGTAATAGTGTAGGGCAGCGATACCATCGAGATAAGATCCAATAGTTGCGTTCATGTGCCTGAGAAGATAGAGACTTTATATGAAACACCCAGTATTTTGTACCAGTCCATATCCTCTCACGACATTTGCAGTTCCCGTTCACATTTCGATAGAAATGGTGGTGGGTGTGGATAGGACTCCCCTAGCAAGATCTTATATACGGATGTATGCAAAAGTTTAGGAACCCCTGACAATTTCCATGATTGTCATTTATAAATATTTGGGTGTTTGGATCAGCAATTCCATTTTGATCTATCAAATAACTGAAGGACACAGTAATATTTCTGTAGTGAAATGAGGTTTATTGGATTAACAGAAAATGCGCAATATGCATCAGAACCAAATTAGACCTGTGCATAAATTTGGGCACCCAAACAGAAAAATCACATCAATATTTAGTAGAGCCGCCTTTATCAGAAATAACAGCCTCTAGACGCTTCCTATAGCCTGTAATGAGTGTGTGAATTCTGGAGGAATGTATTTTGGACCATTCCCCCTTACAAAACATCTCCAGTTCAGTTAGGTTTGATGGTTGCCGAGCATGGACAGCCCGCTTCAAATCATTCCACAGATGTTCAATGATATTCAGGTCTGGGATGGCCATTCCAGAACATTGTACTTGTTCCTCTGCATAAACGCCTGAGTAGATTTTGAGCAGTGTTTCGGGTCATTGTCTTGTTGAAATATCCAGCCCCGGCGTAACTTCAACTTTATGACTGATTCCTCAACATTATTCTCAAGAATCTGCTTATATTGAGTGGAATCCATGCGACCCTCAACTTTAACCAGATTCCCAGTACTGGCATTGGCCACGCAGCCCCACAGCGTGATGGAACCTCCAAATTTTACTGTGGGTAGCAAGTGTTTTTCTTGGAACGCTGTGTTCTTTTGCCACCATGCTTAACTCCCCTTGTTATGACCAAATAACTCAATCTTTGTTTCATCAGTCCACAGCACCTTATTCATAAATGAAGCTGGCTTGTCCAAATGTGCGTTTGCATACCTCAAGCGACTCCGTTTGTGGTGCGTGTGCAGAAAAGGCTTCTTTCGCATCACTCTCCCATACAGCTTCTCCCTGTGCAAAGTGCGCTGAATTGTTGAACGATGCACAGTGACACCATCTGCAACAAGTTGATGTTGTAGGTCTTTGGAGGTGGTCTGTGGGCTGTTTTTGACCGTTCTCACAATCCTTCGCCTTTGCCTCTCCAATATTTTATGTGGCCTGCTACTTCTGGCCTTAACAAAAACTGTGCCTGTGGTCTTCCATTTCCTCACTATGTTCCTCATAGTGGACACTGACAGTTTATATCTCTGCGATAACTTCTTGTAGCCTTCCCCAATCTTTAATGTAGAACAATCTTTGTTTTCAGGTCATTTGAGAGTTGTTTTGAGGCCCCCCCATGTTGCCACTCTTCAGAGGAGAGTCAAAGAGAATAATAATTTGCAATTGGCCACCTTAAATACCTTTTCTCATGATTGGATGCAGCTGTCTATGAAGTTCAAGGCTTAATGAGCTCACCAAACCAATTGTGTGTTCCAATTAATCAGTGCCAAGTAGTTACAGGTATTCAAATCAACAAAATGACAAGGGTGCCCAAATTTAATGCACCTGTCTAATTTCATTTTGATGCATATTGCACATTTTCTGTTAATCCAATAAACCTCATTTCACTACTGAAATATTACTGTGTCCTTCAGTTATTTGATAGATCAAAATGATATTGCTGATCCAAACACCCAAATATTTATAAATGACAATCATGGAAATTGTCAGGAGTTCCTAAACTTTTGCATACAACTGTATCTGCAAAAGTGTGTGGTCTGGTCTACACTACAGGATTGAGAAAGCAGCAATTCAAGAGCAGTGCAAGGTCTCATTAGGAGGTCTCTAACGGAACTTGTATTCAAGTAATGCTTCAGCTGTGTATATTCTAGCCACGCACGTGATGAACTATGACGTGAGGGGAGAATCTGAGAAAGGGAGAGGAGATTGCGGCCACTAAGGGTATGGCACAAAAGAGGGCCATTCTGGGGATGCCAACAAAGAAACTTGGAGTCAGTTGCGGTGGGGTAAAAAGAAGCCAGACCGAACAATGGGGTCAGAGGCCTCGGTCTGGAGAAGAGTATGCTCTTATGTAAATAAGTATCCCACGTCTGTAAAGTAGTGAGCACAGAGAGGCAATAAATATTTAGAAGGTTTCTGAGCGGGTTCTAACCACAATAAGGACGTAAGCTCTGGGGAGATAAGATCATTCTCCAAACGAGTCCACAATTTGATGGCATGGCTGTGGTGCCAGTCAACCACTCTGATCAAAGAAGCTGCATGGGAATACAGCAGCACATGGGGAAGAGAGACACCAACACTCTGCTTAGGAAGGGATAGTTTGTCAAATCCTAGGCTTTTTATGTTGCCATATGAAGGTACGGAAAGCCTGGTTTACAGATAGAAAAAAACCTGAAGATGGAGGAACAGAAATAGCTTGAAAGGTGAACAGCAATTTTGGTAAAATATCCATCTTAATTGTATTCATGCGACCCAACCATGAGATGTGTGCCTTGTCATAGGATTTAAGACAGGAATGAATCATTTAAATTAGGGGTATATAGTTAAGATCTGCCATAGCGGGCAAACTAGATGAGATTTTAATGCAAAGATATTTGATAGCTATAGGCTGCCTTTTAAAGGCAAAATTTTGTCGGAGGTGAGATACAGATGAATGGGAGAAAGAATATTCAAGGCGTCCGTCTTGTCATAGTTCACCTTAAAGTTACTCACCGCACCAAATTCTTCACACGTTCGCAACGAAGATGGAAGAAGGATAAGGGTGTTGGTAATATAGAATGGAAGGTCGTCTGCTTAACGGGAGAGTTTGTATTGGTGTAAACCTACCGTAATGCCTTGAATATCAGGGTGTTGACAGATGGCAATAGCCGATGAAAATATACAATAGTGGGGAAAGAGGACACCCCTGTCGAGTACCATTCCGGATCCTAATAGAATCCGAAAGGAGCCAATTGGAGCGGATCCTCTCTGAGGGGCATGTATATAAAGCCAATATTTTAGTCACCAACCTAGGGTCAATACCAATCTGTTGAAGCGTTTGCTGTAAAAAGGACCGGCGGACCTGGTCAAACCCTTTTCGGCGTCAACCAAAAGCAGGCAAGCTGGAATAATGGAATTTCTGGGCATGTTACATTAAGGTAAATGTTTTAAGGGCGTTATCCCTAGCCTCTCTACCTGGGGTAAATCCCACCTGATCAAGATGTACAAGATCGGGAATTAAAGGCATGAGTCGATTAGCAATAATTTTAGACAATAACCGAACGTTGACGTTTGTCAGGGCGATAGTTGCCGCATAAAGCAGGGTCCTTACCTGGTTTGGGCAGGATTGTGATGTGTGCCTCAAGTGCTTGTGTCCGGAATGGAGTCAGTGCATATCGCATGAAATTATTTTGTCATGAAGGGGGAGAGGAGGTCTTGAAAAGTCTTCTAAAAAACGGGCAGTATACCCATCTCAGCCCGGGCTTTTATGGTTTTTAAAATAAAAGATCACTGTAGTGAGTTCCTCCTCTGTAAAGGGCCGTTCAAGATCCTGCACTGTCGCTGACGGAATGGTAAGGAGGGCAGTCTTGGCAATATAATCTGCTATTCTAGATGAATGGGTCTCCGAGGGAGAGGTAGTCGGGCAAGAGGGTAAGTTGTATAAGGTATCGTAGAATGAACAGAATAAACCATTAATTTCTTTAGGAAGATGGGTAAATTGACCATCCAGCGCTTGAGTTCCAAAATGAAAATAATGATGTATTTGGCATGTAGTGCCCTAGCTAGCAGCCACCTGGGTTTGTTGGCCTCTACATAATACAACTTTCGCAACTTGTCTCTGACAGCCAGTGTTTTCTGATTCAATCATTTTAGAAGGCGGAGTCTAGCGTCTGAAAGTGCCATCAAGGTCATGGGAGATTGACTCCTTTTATGAGACTTTTCCAGATTGGAGATATGGGTTGACAGGTCAGTAATTTGTGCAAGGCGGTCTTTTTTAAGTCTAAATCTGTGTTTAATGAATACGCCCCGAACCACACACCTGAGTGGGAACAGAAATATCATCATTCTGATGATGAGAAATAAAATTAGCTAAAGTTTGCCTAATTTTAGCAGAACATACCTCATCTTGAAGAAGGGAGTCATTTAAGTACCAAGCCCATTCCCGTTTTAAAAGGTCCAGTATGGAGAGGGACAAATATACTGGTGCATGATCAGAACACAATATATTGCCAATACTACTCTATGGATGGAAGATCAGGGCAAAGTGACTTACTAAAAAAACGGGTTATGGACTGTAGGTTCGTTCTTAAATCGAATTTGTTTGTAAGTCGGAACTGTACATTTCTAAGTGCAACTTCAACCTGTGCAGTGATGTGGGATGTTCCCGGGCACTGCTATGTGTGCAGTTGTGCTATATGGGGCTCTCGTGGCTATGCTATGCAGCACTGTGGGATGTGTCTGGCGCTGCTCGGCCGTATCCGGGACCACTGTGGAGTGCAAGTGGCCAGCAGTGCAGTCACACCACCCCCGTTCGTAAGTAGGAGTCGTTCGTAACTCGGATGTTCGTAAGTCGGGGACTGCCTGTACTGATATGCAAGTATGAAATAGAACTACGACCCACGAAAGTGTCCATAGAGGGTTTAACACACAGTTGAAATCCCCCGCCAGAAGAATAACACCTTCAGCGAAGTCTATTTATTGAGGCATTGACCTATGTAAGCAACTTGGTCTTCATTAGGGATGTACATATTCGCCAATGCGTACAGTTTGCCATGAAGAGTAAGTTTCACAAATATGTACCAACCCTCAGCATCTGCACAACTGTCTGATACGGTATATGGCACTGATTAGTGAATAGCAATTGCAAGCCCACGGGACTTAGTTTGAGCATAGGTACCGTGAAACCAGGACGTATAATACTTGTTTGCGCTAAGTGGGGGTATGGTCAGTACGAAAATGGGTCTCCTGAAAAAAGGCTAGACCTACCTTGGATTTGTGAAAGTCATACAAGATCTGGGACCGTTTTGATGGTTCATTCAGGCCTCGAGCATTGAAAGTATAGTTTCAGTGAAGGTGCACCTCCCATTGTACAAAAAAAAAAAAAAAGACGGGGGGGGGGGGTTGAAG
>BLSH010321247.1:1098379-1129262 GCA_018402905.1 Glandirana rugosa | reverse complement strand
CCGGGGGCGTCAGGCTGAGTCAGTGTACAAGGGAAGGTACAAGCGACCGAGGCCGCGACACTCACTGGCCTCGACGTTCTACAGTGAAACCCTCGAAACAAGACCGTTCCCCGAGACTAAAAAGGCGGTCGTAGACGGCCTAGAAGTCTCACGTACGCGGAGACTGCAGTCGCCGACGTACGTTCCACTTATAGAGGATTTGGACATCTATAAGTAAAATGGATGTCCATTTTTGGCAACCAACAAAAAACACCACAGGAAATCCTTTACAAACACTAGCTACAACTAAACTAAAAAGCCTGCTTGTTTACTTTGCAATACTTGGGGGGGGGACACCACAAAAAACAACCAACGGTTTTTACCTGTAGGTAAAATGAATATCTACAGGTTTAGGAGATATTCACCTTGCATGCAGCCGCTGACGTCAGAGGCGCATGCACTCTGAAGATCCGGCAGATGCTGGCGGAAAAATCAGAGCCCCTTGCCAGAACAAAGCTCCCAAAGTGACATCTTGCAGCTCCGGTCACTCACAGCGCCGGAGCCAGCGAACATGGAAGGGAACATGTGACTGAGTCGGACTGCGGGGGCCTCGTTCTAAGGTATTTCATAATGTGCTAGTAAGTGATGCATACTAGCACATTATGCTATTGTTTTGCAAGGTTTTTGTTTGTTTTGTTTTGTTTGTTTTTTTGTGGGTTTACTTTTGGTGACATTTAATCACCACTGATTTTTCTATTTTTTGCTAAACAAACAAAAAAAGTCCAGAAGTTTTTCTTGTTTTCAAAATGTAATAAACAGAAAATAGGTGATTTTTCTCCTTCCCTGGTGTGTGCTAACGAGGCTGCACTGATGGGCCGGACAGATAGGCACTGACTGGCATCACTGATAATCAGGGCGCTGATTATTTGTGCAGATCTCCCCTGTGGGGAAATGCCGCTGATCGGCTGTCCTCTCCTCACGAGCTGTCAGCATGAGGGGAGGAATGCCAATAACCGGCATTTACTTTACATGTAATCGGCTGTGAGTGGACACAGCTGATCACATGGGTAAAGAGCCTTGTAATCTCGTTGATGCGGCACGTCCACGAAGCAGAGCGCACCAACGGTTGCGCAGGCGCGGTGAGATTGGAAGAACATCATAGGACATCCTCCCAGAACGAGTGTGCTCCGCCCACTGACGATATGGCAGGTGGGAAGCGGTTAAGCACTTGTGCTTCCCCCATGTTGGTAAACACAGTTCTTGCATAGGCTATGCCCCATGTAAAAAAGAGGGCTAAATGTTTTTTTCTCCTAGACAGCCAAATATGGAACCTGCATATACATTTTAATCATTCTCCGTTTCTCACAACAACCAATATAAACAGACATGGAACCAAAGTGTATGTCAAGGCAAAAAATAAACACATGAAGTATATCTCTGCAATGCATGCACATTTCATGTTTTATCCCTTTTAACACCCTGCAAGAAAAATACCTGTCAATTCGCCAGAAAAGAAATCAGCTCCCAAGTCTTCTTGTGGGCAGCCAACACAGCATTTTGCAAACTGACTGGAGTCAGCCCTGCCCAATGTATTTTGCTAACCTACTCAACCATTGCCACTCTCAGATCTCCACAACATAAAAGCTAATCGTTCTGTAGTCCAAGATAAGCGCTAGGAGGAAGTTTTGAGATAAACAGGAACTGTGCAGGGGACACAGACAACTCTGAATTTTTGACTAGATCAACAGTTTTAATTTTTACACTTATCAAAAAGATATAACAAAATGCTTCCAATCCTATATTAAAGTAATATGAAAAGCTTAATACATCCTGATAAACCCATTAACATTCCCAATAAAACTATTTACATTGGTGTCCAACCACTCACAGATTACATGTAACCCAGCCTCTGTGTCCTGTTTTTTCAGCACTGCTCCCCTGAACTTACTACTGGAGACGGCATGTGCTGGCTATGTGACATAGGGCCTGTCCCAAGAGGCTGAGCAATCAGCTGCTGTAAGTCAATTAAATTGGAGGTAGTAAGAAGTAAAGCAGAGGTGTGGCATGCTGTGCTTAGGCCTCGGGGATGTGTTTGACATACACAAAGTTGGGACAGTTGGCTAGGAGCATGTACAGGTGGCTCCATAGGACCCCAGCAAGGCAAAGGTGTCACCCTAAAACAGAACACCTGCAGCAATGATTTTTGCAGGGCTCAGTTAAAACAGAACTAAACCCATCAATTTAGCCATTTTCCAAAATCGTTACAGTCAAGGAATGTTATAAATGATAGTGGTCTTATTTGCTAGTGCTCTCAACTATCAAATGGCTGGTGTCATAACTGATCACAGGTGCAACTGCAGATCAAATACAGGCAGTCCCTGGGTTACAAACAAGATAGGTTCTCTAGATTTGCTCTACAACAGAAGTTCCAACCCCCCATGAAAAAATAAAGTCAACAGCTAAAAATACTATAGCTGCTGACTTTTAATACTAGGACACTTACCTGTCCAGGGTTCCCGCGATTTCGGCACCCCAGCCGATTTTCAGTTCGGCTCTCGGGTGCTGCCGCCATTCTTAGTAAGGGAACCTGGCAGTGAAGCCTTTCAGTTTCACAGCCGGTTCCCTACTGCGCATATACAAAGGTACGCTACGCTTTCTCACTGGCCCGGCGGCAGAGGAAAGATGAGGGCGGCTGAACGTCCGAGGGACGGCGCCGCGGCAGTCACCGGGAAGTGTAACTCCAGCCCAAATTTTTTTTTTTTTTGGATAGTATAGGGAAGGGTTAACCCAGGGCTCAAAAAAAAAAAAAAAAATGGCAACTGGAAATTGCGTCCTGGCACCTGGGCTACACTGCAGCAGCGGTCTGGATTCCTTCCACGTGGCCTCCCCACGGGTGCGCAGACTAAGGTAGGACTGGCCGATAATTGAGGCCGTGGCTTTGCGGTCTTTTTCTTTACCGCCCATCAGCGGCACCTGTGAGTGCCCATCATTGCTACCTCATCAGTGCCCATCAGAGCTGACCATTAGTACCACCTCATCAGCACACATCAGTGATGTAGAAAAATTACTTATTTGCAAAGTATTATAAAACAAACAAAAAAAGCTTTTTTAAAAAAAAAAATTTGGTCCATTTTCATTTGGCACCAGGCGCGAGCAATGCTTATTGCCCGACGCCACGACATGCAGTTCTGGGCTCTGGGCTGCTGATTTAAAAAAACTGGCTCCTAGATTCTAAGCAAATTTGTTAACATCCCTGTAACATTTGTTTTGCTGTCTGTGCCCCTGTTCAGATTTCACCTCACTTTGTGTACCTGCAACAATTGGATTTTGAACATTTTGGGTTGTCATGGAAACAAGAAATTGGTGATAAAGATTCATTGTAGACACCATGATAACTGACAGTAGTGAATTTCTCTTCCTGGGGTAGATTTCCTCTCACTTCCTGTTGTCTCCCTCCATTTGTAAATATGAGTTGTATGCAACTCTGTAGAGCCTAAGATGACAGCTTTCTTGGCTGTAAAAAATAGGAGGGTTTAGTTCCGCTCTAGTTAAGATATATAATGTTTTGAAGAAGATGAAGCAACAGACAAGACAAGGTAAGCAATCATCAAAGCGGAACTAAACTCTCTAATCCTTTAATGGTAAAACTGAACTTTACTCATAACTTGTGTGCTGTAAATTACCTCCAGCGTTGCTCCCGTTTCTTCTTGCTGGAGGCTTCCATTTTGCTGAAGCTCAGAGCCACTGAACAGCAGTAAATCATAAAGCAGAACTAAATCCATTGATTTAACAGTTTCAAAAAACAAATTCAATTACTGGAATGCCAGGATTGCCAATGGTCCCATTTGCTTGTGTCCTCAACCAAAACTGTCGAACCATCCAATGGCTGTTGTTATAACTGATCTAACTGTTATAACTGATCACAATCGCAGCGCCATGGCAGTTGTCGATCAAACAGAAGCAGCCTCCTTGGCTGCAAAGGATAGGAGTGTTTAATTCCACTTTAAGGCTGTCAGCGGATCGGCCTCTACAAATTCAACAGTTCCTAAAAATAGAGAGCAACGGAGCATGTGCAGAGCAGGGTGAGACGGTGTATTACTGGATTTTACACAGTACTTATTTTTACGGTTTTCCATAGATATACCTGCAAAAGGGGCCAGCCTGAAGTCATATAGCAGGACTTAATTTTCTGACTAAAATACCACTTTTGATCAATGCCATCAAGGGGTCCATATTGAGTTTCAGCACTTCTGATATTGACAGTGTAATATGAATTCCCAAATACTTGAAGTCACAGTTTTGAGAGGTGACACCACTCCACTACCAGCAACAGCCAAAGGATATAAAGGCATCAACGCAGATTTCTGTTAGTTAATTTTGAGGCCGGAGTATTCTCCAAAGGCATCTATAATTTGCATTGCGGCAGGCAGTGACTGTGAAGCATCCTGCAAGTACAATATAAGATCGTCTGCATATAGTCCTATCACATCTGTTCTATTGCCCAGAGTTATGCCCCGCACTAGTGAAGATTGACCAAATTTCAGGGCTAAGGCCTCAATGGCCACTGCAAATAAAAGCGGAGACAGAGGGCGGCCCTGACTGGTTCCTCTGTGCAAAGGAATGGATATAGACAATAGTTTTTTTCCCCCACTTGTATCGTCTTGTCATGGCTTAGTGGCGCCATTTTTGTGAGTATTCACTTTTAACTTTTTCATTTCCATTAAACATTTTTATGGTAATGCACAAGGTGTGTGCGCCTTCCTTTTGTTTTGTTTTTTTAGTCACTTTCGGATTACCCCGTCTGAGGGGGGGCAGCATCCATCTGGTCTCCTACCCCTTGTTGTTCCGGTTGCCTGTCACCCTGAAGGTCCTCTAGCGCTGAAAATGACTTTTTTTCTTGTATGAGCCGCTGCAAATAAAAGCGGCAAAGGAATGCATGTAGATAATAAGCCATTGACTAGTAGTTGTGAAGTAGGGCGTGAGTAAAGAATCGAGATCCACGAGCAGAATCTCTCTCCAAAGCCAAATGAGCGAAGGGCAGCTTGCGGGAAAGGCCATTCGACTGAGCCGTATGTCTTTGCTGTGTCTAATGATGCTAAAACACTAGTATCCGGTAGGTAATCTTTGAGCTGAACTATTAATTGGGTTCTGCGTATGTTTATAGAAGTGGACTTCCCCGGCATGAAGCCAGTTTGATCCGAATGAATGATGGCGAGTACAACTTCATTGAGTCGCTTGGCAAGGATTTTGGTAAGTTTTATATAGTCAATATTCAGCAGCGAGATGGGGCGAAAAGAAGAACAGTCAGTTAAGTCCTTGTCAGGTTTTGGGATAAGCACCACGGTTGCCTCGTATAGCAAGGGCGGTAGTTCCTTCTCCCAGAATGCCTTGACATAGACTTGCGCGAGCACCGGCGCTAAAACGTCTATATACATATTGTACACCTCCAATGGGAGGCCATCCGCACCAGAAGCTTTCCCTGCGGCTAGGGAGGCCACTGCCTCCCTAACATCATCCTCAGTTATCATGGCGTCTAACGCCCCGACCTGTTCCTGCGAGAGTCTAGGGAATTGTATATCTGACAACTAGTCATCAATTTCTTCCCCTGTGCAGGTCAGTGTGGTTGCATACATATTAACATAAAAATCATGTAAGCAGGTAAGGATATCTTTTGCTGTGATCCCCTCAGTACCGTCCCTCCTAACTATACTAGACTCCACAGCGCTCGCCTGTTGCTGCCTGGGCATATGCGCTAAAAAGGTAGCTATAGATTGATTACCATACTCAAAGTACTTTTGTTGGGTGAAAAAAGACTCTTGGCACTAGCGATCATATGATCCGAGTATAATCGGGAGGCTAGCTCCCAATGTATCCAGTTAGAGGCACTGGGGGAAGCCAAGTAAATCTCCTCCGCCGCACGGAGCTTATAAGCCAATTCCTGCCCTCCCTTACGAGAGGTCCTCTTAATGTAAGAAATTGTAGGTTTCAATGCGCCCCTCAGGAAAGCCTTAAGGGTGTCCCAGAATAAAAGACTCCTGTTTTCCCCATGTGCCTCCAAAAAAACACTCAGCTGATCAGGTATTCTATCATTGGCTCCTATCTGGGTGAGCCAAAAGGGCTGTACCCTCCAAGGCCTACGGGTCCCCTCCATCCCAGCATCAATATGGATCATAATTGGAGAATGGTCGGAGATCCCCCTAGGGAGATATTCCGCTGCCGTGATTTTGGGCAGCAGTCTATCATTTCCCAAAGCGAGGTCAATCCTAGACAGGGCGCCCCTACCCAGAGCAGACCAGGAGAAAGCACGATCCCCAGGATGCAACTCGCGCCATAAATCTTTCCAGCCAAACTCAAAAATGAGAGCCCCAAACGCTGTCACAGCCAGAGGATGGGTGCCCGCCGACTGCCCATGTCTGTCTGCGACAAGGTGAACCAACAAATTAAATTCTCCCAGAGAACAAAGGCCTCCAGGTACAAGCTGCAAACATCATTGCCTCTTTTACAACAGCCAGCGGCGAATTATAAATACCTAAAATAACAAATGGCAGGGCATACATCTGAGCGCTAATGGACACGTATTTTCCCTTTGGATCAGCTTTTAGCCTAATGCATTCCCAGGGGACCGCCCTGTGGACTAGCACCGATACCCTCCTAGAACAAGAGGTGTGGAAGGAGTGTCCCAACCACTGTACCCAGGGTTTTTTAAGGAGATCAACATATTCCAGAGTCAAATGTGTTTCTTACAAACAAACATCCCCTCACATTCCATGACATATACTTAACTTATAGCTGGGGACTGTAAGGTTAAGTAATATTGCAACATCCCAGACCATTCATTTCTGTGCCACTTTTCCTGGCTAGTTGTGCCATTACACGGGTGTAAAACAGAAAACTGCAAACCAACGTGGTTTACCAACCCCCATCCACAGGATGGTGGATAACTATATATAAGATACATGTTAAGCAAACACATTATAAACAGAAGTTTCAAAAAAATACCACTTTAACAACAGGCACTTTCACCCCCTTCCTGCCCAGGCCAATTTTCAGCTTTCAGGAGCTGTCAAACTTTGAATGACAATTGCGCGGTCATGCAATGATGTACCCAAATAAAATATTTTGAGACAGATAGAGCTTTTTGGTGGTATCACCACTGGGTTTATTTATTTTTTTAGCTTAACAACCAAAAAAAGACTGAAAATTTGTGGGGGGAAAAAAAAAACACGTTCTTAGTTTCTGTTATAAAATTGTGTAAATAAGTAATTTGTCTCCTTCACTGATGAGGCTGCAATGATGGGCAATTATGAGGAGGCATTAAAGTGGAAGTCCATGCTAAAACTAAAATCCCTGCATCTATAGACACCCACATTCTAACACTAACCCAGGGTTTCTCAATTACAGTCCTCAAGGCGCACCAACAGGTCATGTTTTCAGGCTTTCCATTATTTTGCACAGGCGATTTGATCAGTTTCACTGCCTTAGTAATTACCACAGCTGTTTCATCTGAGGGAAATCCTGAAAACATGACCGGTTGGTGCGCCTTGAGGACTGGAATTGAGAAACACTTTTTTTTTTTTTTTAAATCAGAAACTGCACTAACCCTGCGAAGAAAAAAAAAAAAAAAAAAACGGCTGTGAAATGAACGGGGAGTGACGTCACCCATAGGCTTACTATGGGACGTGTCCTCTGCACCCGCCTCCACAGAGAAGCCGCAGCTTGACAACTTAGCGTGGGATTGGGTCAGATCTCCTGCAGAAAAAGTATGCAAGCTGATTTTTTCTTCACAGGGTTAGAGAGGTTAGTGTTAGAATGTGGGTGTCTATAGATACAGTGATTTTAGTTTTAGCATGGACTTCTACTTTAATAGGCAACACTGATAATTATTGCAACGATTATGAGTGCAGAATGATCTCCCCTGTGAGGAAAGTTGTTTATCGGCTCTCCTCTCATCACGCGCTGTCAGTGTGAGGAGAGGAATATAGATAAACCGTCACTTTCTGTTTACACTGTGATTGGAGACAACTGATCACACGGTAAAGAGCCTACGTCATAGGCTCTTTACCGTGATCAGAGATGCGGTCTGTCCCGCACTACTGATCGAACCTTGTTTTGAAGGGTGTCATACGACATCCAGTCAGAACAATTAAACCCCTGCCCGGCCATCATTCTGCTATAGGCCGGGCAGGAAGTAGTTATTAAAGCGGTTGTCTACCCTTTTTTTGTACTTTTACCTACAGGTAAGCCTAGAATAAGGCTTACCTGTAGGTAAAATGAATATCTTCTAAACCTGTATGGTTTAGAAGATATTCCCTTTCTAATGTAATGCAGCGTTACGGCGCATGCGCCGTGTATGTTCCGGCTCATGCGCCGTATATGTGTCCCGGCAAAAGCTGGCATTAGTTCCGGACCCTGCCGGGGAAAACGAGCCCCGTGCGCATGCGCGGGAGTGACGTCTCGCGGCTCCGGTCAGTCACAGCGCCGGAGCCGCGTACCCGGAAGCAAGATCCGGGTGAAGATGTCCGCTCCCACGGAGGGGACCGAGCGGCTCGGTCGGATCTTCGTGTTAAGGTGAGTATTTCATAATGAGCTAGTATGCGGTGCATACTAGCTCATTATGCTATTATCTTGCAGGTTTTTATTTTTTTTTTAAAAAATTTTTTGAGTAGACAACCGCTTTAAGGAAGCTGCCATCTTGGCTTCTGTTTGATCTACAGTTATCATGGTGCTGTTGATGTGACCAGCTAGAACACCAGCCATTCAATAGCTTGACAGTTCAGTCAAGAGCTAACATAAGCACACTAGTAACTAACAGTTATTCAAGCCATGCCTTGAATTTACCTGTTTTATAAAACCATTAAATCGATGGGTTTAGTACCGTTACACCACACACTATACAATTTCCTTTAGCATTAGCAGCAGTAGTGCCTGTGATTGTACACAGATTTATTAGATAAATTAGGTGTGTCCTCATGTTATATAGTTTTGGTATGTCCGATTGTATAAATCAGACTGTATAGCCAGTTTAAGGCCTCAAACACACGGATGTTTTTACAGGCGCGTTTTTGATCTTTTTTTACAGCTTAAAAACGCCTCTCCATGTTATTCAATGGCGACACATACACACACACGCGTTTTTGAGCTGTAAGTGGCATAGGCATTTTTAAGCTGCAAAAAAAAAAAAAAACAGAACCAGCACGTTCTGAGGCGCCAGCTCTAGAGTTGTAAAAACACAGTTTAACATTGTATACACAAGCATTAGGCCTCGTCAGGCGTTTCTCTGCCTCTATTCAAAATCCATGGTTACCTATGGGAGCCCATTGATTCGAATAGAAGTCGCATCATGACGATAAGACTTGCAGTGCGACTTGTGTGCTGAGAATCTTTAAGAGGAACCCCCGCTAAAATCTTTAAAAAAAATTTGTGTGGGGTTCCCCCCAAGAGATACCAGACTCTTCTTTTGTCCGGTATGGATTTTAATAAGGGGAACCCCCACCCAAAAAAAAAAAAAAAAATGCCGTGGGACCCCCAGGCCGCATGCCCTCAACATGGGTACATTGTACCCCTACCCATTCACCTAAAAAAAACAAAAAAACCACACTACACAGGCTTTTAAAGTATTTTATTAAATCAGCTCCGGCGTCTTCTCTTCTCCCTCTTCTGCCGGGTCTTCTCCACTGTCTTCTCCCTCTGTTCTTCTTCAGATGTTGACAAGATCTCTTGCACTGATGGTGGGTCCGTGCTGCGCATTGACTTATATTGGTATGGGGCGGGGCCACCCGCTGACGTCAATCGGAGGCCCTGTCCCCTTATGATGTCCCTGCCCCATCATGCCTCGGGTGGTGACATAAGGGGCGGGGCCTATGGGTGACAGCTCGTGGCCCCGCCCCATGCCAATATAATTCAATGCACAGCGCGGACTCAGCATTAGTGCGGGAGATCGCGTCCAGTCATCATCGGAAGAAAAGAGGGAGAAGACAGTGGAGAAGACCCAGCAAAAGAGTGAGAAGACAGAAGATCCAGCAGAAGAGGGAGAAAAGACAGCACATAGAGAAGAACCGGAGAGGAAGAAGATGCCAGAGAGGGAGAAGAAGCCTGAGCTGATTTAATAAAAAATACTTTAAAAACCTGTGTAGTGTGTTTATTTTTGACACTTATTTTTTTGGGTGAATGGGTAGAAGTACAATGTACCCCATACTCATTCTCATAGGGTGGGGGGGGGCGGGATCTGGGGGCCCTCTTGTTGAAGGGGGCTTCCAGATTCCCGATAAGCCCCCCACCAACCACTAGCCAGGGTTGTCGGGAAGAGGCCCTTGTCCTCATCAACATGGGGGCAAAGTGAGCACCCACACCCCCCTATGTTGAGAGCATTCGGTCTGGTATAGCTCGCTCGCCCCCCCTTTTCAGACCTGCCGGGCTGCGTGCTCGGAAAAGGGTCTGGTATGGATTTTGTGCTCATCTGTGATGTGATGTGATCTCTACAATAAAGAAAATTTGGACAAGGATCCACGGTGTGCTGGCGAATATGTACACTTTCAATGAACTATGAGGACACTCACCAGTACCCTCACAGCTCAAACTGGTGCTGCACATCAGTTATGACACCAGCCATTTGACAGTTTGGTTGAGGACACAGACAAATGTAACAGTTGGCAACTCCAGGAATGTAACTTTTTGTAAACCATTAAATTGATGAGTTTAGTCCTGCTTTGTGATTTACTGCTGTTCAGGGGCTTCGGGCTTCAGCAAAATGGCAGCCTCCAGGAAGCAGAAACAGGAGAAATGCTGGAGGCAATTTACAGCATACACTCATTTTGGTAGCATAATTAATGTGGAACGTATGTTCCTTGCTAAAGAGCATTTTTTATCAAGTTGTTATGGATAAAGTTCCACTTTAAGATCCCTTTCACACTGAAGCTCTGCAAAAAAAAAAAAAACAGCTAAGACACTGGTCGTTTTTGCGGTGTTTTAGCTGCAATTTTTTTTAAAGGTCACGTGACAATTTTTAGTGCAAAAGCGCCTAAAAACCTCCTCAGTGTGAAAGGGGTCTAAGGTTTACATATACTTGAAAAGTATGGCCAAAATGCTTTTGGGTCACAAGAGTGCACTTGCTCTCCAGTGACCCAGAATCAGCTGACAGCGAGCTACAGCCCGCTGTCGGCTGACATCACAAAGCGGCTCCAGGTTCTGGAAGGATCCTGACAATGTCGGGATCCACCCAAATATGCCTGACTGACAGCTGGCTCAGTATTTCAGTGTGTGACAGAGCCTGAGCCAGCCCCCTCTTGTAAGAGTGAGTAAGTGAACATGTAGTTCGTGAAACACATCAATCTTTTTGCGCCTATCCACCGCTGGGGTCTGTGTCTGTACTTCACTTTGATATTTTTGTTTATTTCAATAAATTTTCTTACTTCTTTCAAGCTACTTGGAGTGCGGTTGAACTCTCTATTTGCCCTCTTGTACCTTGTCCTCCAGTGAGCGCAGGACAGACAGATAAAGACTCCTCTCCTAGTTAAAGCAGTAGTAAACTCTGCCCCTCAGATGCTTTTTTTTTTTTTATTATTATTTATTTATTTAAACAGTATAACTAAGTATTGCAACATATTCAGCATTATAATAACCCCCATTTGCATGTTTCTTACTTTTTTCCGGCAGTTTAAAATCCATGCTTCCCAGGATAAGTCAGCTCCATTTTAAGTATGGCTTTCCGAGTCCGCATTGTAATATACTTCCGCCCTTTCTTCTATTCCTAGCTGTAATCTCACACATTCACAATGCTTTCTTAGCGAGTCCGTGTACTAGCTCCAAGATTACTATGGCAACCGTGGCCTGCCTATCACAGCAGACCTGTCTGACGTTATTAGGAACTTCTGAATGGGACTATAATCTTGCGATATGAGGGACACAGCATACTTAATAATGGACTTATGGCACAAAGAGAATGGCCGTGCATCGGGGAGAAGATGCGCATGCACAGGTGACATCAGTAAATAGAACGGGACAGATTACAAGCAAACGGAAGAGGTATAGTGACATCTACACAAAGCTATTTTTACTGTATTCACTCATGATTTATGTGTGAAAAAGTTATGTGGGAGGGTTTACTACCACTTTAACCAAGAACTGAGTGATCATGTGACTATCCAGTTCTTGGCATTAGAGCCAGCGGGGGGAAAGTTCCAGAATCAGGCTGATGCTGCAGCAGGGCGTCGAGTATAGACTTTTGTTTTCTTTCGATTCCCACACTTCTTTAACCACTTCAGATCCGCGCTATAGCCAATTGACGGCTACAGCGCGGATCAGAATTGCCGGGGCGCCATCAATTGGGGTCTACCCCTTTACGCACTCCAGGCGTGCTCTCACAGCAGCCGGCGACGTGCCCGCGGGTGGGGCGGACTCGATGTCCGCCGGAGACCCGCGATCCCTTCACAGAGAGTTAGAACGGGGAACCGCCGATGTAAACATGGCGGTTCCCCGCTCTGTGACTGGGGACATGACAGATCTACTGATCCCTGTGATCGGGATTAGTTAGATCTGTTATGTCTCTGTCGGCCCCACACACTTAGAACACATACAGGGAACACATTTAACCCCTTGACCGCCCCCTTAGTGTTAACCTCTTCCCTGCCACTGACATTTATACAGTAATCAATGTCTATTTTTAGATCTGATCACTGTATAAATGTCATTGGTCCCAAAAAAAAGTGTCAAAAATGGTCCGAAATGTCCGCGCAATATCGCAGTCCAGATAAAAATCGCAGATCGCCGCCATTACCAGTAAAAGAAAAAAAAAAAATAATAATAAAAATGCCATAAACCTATTTCCATAGTTTGTAGACTCTATAAACTTTTGCACAACCCAATCAATATACGCTTATTGTGATTTTTTTTAACCAAAAATATGTAGAAGAATATATATCGGCCTAAACTGATGAATAAATTTGTTTTTTTATTTTTGGATATGTATTATAGCAAAAAGTTAAAAAAAAAAAAAAATGTTCTTTTTTCAAAACTGTCGATCTTTTTTTGTTTATAGCGCAAAAAATAAAAAATGCAGAGGTGATCAAAAACCACCAAAAGAAAGCTCTATTTGTGGGGGAAAAAAGGACATCAATTTTGTTTGGGTACAACGTCGCACGACCGCGCAATTGTCATTCAAAGAGAGACAGCGCTGAAAACTGAAAATTGGTCCGGGCAGGAGGGGGGATTACGTGCCCAATAAGCAAGTGGTTAAAGCTGCAGCTGTCCCACGTTGGCTCCAACGACGACAACTGAACAATCACATGACCTCTGTTCACTCAGTTCTCGGTCAGCTTGGAGAGAGAGGACTTGTTATTCACTGCTCTTGCTCTGCTCCTCCAGCACTCACTGGGGTGCCATGCAGGAGAGGGGGGTGGGCTCCAGTGAGTGCTGGGAGGGACCGACCAGAGAGCAGTGACTGACAGAGATCGCTCTCCTCTTCAAGTTAACCAAGAGAACTGAGCGATCAGTGGTCATGTGACTATTCTGCTCTCTGTGCTAGAGCCAAAAAAAGTTCCAGAATCAGGCTGATGCTGCAGCAGGGATGCAAGCATAGATTTTTGTTTTCTTTCAATTACTACATTTGTCCTTTAAAGCAGTAGTAAAGCCCGCATTGAGATTTTTACCTACTTGCACCATTTAGGAGATATTGACTCTGCATGCAGCCAGTGACATCACCACTCTGAAGGTCCGGCATACCTTACCAGACCTTCAGAGCTTCGTGCCAGGACCAAGGGCTCCTACACATGCATGGGAGTGACATCATCGTGGCTCCGGCAAATCACACAGCTGGAGCGTGCAAACCCAGAAGAAAGACCAGGGGAAAGATGTCAGGCCTCTCAGCGGTGACAGCGCGCCGCTGGAGGGCTTCGTTCCAAGTTAACTATTCCATAATGTGCTAGTATGCAATGCATACTAGCACATTATACAATTTCCCCTACAGGTGTTTTTTTTTTCCAGCCACAGTTTACAACCGCTTTAAAGCTGCAGCTGTCCCAAGTTGGCTCTAACAATTTCAGCCAGCTTGGAGAGCGATGACTTGTTAATCAGTGCTCTCTTTCTCTGTCCCTCCAGCGCTCACTGGAGGCCAAGCAGGATAGGGGGGGTGGGCACAGCTGGCTCTCAGCAACACACCAAGAGGCGGAGCCAGCTGTCAGTCAGGCAGCTGGAAGAATCCCAACAAATCCTATCAGAGCCCAGAGTGGCTGTGTGACATCAGATGACAGCAGGCTATAGCAAACAGTCAGCGGATTCTGGGTCACAGCAGAGCAAATGTAAGTTAACTGCTGTCACCCAGAACAGACTGAAAATAAATGGCTGCCAGGCTGAGGAGACACTAAGCAGAAAGAGAAATCCAAGGAATTTACACATTAAAAATTCCAACCAGAAATCCACAGATCCTACAAGTGGCAGGGGATCAGCAGCAGCCCCAACCTGGGATCAGCAGCAGCCCCAACCTGGGATCAGCAGCAGCCCCAACCTGGGATCAGCAGTGAAGAGGACCTGTCATGCAGGACATGTGTCTGCCCCCTGGAGCTGTGGAGGTCACATGACAGCCGAGGCCTGCAGAGGCCGGTCCCGGGTCCCCCCTTCATCATTCCATCAGCAGAGCGGACAGGCCTCCCCCACCCCAGGCCGGGCCTCTGCCCCCTCCCCCTCACACTTACTCTCATTTAACACCTCCACCAGGTCGGCGCAGATCTCACACATCGTTCAGGAAGGAGCCGCGTCCTCAGCATGGAGATGGCGCTGCCCGCGGCCCCGTCAGCCGGTGAATGCGATGCCTGTGCAGCCTACAAGGCCCGGAGACGTGTATGGGAAGGAAGAGAGAAGACGGGGGCGCTCCGGAGGCTGCCGGACGAAGCGTGGAGACAGTGCGACCGATAGAGGTGACTTTTCCCCCCGAAGAGACTGTGGCGGCCACACGCAGATTCCTTCACTGCCTCCACCGAACCATCTTCATCACCACAGCCGCCGCCATTTTGGTTGGGGATGCTCGCTTCACCTCGGCTGTTTCCGGGAGTGCTTCGGGTGTTCGGCGTGTGGGCACGCCCCCTCCGCTCATCTGACGTGTCACATGACGAGGGCTGACTGGCGGCTCCGAGGGTGGGAGTGGCTCTTCCATGACGTGACCCTGGCAACAGGGAGCTGCAGGGATGAGAGGAGTTCTCTAGGCTTGTGTATCCCTTCAAGAGCAGCTGTGCCATGGCAAACTGCTGTCCACGCTGAAGGTTAAATATCTATTTTTAGAACATTTCTTACCTTTCTAGCGGTTTCTTTGGAACAGATTTATATAGAGGACTGCAAAATATTCTGAACAAGTGCAACTAGAGGGACAGACTGAGGAAAAGTGCGGGTGCAGTTTATTTTCTCCACTGCAGATGGCGCTCTGCAGTTGGGGAAGAAGTCAGGAGGAAACCCGTGTGACTCTGGCAGCCATCTTGGGTCAGGCAGAGCCTATTTAACCACTTAAGGATGGATCCTCTTTTTCGAGTTCGGTGTTTACAAGTTAAAAACGTTTTTTTTGCTATAAAATTACTTGGAACCCCAAACGTTATATATTTTCTTTTTTTCTAACACCCTAGAGAATAAAATGGCGGTCATTGCAAAACTTTATATCACACCGTATTTGTGCAGATTTTCTTTTTAATTCACTTTTTTGAGTTAAGACAACAGTAAAATTAGCCAATTTTTTCCCTATTGTGAAAGATAATGTTATGCTGAGTAAACTGATACCCAACATGTCATGCTTCAAAATTGCTTCAAACTTGTAGCTGCTCGCAGAATGGCGACAAACTTTGTAACTTAAAAATCTCCATTGGCTACGTTTAAAAAATCCTACAAGTTACCAGTTTTGAGTTACAGAGGAGATCTAGTGCTAAAATCATTGCTCTCGCTCTAACAATCGCGGTGATACCTCACTTGTATGGTTTGAACACCTTTTTCATATGCAATCTGGACTTGTGTATGTGTTCTCTTCTGCACGTGAGCTTGCAGGGACGGGGCACTTTAAATCTTTTTTTTCTTTAATTATTTTATTTTTTATTTTTATACTGTCCATTTAAAAAAAAAAGATCACTTTTATTCCTATTACAAGAAATGTAAACATTCCTTGTAATAGAAATGGCAAGATCTCTTAAATATGAGATCTTGGGTCAAAAAGACCTCAAATCTCATATTTACACTAAAATGCAATAAGAAAAAAAATAAAAAATGACATTTAAAAGAAAATGTCCCCTTTAAGAGCTATGGGCGGAAGGGATTTGTGACGTCGCTTCCGCCAGTCAATGCTATGAAGCCTAATGGGCAGCATCTTCCACTCACTCGGCATCCATGCACTGGGGGAGCGGACCCGATTATCTCCGCCACTACCAGCGGGTCCGGTAAGCAGCGGAGATGACGGGAAAATGGCTGGAGGGGCACCTCTCCTGCCACCGATAAAGGTGATCTTGCGGCGAATCCGATGCTGAGACCACTTTTATCAGACACAGAAACGGCCAGAGAAAAAAAAATGACTGGGGTTATGGTAGCTATCTGCTACCATAACAAAGGTATTCCACTTCAAAGGACCGCCGCAAAATGACGGCTGGCGGTCCGGAAGTGGTTGAAGAGGTTGTAAAGTTAATTTTTTTTTTTATAACAAACATGTTATACTTACCTGCTCTGTGCAAGGGTTTTGCACAGAGCAGCCCGGATCCTCCTTTTCTGAGGTGCCCTGCCGGCGCTCCTGGCTCCTCCCCTTCATCGGGTGCCCCCACAGAGAGGCACTTTCCACGGAGGCACGCTCCCGAATCCCACTGTTGCGTCCATTGACACAGGCAGTGGGACTTGGCCCTGCTCCCATGTCACTGGATTTGATTGATAGCAGCAGAAGCCAATGGCTCCTGCTTCTTTCAATCTATCCAATGGGGACAGAGACAGTGGCTGGAGCTGCTGGGCTCGTGCACATCTCTGGAACAGATGGACTCAGGTAAGAAAAGGGGGGGGGGGGGCTCTGGGGACAGCTGCAGCACAGGTTTTTCAGTTTAAAGCGGCTCTTCAGTCATGTTTTTCAACTTTCCACCTATTAAATCTTATGCACTTGAAGTTTTCACTTTGGATATTATAACATTTTTTTTTCTGCCAGCAAATACCTAATACAACCCACTTCCTGTTTCTTGTCTGGTTATTATCCTAGGCTTGCACAGGAAGGGAGAGGAGATGAGTCATAAGAACGCCAATGAGAGCTGTAGAGCTGGATGTGTACCTCTGTGTAAATCCTGGAAGTGAATAGGCAGCAGCTTCAGCTGCCCACAGTTAAAGTGGATGCAGCCAGACTTAGTAGAGGGAGATTTCTGAAGCATATTGGCAAGTACAGAATCACAGTACTGTATGTATAAAATAATATGCAAAGTGGTTGGAGGGGCGGAGACTGACCAAGATGGCCGCATAGGAGCTGCGCTCCTCCACGCCAGGCTTGCATGGAGAGTTACACCTGCTTCAGCTGGGGAGAGAGATCGTAACCCTGATGGGAAACCGAGATGGCATCGGGAGTAATCGAAGACACTGGCCTTTGTCGGCTCTCTCTGTGTGGGACTGTGGACCCCGGTCTGGAAGTGGGGTGAGTGCCTGGTTTGTCCGGTCCCGATCGTCTGGCATCCATCTCTTCTGCCGCCCCTCCCGCACCCTCCCCGCGCCCTTCCATGGCCCTCCTCCCCTCCTGGGATTTGGGACTTTGAGCCGACGCCGCCTGACAGCGTTACACCACTGGAGCGGAGCGGAGGTCTGACGGTTTTACCTCGGTACCTGAGGTGGGAGCTGACTGGGGTCCCGTTGCTGAACACCGCTGTTGTTCCACCCACACCCTGTGGAACACTGCGGAGAGCTCGGGATTGGAGACAGGATGGAGACATGCATTCTGCAGAAACTGACCTCTTCTCCTACCATTTTGTATTGACTGCTGCAGTTGACTAAAGTCCTGGGACCTGATTTGGGCTCTGAGTGCAGCTCCTATGGTCAACTGAGAGCCAATATGGGGCACTTATGAGGGGACAAGCCCCCAAAGTTTGACAGTCCAACAATGAGACCGCAGTGATGGCTGTATCGCTTTTGTGGTTTGGTGATTGAATACTGTTGTTCAGCCAGCGGGATGCCCTGCGAGCACTGCGGCCCCATAAAAGAAATAGTGCCCTATTTGGGCTGCTATTGCGTCCCTTGGCTTTTATTCTACTTAGGGCCCCCCCAGTTTGTACGAAGGAAAGCGCTGTTGTACCAGAGGGACAGATAACATAGCCCTCAAAAGGAACCAGAGGGACACAAAATATATAAATAACAAAAAGAGGCTTATGAAGGAGGACCGGTCACCCCTCTGAAGAGGACAAGGTCACAGAAGCTCTCATTCTTGTTTTTTCTTTTTTTTGTATTTCTGTTGTTCTTATCTTTTATATCTTGTTAATTTTTTGAAATTGCAACATCCATTTACTACTACTAAATATTGGGATTGCTGTAAGGAAGGTTAAAGGAAACAGGGCCATGCCTCCTAAAGGATCTCAAGCGCACAAGGCTAAAAAGGTATCCATCGGCCCAAAAGATGGAAACATCCCTAAAGCGCAAACCTCACAAAACTCTGATATAAAAGAGTACTTCCAACAATCACAACAACAGGGGGAGACCCCTATTAGGAGACGATTGGATGAGGCAATAACACTTACAGAGAAAGAAGCAAATATATCTCAAGGAACAAAAGCTGGGCTAAAGTTAGTAGGAAATGAAACTCAAATGGAACCCTGGAACATGGAAATATAAATAAGATCATTTCCGACTAGAGATGACATGGAAAAATATATATCTCATCTTGAAACTTGTTATAAAACAGAAATACAAGAAGTAAGCTCTTCCTTGGCAAATGTCCAAGAGAAAATGAACATTTTTGAAACAAGAGTAACAAAACTAGAGGAGAAATTAGTTCAATCCGAAAGGGAAAAACAAGAAATATCTCAACGCTTAAAAAGAGTCTTACTTGAAATAGATGATCAAGAAAATAGAAACAGAAGAAATAATATCAGAATTAGAGGCCTACCTGAGGCAATAGGACCTAAGGATCTAATACCAACTCTTCAAGGCATCTTTAATACGTTGCTACAACAGCCTCCAACAGAAGAAATATTATTGGACCGAGCACACAGATCATTGGGCCCTAAAAGTCAAGACCCGCAGAGGCCAAGAGACGTTATATGTAGAGTGCATTATTATCACGTAAAAGAAAAAATAATGCGGGCAGCATGGCAACAAAAAACGCTCGACTTTGATGGTGCTCAGATAATACTATTACAAAATCTCTCAAAACGGACTTTGACTTTAAGGAAAGCAGTAAACCCACTGCTAAAGTTGCTTAGAAAAAGGTATATCTTATAAAAATGGAAGTTTCCGTTCTGGATTCAGGTGTTCTATAAAGCGAAAAAAGCTATCTTTCAAGATATTGAAGACCTGCCTGATTTTTTAAGGATTTTACAACTCCTGAATGTTGAATTGCCACTCTGTCCCTCAAATATATGAGAAATCTCAAAGAATAAGCTAAAAGATATTAATATATAATTATATCCCAGTTATGGGGTTTTATTGAGGGGGGGAGGGAGGTTTCGGGGTAGGAAAATACGAATATATAGATAAGGCCGTATGGCCCCTCCAGCCCTATGAAGAGGAAGTGTCTTTTTAATTTTTTTTTTTTCACAAATTTTTGTCACATATTTCATAACTTTGCAGCCTTTTTTATATATTTTTCACTAATTGCAATGTGTGGGGAAGTGAACTGAGACTATAGGGCGTGTAGTCAGGTTATATTGCTTCAAAAATACTTTGAAATATCTTCTACATATTCTCACTATACACACAGCTATCACATGGACTTGACACCTTTTGAGGGGTTTACCCCTTTTCTTTACATTTCACACGTTAACTTATTTTTTACACATTCTCACTATACACATTTGTGAGTGAAGGTGGTAGATAAGGGTAATCACATGGGCGTCCTGTGCCATTACACGGACCTGACACTTTTTATGGGTTTTTTTTTTGTTTTTTCCCTCTCCCTTTTCCTTCCCCTCCACTGAATGAATGGGTTGGAAAATGGGGAATGTCAAGTGAGACTCCAGGAATGTAATATCATTTTGGTATTACTTATGTGTTAAAAATTATATTAGAAATTGCAGTAACTGTTTATGTATTAAATAAATGGTGTTAAGAAAAATTATAGCCCAAGCTGGTGGTATGGAAAGAGGATATTAAGTAAAAACCTAACAGGCCCGGGTATGTTTCAAGCAGGTGGAGTGGCCCCGGATGCTTATTTGGAGCAGCTCTACAGCCCTGGTGTCCTCCATTGAGAAAACAAAAGGATATTACCAGGGCGGACGCGAACGAGTGGACGGAAAGGATTTTCCTCCATTCCTCCTTCTGTCCGTCCCTTCTCTTTTCACAGGAAGCCTGCCTGGTGGAGGTTACGGTTATTAATAGGTCATCCTGAACCTACGAGATAGGTTCAGGATTAGACAGAAGGTCATTTAGTACGGTAACAATTAAGATTGTTCAAGTGTGACTGTAGAATCGATTGTATAGTTTTTTTTTTTCTTTTCTTTTTCTCTTTTCCTTTTTTTTTTTTTATCTCTTCTATGGGCCCGGTGAAGTTCTGTTCATCCAATATAAGAGGTCTTAACTCTCCATCTAAGAGAACACACATTTTATACTCATTTCATAAACAAAAGATAGGGGTAATATTTTTTCAGGAGACGCACTACCACTCAGACCACATGCAAATATTCATAATAAGTATTATCCAGCATGGTATCACGACACTTTTCCCTATTCTAAATTGAGAGGTGTTTCCATTGCCATACACAAATCTCTCCCTCACCAGGTTTTGGATTCTTTGGGTAGCAGGGATGGCAGAGCCCTGCTCCTAAAGGTATCCATTTATGGAGAAAAATATACGTTTATCAATTTATACCTTCCAAATCAGGAGCAAATTAAAATAGGGACACAAATGGTGACAGATTTAATGGAAAAAGCAGAGAGTATCGTGATTATTGGTGAGGTTTTCAATTTTGTCCTGGACCATAGTTTGGACACTACCGCAACCCGCCCACTCCAGAATGGAAACCAGACAAACAAATTTAAAGAACTTATTGGAAAATTAAAACTGATTGATATCTGGCGAGCCCATCATCCCAGGGATAAAGACTATACATTTTATTCTAGGGCCCATAACACATATCATAGAATATATTTCTTTCTTGTAAATCAATTCAGACTTCCCATTGTCTCTTCATCAGAAATAGGCAACTTTGTCTGGTCTGATCACGCTCCAATTTTCATGGAATTGGAGCTTTCGGCTATAAGAGACCACGTGGTCAATGGAAGTTAAATGAAAACCTATTAAAGGATGAAGTATGTTTTTCAGAAATCCGCCAGACCATAAAAAACTTCCAAACAGATCATGAAAAAGACGAAACATCTCTTCCTATACAATGGGAAACGTTAAAATGTGTGATAAGGGGTATTTTCATAAAGCATGGGGCTAGACTGAAGGCAAGCAAGACAAACAAAATGTCAAGCTTGTTAAAAGATATTGAAAATTATGAGCAAATTCATAAATAGAACCCTACTCCGATAAATCTGATAAAACTTACGGATAAACAAAATGAACTGCAGACTATATTGACTGAACAAACACAGACTAAGGGATAGGAATCGTGCCCTATATTATATAAAGGGGAATAAACCAGGAAGGCTACTGGCTAGAGCATTACGACAAAGGATAATTACTACCTCCATAATAAAAATTCTAAAAACATCAGATGAAGTAACATTTGATCCTAAGGAGATTTTGGAAACCTTCTATTCCAAACTATATAATATTACTAATCAAAAGACGGGAAAAGAACTCGAAAGGTTTCGTCAAAAAATACATCCATACATAAAATGCACCGCAATTCCAGTTTTATCTAAAAATATCATAGATGAATTAGAAAAAGAAATATCAATAGAGAAATACAGAAAGTCATTAACGCTTTGGCTCTTGGCAAAAGTCCCGGGCCAGATGGTTTTTCTACACGTTTTTATAAAATGTTTGGTTAAATCCTAGGTCCAGTATTGACTAAAACCTTTAATGCAGTCTCTGAAGCCTGCCCCTTTGCATTACAAGGTGTGAAAACTCATACCTCTGTAATACCCAAACCAGAGAAAGATCATACTATTTGTGGGAACTATAGACCTATATCTCACAAACATTGATTTACGAATCTTCGCTAAGGTAATAGCTGAAAGGCTCACCCCAATTTTACCGGCATACGTCCATTTAGATCAAGCAGGTTTTGTGGGAGGTAGAGAAGCTATAGATAATACTTTGAAGACTTTGTCGCTGATTGAATATGCACAGAGGAACTCCATCCCATCCTATCTCCTGGCCGCAGATGCCGAAAAGGCATTTGACAGGGTGGGATGGTGCTTCCTGGAAGAAACCTTGAGGCAATGGGGTATTGGTCCTTATTTAATGGGAAAGATAATGGCACTCTATCACAAACCACACGCAAGGGTTCACATGATGGGACCCTGTCGGATCCAATTTCAATTTCAAATGGTACCCAACAGGGTTGTCCCCTCGTTTTGGTAATGGAACACCTTACTACGGCTATACGAAACAACCCTGACATACAAGTGATCAAAATAAAAGGAAAGGAGTATAAAATGTCAGTGTATGCAGACAATCTCTTGTTGCACATTACCAACCCAATAATAACTATACCAAACCTTATTCAAGAGTTTGAGCGGTTCGGAGCTTTAAGTAACTTCAAAGTGAATTATGACAAATCCGAGGCACTAAATGTTTCATTACCAATTAAAACTCAAGCTCATCTCCAGAAAACATTTTAAGTGTCAACAAACAGCTCTTAAGTATCTGGGGATAAAAATAACCTAGAGACTTAGACAAAATAATAGAGTATAATCATGCCCCTTTGATTGTTAAAATAATAAAATTGCTACAAAAATACAACAAAAAAACTTTCTCTTGGTTGGGAAGGATAAATATAATAAAAATGGACATACTTCCAAAGTTGCTGTATGTGTTCCAGACAGTCCCGGTGTATCCCCCTGCGGCATTAATCCGCAAATTGCGGTTGGCGGTAGGGGGATTCATTTGGGAACATAAATCCCCCCGAATTAAATGAGATGTACTTGTTAGATCCAAACAAAAAGGGGGACTAGCCCTCCCGGATTTCACAAAATACATACAGGCGATACATTTAACTAGGATAGTAGACTGGTTTCATGGGATCAAACTTAAACAATGGGTTGGATTGGAGGAAGATATTTTGGGCCTGAAATTGAGATCCATGCCGTGGATTACACCAATAGATCGCCCTAAAGTAGTAAACATGCCATTCTTGGTCCTTCCCATTCTGAAGGTATGGGATGTACTTATAAAGAAGGGTATCCTCTCAACCCGGATTGGGCCTATGACACCTTTGTTTTCTAACCCTGATTTTCTGCCAGAAATGGAGGCCTCGGACTTCCTGGACTGGCAGAGACAAGATGACCCTAGATTGGTCCAGATCCTGGTGGATGGGGAGATCACCCCACTGAGTACATTAAAAGGAGAAAAGGCAAACAAATGGATACAATATCAACAACTGACAGCATATGTTTACTCATTGGAAAAATACTCTGAACTAGCGAGAGTACCTACAGAATTTGAGAAAGTTCTCTTACAGGATCAAAAACCAGCTCATATGCTGTCAAAGTTATATAAAGAACTACTCCCTAAAGGCTTGGATAGAGAAGTAATATATCTAAATAAATGGGAAGAAGAGATTGGGAGGACACTATCCATACCACAAAGCACTGACTCTAGTACATAATCCTTCAATCAAGAATCAAGAAAGGAATTACAAAATCATATCTAGATGGTATCGGTGTCCTGCCGATCACCATAAGATAAGGGAGAGCATCCCAGAAACATGCTGGAGGTGTAATAGAGCGGTAGGGAATGCGTCACATAATTGGTATTATGGTATGGAAGTCTGCCAACTCTGGACAGACATATTCGAGATATACAGAGAACTCTTTAACTCCACGCTACAACCAGACATAGTAATAGCGATATTATCAATTATTCCTGGCTCATTTAAAGCTAACAGCGACATATTTTAAGCAACATATTTTAACAGCAACAAGAACAATTATTGCCTGCTCTTGGCGAAAAGAGACGGCCCCCTCAATTACCGAATGGGTTTGTGAGATGGGTGAGATATGATTAATGGAGGAAACAACAAGTACCGAGATTGGCTCTAGAGAGCATTTTAGAAAGATATGGGATAAGTGGGATGATTATCGCACCTCAGGATTACTATTGAAATACTTATAAGTAGAGTTTAGCGGACACCTGGATGTTTGGGTTCGGCCAAACTTCACGAAAAAGTTCGGCCCTGAACTTGAGCCCGAACCCCATTGAAGTCAATGGTGACCCGAACTTTTGGGCACTAAAATGGCTCTAAAAAAGTCCTGGAAAGGGCTAGAGGGCTGCAAAAGGAAGCAAAATGGGGGTAAGAGTAGGACAAATGCCCTGCAAACAAATGTGGATAGGGAAATAACTTAAAATCACATATAAAAAATGGAGGAGGAGGTGGATGTGGAGTAGGAGGTTGAGGAGGCGGTGACTGTGTAGGTGGAAGTGGCGGTGGAGGAGGTAGCCAACACTGTTTTTTGTTTGTTTGTTTTTTCTAATTGGGGTAGCCCCCAAAATATTGAGACATATTAAAAAAAAAAGATCACTATCTGCAGACAAACCCAGAGATGTTCTAGCACGGGTTCACTTTTTCCATATAAAATGTACCATGGTTTATTTTTCATGTTTCTCCTGTTACAAATTCCTATAAAGACTTTTGTTCTATAAAAAAAAAAAAAAAAAAAAGAATAAGTTCACTTAAAGTGGTTGTAAACCCCCCACTACTGTTTTTACCTACTGGTAAGCCTTTAATAAGGCTTACCTGTAGGTAAAAAAAATATCTCCTACATGGTTTAGGAGATATTCGCCCTGCATGCAGCCGCTGACATTAGCGGCGCATGCGCTCTGATGATCCGGCAACTCAGAGCTGGCTGCTGGAACGTAGAGCTCCCTCGCTCATGCGCGGGAGTGACGTCAAGCGGCTCCGGCCACTCACAGCGCCGGAGCCGTGTACCCGGAAGAAAGAAGAGGACCAACATGTCAGCGTCCTTAGTGCTGACCGACTCGGGCATTGGGGGCCTCGTTCTAAGGTAAGTATTTGATAATATGTTAGTATGCGATGCATACTAACATATTATGCTATTGTCTTGCAGGATTTTTTTATTTTTAGCAGGCGGGTTTACTACTGCTTTAGTTATACCAATGGCTGTGTGAGGCTGGTATAAATGCCTATTCTGCACAAGGTACAGACAAGTCTTGTGGGATCCATGCCTGGTTCATTTTAATAAACGTTAGCTTGTCCACGTTGGCTGTGGACAGGCAGCTGCGCTTGTCTGTGATAACGCCCCCTGCTGTGCTAAACACACGTCCAGACAATACACTGGCTGCAGGGCAGGCCAGCACCTCCAAGGCATAAAGGGCAAGCTCAGGCCATGTGTCCAATTTAGAGACCCAAAAGTTGAATGGGGCAGACCCATCAGTCAGTACATGTAGGCGTGTGCGCACATACTGTTCCACCATGTTGCTGAAATGCTGCCTCCTGCTAAGACGTTGCCTATCAGCTGGTGGTGCTGTTTGCTGTGGCGTGCTGCTGACAAAGCTTTTCCACATTTCGGCCATGCTAACCCTGCTTTCTGAGGTGCTGGCGGTGCCACAGCTGCGTTGGCGACCTCTTCCTCCTCCTCTGCCTTCGCCTTGTGCTTCATTTGGGAATGCCCTAAGCGCGTCTACCAATGTGCGCTTGTAGTCACGCATCTTCCCATCACGCTCCAGTGAGGGAATTAAGGATGGCATGTTGTCCTTGTAACGGGGATCAAGCAGGGTGGCCACCCAGTAATCAGCACAAGTTACAATGTAGGCAACTCGGCTGTCGTTGCGCAGGCACTGCAGTATGTAGTCGCTCATGTGTGCCAGGCTGCCCAGAGGCAAAGACAAGCTGTCCTCTGTGGGAGGTGTATCATCGGTGTCCTCCGTATCCCCCCAGCCACGCTCCAGTGATGCCCATGAGCTGTGTTGGGTGCCACCCTGCTGTGAACACGGTTCCTCCTCCTTATCATCCTCATCCTCCAGAACTGTGCCCTGGCTTGAAAATGTTTTACCTGGCCCATGCTGGTGCAGAAACCCTCCCTCCGAGCCACTTGTGAATGACTGGCCTGATAACCATGGAAATTACCCCTCTTCCTCCTCCTCTTCCTCCTGTGCCACATCCTCTTCCATCATCGCCCAAAGTGTTTTTTCAATGAGACATAGAAGTGGGATAGTAACGCTGAGAACAGCGTCATCGGCACTGGCCATGTTGGTGGAGTAATCAAGACACCGCAATATGGTACACAGGTCTCGCATGGAGGCCCACTCGTTGGTGGTGAAGTGGTGCTGTTCCACAGAGCGACTGACCCGGGCGTGCTGCAGCTGAAACTCCACTATTGCTTGCTGCTGCTCGCACAGTCTTTCCAGCATGTGCAAGGTGGAGTTCCACCTTGTGGGCACGTTGCATAGGAGGCGGTGAGCGAGAAGGCCGAAGTTCCGCTGCAGCGCGGACAGGCGAGCAACAGCAGGGTGAGAACGCCTAAAGCGCGCACAGATGGCCCGCACTTTCTACAGCAGCTCTGACATATCCAGGTAGTTTTTTTTAGAAATTTCTGCACCACCAAATTCAGCACATGCGCCAGGCAAGGGATGTGCGTCAAACCGGCTAGGCCCAGAGCTGCTACGAGATTTCGCCCATTATCGCACACCACCAGGCCGGGCTTGAGGCTCAGTGGCAACAACCACTCATCGGTCTGTTGTTCAATGCCCTTCCACACCTCTTGTGCAGTGTGGGGTTTATCCCCCAAACATCAGTTTTAAAACAGCCTGCTGTCGTTTCCCCCTGGATGTGCTGAAGTTGGTGGTGAAGGTGTTACGCTGACCAGATGAGGAGGTGGTAGAGGAGGAGGAGGCAAAGAGAAATGCCCTGCAATTCTCGGTGGCGGAAGGACATGCGCCAAACTGCTATCCACCTCAGGCCCACCCGCCACTTCATTTGCCCAGTGTGCTAGCGAAATATAGCGTCCCTGCCCGTGCTTACTAGTCCATGTATCAGTGGTTATGTGGACCTTGCCACAGATGGCGTTGCGCAGTGCACACTTGATCTTGTCCCCGACAACCACGTACTGTGGGACAGCCACCGCCATCAGGTTTTTAAAACTGTCAGTGTCCACCAGACGGAATGACAGCATTTCAAATGCCTGGAATTTTGAAATGCTGGCATTCAGGGCCAGGGATCACGAGTAGGTAGGGGGGTACTTCCTCTTTCTCTCCAGTGTTTGGGAGATGGACAGCTGTAAGCTTCCATGGGACCATGTGGAAATGCTTGGGGACGGTGGCAGACATGGTGGTGTTGCTGTGACATCGTCTGTTTACTGGGTGGCAGGTGACACTGGCACTGTAGAGGTGGAGGAAGAGGCAGAGGCAGCAGCAGAAGAGGAAGCAGGAGGAGCCCGAGAGCTTTCTTGGATTTTGAGGTGCTTATTCCACTGCAGCTCGGGCTTTGCATGTAGATGCCTGGTCATGCAGGTTGTGCTCAGGTTTAGAACATTTATGTCTCGCTTCAGGCTCTGATTGCACAGCGTGCAAACCACTCGTGTCTTGTCGTCAGCACATTGTCTGTAGAACTGCCACGCCAGGGAACTCCTTTGAGCTGCCTTTGGTGTGCTAGGTCCCTGGGTGCTGTGGGTAGTAGCAGGCGTACTGTCTATGGGATGGTCGCTCCACTTTTGCAACCTGCTTCCTCTTTTGCTGTGCTGGTGCCTCTGTGCGACCCCTACCTCTTCCTCCAAACTGCGCACGTCACTCGCATGACCTTCATTCCATGTGGGGTCTAAGACCTCATCATCCTCCACATCATCTTCCACCCACTCTTCACCACTGCCCTCCTTGTCAGTCTGCACACTGTAGAAAGCCGCAGCAGTTGGCACCTGTGTTTTGTCATCATCAGAGACGTGCTGCGGTGGTGTTTCCATGTCCTCACCCTGAAACAGAAGCGGTTGGGCATCAGTGCACTCAATGTCTTCCACTTCTGGGGCAGGGCTATGTGGATGGCCCACGGAAAGCACACCAGCAGAGTCATCAAAAAGCATAAGAGACTGCTGCATGACTTGGGGCTCAGACTGCTTGGCTGATTTACAAGGGGCTGAGGTGAAAGACAGATGGCCATGGGGTTCAGGTGCCAACTCTGAGCTTTCGGCAAGGGACACAATATGTGAAGGAACTGGAGGCATTATCAGGCACCCAATCTACTATCGCCTGTACTTGTTCTGGCCTCACCATTCGTTGAGCGGCATTCGGGCCTACCATATAACATTGAAGGTTCTGTCGGCTACTCGCACCTGAGGAAGGCGTTTCACTTGTGCATGTAGCTGGCACAGATCGACCACGTCCTCTCCTTGCAACAGGAGCTTCACCAACACCACCAACACCAGCACCGCGAACACGTCCCTTATTTGACGCTCTCCTCATTCTGGACGCAAATGTACTATTTAGCACAAATTTATATTATTTTTTAAACCGGCAATGTCAACGCACTTTTTAATTTTGTGCAAGAAATGCACAGCAAGGTGCAAATGTACTATGTAGCACTATTTATCATTCTAAAACCATCTACTACTGCATTAGGGAGAGGTTCCTGTTGGTGCTCTGAGGGAGAGTTTATCGTTATAAAACCATCTACTACTGCATTAGGGAGAGGTTCCTGTCAGTGCTGTGAGGGGGAGATTATTGTTCTAAAATAAACTCATACTGCAGTAGGGACAGGTTCCTGTCGGTGCTGTGAAAGACAGATTATCGTTCTAAAATAATCTCATACTGGTGTAGGGAGAGGTTCCTGCTGCTGGTGTGAGTGGTGGAGAGGTTCCTGCTGCTGGTGTGAGGGGTGCATTTCTTGCACAAAAATAAAAAGTGCATCTACAATTTTCTTTTTTTTAAAAAAAAAAGAATAATAATTTATTATTCTTTTTTTTTTTAGTATTAATAAATAGTGCTACATAGTACATTTGTGTCCAGAATGAGGAGAGTGTCAAATAAGGGACGTGGTCTGGTCGTGGTGTTGTTGGTGCTGCTGGTGTTAGTGGTGTTGCTGAAGCTCCTGTTGCAAGGATAGGACGTGGTCGATCTGTGCCAGCTACACGCACAAGTGAAACACCTTCCTCAGGTAGCCGACAGAACCTTCAACCTTATATGGTAAACCCGAATGGCGCTCACCAAATTGTGAGGCCAGAACAAGTACAGGGGATAGTAGACTGGGTGGCTGACAATGCCTCCAGTTCCTTCACATTGTCTTCCACCTGGTCCCTTGATGAAAGCTCAGAGTTGGCACCTGAACCACATGACGAAACACAGGTGCCAACTGCTGCGGCTTTCCTCAGTTTGCAGACTGACAATGAGGGCAGTGGTGAAGGGTGGGTGGAAGATGATGTGGAGGATGATGAGGTCCTAGACCCCACATGGACCCCACATGGAATGAAGGTCATGCGAGTGACGTGTGCAGTTTGGAGGAAGAGGTGGTGGTCGCACAGAGGCACCAGCACAGCAAAAAAGGAAGCAGGTTGCAAAAGCGGAGTGAGCATCCCCCTAGACAGTATGCCTGCTACTACCCACCGCACCCAGGGACCTAGCACACCAAAGGCAGCTCAAAGGTGTTCCCCGGCGTGGCAGTTCTTCAGACATTGTGCTGACTACAAGACACAAGTGGTTTGCACACTGTGCAATGAGAGGCTGAAGCGAGGCACAAATGTTCTAAACCTGAGCACAACCTCCATGACCAGGCATCTAAATTCAAAGCACTTGCTGCAGTGGAATAAGTACCTCAAAATCCAAGAAATGCCTCCTCCTGCTTCCTCTTCTGCTGCTGTCTTGGCCTCTTCCTCCACCTCTACAGTGCCAGTGTCACCTGCCACCCAGCAAACAGACGATGTGACAGCAACGCTACCATGTCCGCCACCATCCCCAAGCATTTTCACACGGTCCCATGGAAGCTTTCAGCTCTCCATCTCCCAAACACTGGAGAGAAAGAGGGAGTACCCCCTACCCACCCGCGATCCCTGGCCCTGAATGCCAGCATTTTTTTAAATTCCTGGCCTTTGAAATGCTGTCATTCCGTCTGGTGGACACGGACAGTTTTAAAAACCCGATGGCGGTGGCTGCCCCACAGTACGTGGTTCCCAGCTGCCACTACTTTTCCAGGCTAGCCATCCCTTCCCTGCATAACAAGTCGGGGACGAGATCAAGTGTGCACTGCGCAATGCCATCTGTGGCAAGGTCCACATAACCACTGATATGTGGACCAGTAAGCACGGGCAGGGACGCTATATCTCGCTAACTGCACACTGGGCAAATGTAGTGACGGGTGGGCCTGAGGCGGCTAGCCGTTTGGCGCATGTCCTTCAGCCACCGAGGATTGCAGGGCATTTCTCTTTGCCTCCTGTTGCCTCCTCATCCTACTGCGCTTCCTCCTCCTCCTCTACCACCTCCTCATCCGCTCAGCGTAACACCTTCACCACCAACTTCGGTATATCCAAGGGGAAACGACAGCAGGCTGTTTTAAAACAATATGTTTGGGGGATAAACCCCACACTGTGCAGCAGCTGTGAATGGGCATTGAACAACAGACCGATGAGTGGTTGTTGCCACTGAGCCTGAAGCCCGGCCTGGTGGTGT
>BLSH010321247.1:1082965-1098369 GCA_018402905.1 Glandirana rugosa | reverse complement strand
TATAAGATTTATGATGTAAACGCCCGTCGCCACGTAAAGAACGTGTTTTTATTTTTCACACAGATGTAACGACCAAATTTTTTTTTTTCTTATTATTTATCACGATGTATCATGTAAACGTGGAACGACACGTAAAGAACGTGTTTTAATTTTTCACGCAGATGTAACGGCCAAATTTTTTATTATATTTAAACACAATTTATCATGTAAACGCAGGTCTTACTCCTCTCGCAGTTTATTCCCTGTACCAGCACCACGACGACCACAACCACTTCGAGGATAACGTTCCTCTCCTGCACCATTCGGGCCTACCATATAACATTGAAGGTTCTGTCGGCTACTCGCACCTGAGGAAGGTGTTTCACTTGTGCGTGTAGCTGGCACAGATCGACCACGTCCTCTCCTTGCAATAGGAGCTTCACCAACACCAGCAGCACCACGACCATGTCCCTTATTTGACGCTCTCCTCATTCTGGACGCAAATGTACTATTTAACACAAATTTATATTATTTTTTAAACCGGCAATGTAGACGCACTTTTTAATTTTGTGCAAGAAATGCACAGCAAGGTGCAAATGTACTATGTAGCACTATTTATTATTCTTTTTTTTTTTAAACCAGCAATGTAGACACACTTTTTATTTTTGTGCAAGAAATGCACCGCTGCCCGCAAATGTAGTATTTAGAATATTTTTTTTTTTAAACCAGTAATGTAGACGCACTTTTTATTTTTGTGCAAGAAATGCACCGCTGGCCGCAAATGTAGTATTTAGAATATTTTTTTTTTTTAAACCAGCAACGTAGACGCACTTTTTAATTTTTTGCAAGAAATGCACCGCTGACCGCAAATGTAGTATTTAGAATATTTTTTTTTTTAAACCAGCAATGTATTTTTTTTTTAAACCAGCAATGTAGACGCACTTTTTATTTTTGTGCAAGAAATGCACCGCTGGCCGCAAATGTAGTATTTAGAATATTTTTCTTGCCGACCACCAACCGCAGTCTGACGGCGACAGAGTGGCTCGTTATCGCAAACCGACGTCATACGACGGCGGTTACGATAACTAGTGCTGTGAGCGCTCGTGCGCTCACTGTGTGCGGGGGGGCCGGGGAGCGGGTAGGACGGACTCCATCGCCACCGGCTACCCGCGATGGCTCCCCCGCAGTGAGAGAGTGGAGGTCCGTGTATGTAAACACGGGTCTCCGTTCTGTTAGAGGGGGAAGGGCGATGATCACAGACTTCCTGTATATGGAAGCCGTGATCATCCCCTTTCCCCAGCCAGGGCAGCCCACACACAGTTAGAACATGCCCAGGGAACACAGTTAACCCTTAGAGCGCCCCCTGCAGGTTAACCCCTTCACTGCCAATGGCATTTACACAGTAATCAGTGCATTTTTATAGCACTGATCGCTGTATAAATGCCAATGGTCCCAAAAAAGTGTCAAAATGGTCCGACATGTCCACTGCAATATCACAGTACCGCTAAAAATCGCAGATCGCCACCATTACTAGTAAAAAAGAAAATAAAAACCCCATAAATTAATTCTCATCGTCCGTAAACGCGGCAACTTTTGTGCAGACCAATCAGTAAACGCCGATTGTGATTACCAAAAATATGAGGAAGAATATAAATTGGCCAAAACCGATGGAAAAAATATTTTTTTATATTTTTTTTGAATTTGCATTTTAGCAAAAAGTAATAAATTTGGGTTTTTTTTGCAAAATTGTCAATCTTCTTTTGTTTATAGCGGCAATCAGAAATGACGCAGAGGTGATGAAATACCACCAAAAGAAAGCTCTATTTGTGGGGGAAAAAGGACGCAAATTTTGTTTGGGTACAACGTCGCACGACTGCCCAATTGTCAGTTAAAGCGACGCAGTGCCGAATCGCAAAAAGTGCTCTGGTCCTAAAGTGTGAAATCCTTCCGGGGCTGAAGTGGTTAAACCAGCAATGTAGACGCACTTTTTAATTTTGTGCAAGAAATGCCCCGCTGGTCGCAAATGTAATATTTTGCACAAAAAAAAAAATTTAATTTGTCTAACTGCAATGTAAAAGCAGTATTTAAATATGCCAAAATGTTGCCAACTGAACTAACAGAACACGATTAAAGTAGTGTCCCTGACACACAAGCAGTTGCAAGTACACCGCACTTGCAAAAATGGCTGCAAACGCCCACCTAACAAACAGAAAAATTGCTTAGTTTTTATATGAGGCACTTTGCTTAGCAAACAAAATGTACTTTAGCAAACAAAAATCTCTTCTAGCACCCACCCACCAATAAATCGCTGTTTTTAACAGATTTTCTAAAGCTAATCTGTCCCTCACAGTAGCAGCGGCATCCTCTCCCTACACTAGTATGAGATGATTTTCTAAAGCTAATCTGTTCCTCACAGCAGCAGCAGCAGCATCCTCTCCCTACACTAGTGTGAGATGAAGTGACATGCAGCACTATGTGACTCCAGCTTATATAGAGGCTGGGTCACATGATGGACTGGCCAATCACAGTCATGCCATTAGTAGGCATGGCTGTGATGGCTTCTAAGGGCAAACGAGTGAAACGCTTGTTGATTGGCTGCCCTGCAGCTATTCAACAGGTGCGGAAAAATACCCGAACCCCGGACTTTTTCTCAAATGTCCAGGTTCGGGACACGGACACACTAAAGTCCGGTACGAACCCGAACTTTACAGTTCGGGTTCGCTCAGCTCTACTTATAAGTAAAAATCTTCATGGGCCCATATATAGAATATTAAGGGTTTGTTTTTGTTTTTGTTTTTTCTTTTTGCTTGTTTCTACTTGAGTGAATGGCCTATTGTGGGTTGGGGACACTATGGCCCTAGTTCTGGTAGGCCTAACGGATATGGGCAGTGCACAGAACGAGTATGTTATATAAGAAATGATAATACAGATTTAGATGGGTAGATTGTGCGGGATAGAAGGAAGACACGCATATTTTTTAGGATTGAAGGGGGCATTTTTTTTACTCTATAATCACTGTTTACTCTGTGAAATGTATCCTTGACAATGTAAACTGTACTCTCCTACCCATGATAATTATTGGACCCCTCCCCTGAATGTATGATGTAAAAAAATTTTCTAAGAAATCTAATAAACATAAATTATAAACAAAGTGGTTGGAGGGAAGCTTCAGAATGGCAAAGATGTTTTTATTACAAATCATGTGAGCAGACTGCAGTTCCTCTTAATGCATATAATGCATTATGGTAAAAAACCTGGAACCTTTACAATCCCTTTAATGCATTCTATGCATTAGGATGAAAAAATCTTTTGTGTGTAGAAGCCCCCCTAATACTTACCAGAGCCCAATCTCGATTCAGTAATGTTGCACAAGAGGCTTGGCTGTCCGGGACTCCCTCTTCTCATTAGCTGAGACAGCAGCAGGGCACCATTGGCTCACGCTGCTGTCAATCAAAGTGAGGGAGCCAATGAGGAGAGAGGGGGTTGGGCCGCAGCTCTATGTCTGAATGGACACACAAAGCATCAGCTCGGCGCCCTCATACCAATCTGCTTGTTGTGGGGGCACTCAGCAGGAGGGAGGGGCCAGAATCGCCGACTGGACCCAAGATGAGGAGGATCGGGTTGCTCTTTGCAAAACAACTGCACATAGCAGGTAAGTATAATATGTTTGTTATTTTTAAACAAAGAAAACAGAGACTTTAGTATCACCTTAATCCCTCCGTGCATAAGGGTAAAACAATTCTAAATGCCTAAGCACATTTTTGCAACTTTGACATGTGTTAGTAAAATAGTACATATCATCATAACTACTTTGTGCATCCAGGTAGATTATATCTTTTTTATTTCATGACAAATCGTGCTTTCATTTGGTGGTAAATGGTAATGGATATCTCTTGACTCTTTT
This sequence comes from Glandirana rugosa, assembly GCA_018402905.1. Classification (NCBI taxonomy): domain Eukaryota; kingdom Metazoa; phylum Chordata; class Amphibia; order Anura; family Ranidae; genus Glandirana; species Glandirana rugosa. The sequence continues at coordinate 1,094,486 of BLSH010321247.1, read as the reverse complement.
TTTTTTGATTTGCAAAGGAAAACTGACCCAAAATAGTAAAAAAAAATCTTTTTTTTTTAAATTTAGCTGCATATTTTTTTTTTTTGCTACTACCATAACCTTCTACCAAAGATCTTCACGATCGCAGCAATACCACATATGTGTATGTTAGTTTTTGTATGTACCCTTAGTACAGCCCAAAAACAATAGTGTCCATTTTGTTTTTTTTTTATCCACTGATACTAATTTAAAAAAAAATATTCTGTCCAAAAGTCCAATCAGCGAAAAATCCACGTGTGATCCAGAAGAAAGAGTCCTAAAATAACACTCCAACTTTATGCTGAAACTTTCTTGAAATCTTATTCCAGTCACTGTAAACAACACCCGGTGTGATCCTTCACCATCCACACTATACTAGCTCACCAGAGTTAATGGGTGGTCAAGTTCTAAACCAGCAATTGCGCACCACAATGAACCCTAAAGGAGTAATCTTCACGATACTGGCTCCCGGCATGGTCTCTCACACTTAAACCCTCTCATGCAAGTCTCGGCCACACATAGAGGAAGGAAGGCTTTTATAGCGTAAAAACATTTTAAAAACAGGCTTTGTTATAAAAAAAAAATGCATCCACTCACATGTACTGAATGTCTCCCCGACACTATGGTAATAACACTTGTTTGTGATGCCTATTGCCCCCAGCAAATCCATCCATGGGTGCAAGGTGTTCACCGACCACTGTGCTCCGACCCACACTGCACCCATGGATGATCTGTCCCTGGCTGGTACCTCCTGCAGCAGCTAAATTTGACAGTCGGTGGTGATCGTGATCGGTGAGGCGGTGGGGACAGTTACAAGCCCCATTCTCCCTTTATGGTTTTCTATGAAGCAGCTGAAAGCTGCTTCTCCTCTTCTCCCTCCCAAGGACTTCAGGTGCTTCATGGAAAGCCATACAGGGAGATCATTGCTTGTAACTGCCCTCACCGTCTCACCGATCACCGACTGTCCTCAGATTTATCTTCCGTTCCAGACCCCCCAACTTTGACATGTGTTAGTAAAATAGTACATATCATCATAACTACTTTGTGCATCCAGGTAGATTATATCTTTTTTATTTCAGGACAAATCGTGCTTTCATTTGGTGGTAAATGGTAATGGATATCTCTTGACTCTTTTTTTTGATTTGCAAAGGAAAACTGGCCCAAAATAGTAAAAAAATCTTTTTTTTTTAAATTTAGCTGCATATTTTTTTTTTTTTTTTGCTACTACCATAACCTTCTACCAAAGATCTTCACGATCACAGCAATACCACATATGTGTATGTTAGTTTTTGTATGTACCCTTAGTACAGCCCAAAAACAATAGCGTCCATTTTGTTTTTTTTTATCCACTGATACTAATTTAAAAAAAAAATATTCTGTCCAAAAAAAAAAAATACTGACCTTGACCTAAACACTAACCCTGCCACTGACCTAGATCAAACCTTAATCTAAGTATTTTTTTATTTTATTATTATTATTATTCATTTTATTTTTTTGGACACACCTTTTTTTTGTAAGAAGAGAGTGAGATACGATGTATCTCTCTTTTCCATTCACAGAGAATGAAGACACGGGGTGGGCTTCACAGTGACTGATCACTGTGATAGCCAATCAGAGTCTATCACAGCGATCAGGTGACCCAGAATCTCGAGTTCCGGGTCCCGATCTTCATTACGGGGCTCATGGTGAGACCCCGGTCTTTGTGCTGGGAGATTGCCGTGCGGCGCACTCCCTGCACAAAGGGAGATGCGCAAATAAGCGTCCCCACAGAAAAAAACCCAGTCTAGTGGGGCCACAGAGCTCTAGTCTCCTGTGTAAAAAATTAAGTAGTCAGCAGATACAAAAACTGTAGCTGCTGACTTTTAATAAAAAGCCACTCACCTATCCCACAATCAAGCGCTGTGCCCACTTCAGCTATTTTCATACCCTGTCGCCTGTCCCTGACGTGTTAACCGTAGGTACCCGGCTGTGACAGTTTGCGGCTCCACAGCCGGGTGCCTACTGCGCATGCTTGAGCCGTGCTGCACATTGTGAATTGTCCCTAGTCTTTTGGGATCTGTCACGTGTTACAGAAGACTGCAGGAAAGGGGGGGGGAGAGAACCTCAGGTTCTGATCACCTAGGCGATCAGAGTGGGAGCCTGGGTACCTGTCAAAATCAGGTACCTGCTCCCCAAAAGTGCCATTTCTTTGCCAGGAGCAGGGGAGAAGACCTTAAAGAGGAACTTCCCCTTTGGGATGGAGCTCCGCTTTAAGGTCCTGGCTCCCAGGCTTGGCACACTTCATGTGAGTAGGCAGTGCAAGGAAAGGTATTCCATTTGTTAGGGACAATACTAGTGGCAGGGAAAGGTTCCTGACCAGGAGGAAAAGCATAGGGTCGTACCTCCTTTGGACATCTTCCCGAGTGAGCATAACATGGCCAGGCTGCATTCTACCCCTCTCTACAGATGCTGTCATTCTGGCTGGAACCCACTCTGTTCACGCTGTTGTAACCGTGAGTGCATCCGTTTGGCCAGTCTTCCCACCAGGATTGAGAGCAAAGAAATATAGTGCCAAGGATATTAATGGGAAGTAGGGGAGTAAATCAGACCACTGCCATTTATATTTTGGTTATGTACCAAGAACACTAACAGGAACAGAGCAAGAAATGCTGGTCTGTACTCCTTTCTATACTCACTAGTGATTAGTGAAATAAAATAACACTTATCAACCTCATATAATATGTGCTGCAAATCATATTATTTATAAGTGATCAATATCTGCATAACAATATATATCAATCATATAATCAATCTCTACAAAACAATAATAATCTTGTTCAAAGACAATGTGCAAGAATCGCTTAATCGTAAAGTGCAAATGATGCAAAAAAGCGCAAGTAAGGTGCTACTAATTTAAAAAAAAAAGAGAAAGTGCAAAATAAATACAGTCCAATCAGCGAAAAATCCACATGTGATCCAGAAGAAAGAGTCCTAAAATAACACTCCAACTTTATGCTGAAACTTTTTTGAAATCTTATTCCAGTCACTGTAAACAACACCCGGTGTGATCCTTCACCATCCACACTATACTAGCTCACCAGAGTTAATGGGTGGTCAAGTTCTAAACCAGCAATTGCACACCACAATGAACCCTAAAGGAGTAATCTTCACGATACTGGCTCCCGGCATGGTCTCTCACACTTAAACCCTCTCATGCAAGTCTCGGCCACACATAGAGGAAGGAAGGCTTCTATAGCGCAAAAACGTTTTAAAAACAGGCTTTGTTATAAAAAAAAAAATGCATCCACTCACATGTACTGAATGTCTCCCCGACACTATGGTAATAACACTTGTTTGTGATGCCTATTGCCCCCAGCAAATCCATCCATGGGTGCAAGGTGTTCACCGACCACTGTGCTCCGACCCACACTGCACCCATGGATGATCTGTCCCTGGCTGGTACCTCCTGCAGCAGCTAAATTTGACAGTCGGTGGTGATCGGTGAGGCGGTGGGGACAGTTACAAGCCCCATTCTCCGTTTATGGTTTGCTATGAAGCAGCTGAAAGCTGCTTCTCCTCTTCTCCCTCCCAAGGACTTCAGCTGTTTCATGGAAAGCCATACAGGGAGATCATTGCTTGTAACTGCCCTCACCGTCTCACCGATCACCGACTGTCCTCAGATTTATCTTCCGTTCCAGACCCCCCATGTACTCCTTCAGCCCCCCCTCCCCCCATGTGCTCCCCGTGGGTCCCCTCCGATCACTGACTCTGCTCACTCAGAAAAAGAAGGGGCCAGTAAATTACATGTTTACTGGCCCCTTCCTCCGCTCTTCATCCTGAGAGATCTCCTGTGCTGCCAGTTTCCCTCCTCTCCTCTCCCATCGGCTGCTGCAGGGGATCCATCAGGATGGAGATCGAGGAAGGGGTCGGTGATCATGTAATTTACAGGCTACTTTCTTTTCTGAATGAGTGGAGTCAGTGATCGGTTGATCAGTAGATCGGTAAATTGCCGGATCTGTAAATTGTAAAAAATAATAAAAAATAACATTGTAAAAAAATAATAAATAACTACTGACACCATCCTGCTCACCGCCATACTCTCCGCACTCTTCCCCCTGCACATACTACCCACTGCCATACACTCCGTACTCCTCATCTGTGTGAAAGACCTAGCCTGGGACAGGGGCTTTTAGAGAGGACTGGGAGCAAGTCTCTTACCCGCTGACTATAGGCCCTGGCACTTAAGGGAACACTACTCTTTGGAAGTTGTATGTTTGTGTGATCCGTGGAGTGGTCTTGGTTCTGATTCAAGTTCATGTCTCCCCAAAACACACAGACTCTGGGAACTGGAGGTTCCATATCCATATTTGGGGCCTATATGCTTCAAATCAGCAATGACTGTAGATGTTAATGTAATCTGCTCAAACCACTGGGGTCCTTGCCATAATGTGTTTATTGTAAGTAGGTCTCCTGCTATAGTCTGTGGCCTACTAGGCTGAGGAGGGGGAAGATCACTGTTGTATTGTTAATTGTGCTAATTAACTCACTTATTGCCTGCTATGGGATGTGTTTACACTTGTAATAATGTATATTGTACTTTGTGAGCTTGATGCCAGCAAGTCTGACCTGGAATGAGACCTCTGAGTGTCCAGGTGGCTAATTGTTTAATTAACTTAATTTTTATAGTGTTAATCATCTCTCTGTATACAGTTGCATTTGCATATGATAATGTGATCAGACAGGGCTGTCTTTAATGTTAATTGTACCCTGGGAAAACATTTTCTTGCCCCCCCCCCCCATATGCAATTTCACTCTCCACCTGCTCTAAGACATACAATAAATAGCAGCTAGACTCAAAATTAGTTTACTGCAGCAGATAAGGTAGCGATAGCGATTGGTTGCCAGAGGTTAGAGCATATCATTACTGCTCATTGACTGGTTGCTAGAGGTTACTGCGCATTATTACAGCCCAGCCCACTGCTTGGTTGCTACAGGTTACTGTCATTAATACAGCTCACTGATTGGTCGCTAGAGGTTACTGCACATTATTACAGCTCACTGACTGGTTGCTAGATGCCACTGCACCTTACAGTATTACTGCTCACTGATTGCTTGCTAGAGGTTAGTGCACATCATTACTGCTGACTGATTTGTTGCTAAAGGTTACTGTCATTAATACAGCTCACTGATTGGTTGCTAGAGGGTACTGCACATTATTATAGCTCACTGATTGGTTGCTAGAGATTACTGTACATCATTAACGATCACTGATTGGTTGCCTGAGGTTACTTCATATGATTATTGCTCATTGATTGGTTGCTAGAGATAACTGCACATGATTATTGCTCACTGATTGGTTGCTAGAGATTACTGCACATCATTACTGCTCACTAATTGGTTGCTAGAGGTTACTGCACATTATTACTACTCACCCATCACTTCACTACATAACCCCAACCAGCTCTCCATAGCCCTACGCACCCCCCTGTACTCTTCAGAGCCCTGCCCATGTAGTGAAGTTTCTACTCCCAGCTGAATCGTGAGCAACAGGGCAGAGTGCCGCTGGCCTCTGCCTAGCACCTTCAGTATCTCCACAGCTTCAGGGAGCTGAGGCGATCAGTCCCTTTCCCCAGCAGCAGACCAAGCCTCGGAATGTTAAAAACCACCCAGTTGAAGCGCTGGAAGCCGGACAGAAAGTCAATGACCTCTGCCGCACATCTAATAATGACAACTATTCCCTGCAGCCAAGAATGGAGATCATGTGGACTGACATTTGTGTTCACTGCCCAACTAACGCATTTCCAGACCAGGTGGAGTTCTGGGACCTTGTTAGTAATCCACTCAAACCACTGGGGTCCCCTGCCATAATGTGTTTATTGTAAATAGGTCTCCTGCTAAAGTCTGTGGCCTACTAGGCTGAGGAGGGGGGAGATCACAGTTTGTATTGTTAATTGTGCTAATTAACTCACTTCTTGTCCTCTAGGGGATGTGTTTACACATGTAATAATGTGTATTACACTTTGTGAGCTTGATGCCAGTCAGTCTGATCTGGAATGAGACCTCTGAATATCCAGGTGGCTAATTGTTTAATTAACTTAAAGTGGAACTTCAGTCATTTTTTCAACTTTCCATATATTAAATCCTCTGCCCTTGTTGTTTTAACTTTGGATAGTGAAACATTTTTTTTCTGCAATTAATAACCTTATACAGCCCACTTCCTATTTCTTGGTTGGAAAAATGCCTAGGCATTTGACATCTTGCGCAGCTCTCTCTCTCACTCTTGTCAGAATTTGCCAGGAAGGGAGGGGGTGTAAGTCATAAAAGGCTGAGTCAATGAAAGCTGCAGGGCTGGAGGTGTGCCTGTGTGTGTCTGTGTAAATCCAGGAAGTGAACAGACAGCAGCTTCAGCTGCCCACACTTAAAATGGATGCAGCCAGACTTAGTGGAGGGAGATTTCTGCAGCATATTTGGCAAGTACAGATTCACAAAGCTTCAGAATGGCAAAGATGTTTTTATTACAAATTATGTGAGCAGACTGCAGTTCCTCTTTAATGTTTATAGTGTTAATTATCTTTCTCTATACAGTTGTGTTTGCATATTTTAATGTGATCAGTCTCACCTGAGTGTGTAGTGTATAAAAAGCCTGTATTGTTCAATAAAGAGTTCCAGTTTTGCAGAAAACGAGTCCTGCCTAATTCTTGGTTGCAATATGCAGCTATAATATCTGATATCTATGTTCAGACTGGAGGAAGCAGTATACTATCTGGAGCACTCATGCAGAGTATGGGAAGTTTCCATCACAGTCTGCACATACCACCCACCACCATACACCCTGCACTCCTCTCCTGCACACACTACCCAACGCCATACACTCCACACTCCTCTTCCTGCACATACTACCCACCACTGTACACTCTGCATTCCTCTCCCTGCATATACTACCCACCCCTGTACACGTCGCACTCCTCTTCTGCACATAATACACAAGGCCATACACTCTGCACTCCTCTTCTGTGCATACCACCTGCCGCCATACACTCTACACACCTCTCCTGCACATACTACCCACCGCCATACACTCCGCACTGTACCTATTTAACCACTTGCTGACCGTGCGCAGTATATTTACTGCGGCAGTGGGGTGCTGTCTCGCAAATTGCTGTAAATAGACGGCGATTTATGAACAGGCAGCTAGGGGGCGCAAGCGCATTCTATGTGAGCCGCAATGAGCTGCCAGAGGGAAAGAACGGGGAACCGCTGAAGTAAACACGGCAGTTCCCCATTCTGACAGGCGGCATCTAAGAGATCTACTGATCCCTGTCACTGGGATCAGTTAGATCTCTTATGCTCCGACAGCCCAGCTCCCTCACAGTTAGAACACACCCAGGGAACACCATTAACCCCTTCACTGCCCCCTGCAGGTTAACCCCTTCACTGCCAATGACATTTATACAGTAATCAGTGGATATTTCAATTTGTGATCGCTGTATAAATGTCATTTGTCCCAAAAAAGTGTCAGAAATGTCCATGTCTGCTCGAATATCGCAGTCCCGATAAAAATCGCAGATCGCCACCATTACTAGAAAAAAAAGTGTAAAAGCGGCAGAAATGAATTCTCATGGTTTGTAAACGTGGCAACTTTTGCGCAAACCAATCAATAAACGCGACTGTGATTTTTTTTTTTACCAAAAATATGAGGAAGAATATAAATCGGCCAAAACCGATGAATAAATTTATTTTTTTTATTTTTTTTTGGATTTGTATTTTAGCAAAAAGCAAGAAATATTGTTTTTTTTTTTTAAATTGGCGCTTTTTTTTTGTTTATAGTGGCGATCAGAAATGACACAGAGGTGACCAAATACCACCAAAAGAAAGCTCTATTTGTGGGAAAAAAGTACGCAAATTTTGTTTGGGTACAACGTCGCACGACCGCGCAATTGTCAGCTTAAACGACGCAGTGCCAAATCGCAAAAAGCGCTCTGGCCCTAACATGGGAAATCCTTCCGGGGCTGAAGTGGTTAACATTACTACATTCTGCACTATGTAAGATGTCTCAGATTCTATTTAACCATTTCAAGACAGGACATTTATACCCCCTTCCTGCCCAGACCAATTTTCAGCATTCAGTGCTCTCACATTTTGAATGCCAAATACTCAGTCATGTTACACTGTACGCAAACAACATTTTTATAATTTTTTTTCACACACATAGAGCTTTCTTTTGGTGGTATTTAATCACCTCTGTTTTTTTTATTTATTGCAACATAAGTGAAAAAAGAGCGAAAATTTGGAAAAAACACACTTCTTTTTAGTTTCTGTGATAACATTTTGCAAATAAGTCATTTTTGTTCAGAAATTTGGGCCAAAACCTATACTGCTACATATCTGTGGCAAAAATAATAATAAGTGTATATTATTTGGTCTGTGTGAAAGTTATAGAGTCTACAAGCTATGGTGCCAATCATTGAAAATCTCATTTCTTGAGGCCCAGAAATGTCAGGAAAGTACAAATATCCCCCAAATTACCCCTTTTTGAAAAATAGACATTCCAAGGTATTTAGTATGAGGCATGGCAAGTTTTTTAAGTTTTATTTTTTTCCCACAATTCTTGGGAAAATTAAGAAATTATTATTTATTTTTTTTGCACAAAATTGTGATAACAAGTTTTCTCACACACAGCATATGCATACTTCCAATTACACCCCAAACTACATTCTGCTACTCGCCCTGAGTATGATGATACCACATGTGTGAGACTTTTACACAGCCAGGCCACATAGGGAGGTCCAACATGCAGGGAGCACCGTCAGGCGTTCTAGCAGCATACATTACACATATAATTTCCTAACCACCTATTACACCTTTGAAGGCCCTGGAACACCAGTACAGTGGAATTACCCACAAAATGACATTTTGGAAATCAAACACCTGAGGTAAACTCTATGAGGCATGAGCTGCAGATAGGTACTCGGGTACTCTGATGGGCTGCAGATAGGTACTCAGGTATTCTGATGGGCTGCAGATAGGTACTCGCGTACTCTGATGGGCTGGAGACAGGTACTTGGGTAATCTGATGGACTGGTAAAAGGTACTTGGGTACTCTGATGGGCTGCAGATAGGCACTCGGTTGGTGGGTGACAGGTACTTGGGTAATCCGATGGGCAGGTGATAGGTACTCTGGTGGGCTGGTGACAGGTACTCTGATAGGCAGGTGACAGGTACTTGGGTACTCTGATGGGTTGGTGACAGGTACTCGGGTACTCTGATGGGCAAGTGACAGGTACTCGGGTACTCAGATGGGCAGGTACTTGGGTACGCTGATGGGCTGGTGACAGGTACTCGGGTACTCAGATGGGCAGGTACTTGGGTACGCTGATGGGCTGGTGACAGGTACTCGGGTACTCAGATGGGCAGGTGACAGGTACTCGGGTATGCTGATGGTCTGATGACAGGTACTCAGGTACTCTGATGGGCTGGTGACAGGTACTCGGGTACTCTGATGGGCTGGTGACAGGTACTTGGGTACTCTGATGGGCAGGTGACAGGTACTCGGGTACTCTGATGGGCTGGTGACAGGAACTTGGATACTCTGATGGGTGACAGGTACTCGGGTGCTCAGATGGGCAGGTGACAGGTACTCGGGTACGCTGATGGTCTGGTGACAGGTACTCGGGTACTCTGATGGGCTGGTGACAGGTACTAGCAGCTCCAGCCATTGTCTCAGGTCCTCATTGAATAGATTGATAGCAGGGGAGCCATTGGCCCGAGGTGTGGCACCAAGTCCTGTTGTCTGTGTCAATAGATGCAGCAGCAGGACTCGGGAGCGCACCCGCACGAGAGACCCCAGGGAGAGCGCTTCCCTGGCGGGTCACTCGAGAAGAGGAGGAGCCAGTAGCGCTGCCGAGGGACCCTAGAAAAGGAGGATCGGGACCACTCTGTAAAACCCTTGCACAGAGGAGGTAAGTATAACATGTTATTTTAACCTCCCTGGCGGTAATCCCGAGTGTGGCTCGGGGTGGAATTTCAGTACCATTAGCGGTAACCCCGAGCCACACTCGGGATTGCATTGCTGGATCCAGGCTGGGTTTCTCACCTTGTCCCCTGGATCCAGCGATGTCCTCCCGCGGTGTCAGCGTGTCTGTCCTCCGCCCGATGCCTCTGTGTGCTGGGCTCCGTTCCCTGCGAGCGTTGCGTCGCACGGGGACGGAGACCGGCGGGAAATTCAAATCGTGAAACACACAGTACACATACAGTACACTGTAATCTGTAAGATTACATTGCTGTATGAAATCATTTCACATCCCCTTTGTCCCTAGTGGTTTGCCCAGTGCCCTGCATGCACTTTTATATTATATATGTCATTCTTTCTGCCTGGAAACATGAGAATATCCATAGCAACCAAAAAGCGTCCCTTTATGTCAAAAGTGTTTTTTTATCAGCTGGAAAACACCGATAGTAAATAAGAATGATTTGCAGAATTGAGTGATACTGATTTTTGGGGAAATTTATCATCAGAAACTGAAAGTGACGACAGCGACAATTCTGCAACTGAGCAAATTTTAGTGTTTTTGGTTTGATTACATTATTGAATAAATTTTATTACTATTGCGTTATTATTTCTGATAATTATTTATAGTTATTTATTATATTATAATTTATGATTTCATGTTTCAAACTTTTTCATACCCGGGATGTCTACTAGACTCTTGTTTGGACAGATTTAAGTGAGTTATTGCTAAGAATTACAGGCCTACAATATAAAACGACAAATTTCCATGCAAAATAATCATACCGCTTTCAGCACCAAAAATCTGAAATAATCATACCGCCAGGGAGGTTAAGGGAAAAAAAGTGTGAACGTTTAGTATCGATTTAAGTTCTTTGTTAGTGCTTATTCCGATCAGTTCTTCTTGTAAATGTTAATGATGCAGGGCCGTCTTTCTGAGCGGGCACACCTGGGCACAGCCCAGGGGCCCCAAGTGCTCATGGGGCCCCATCAGAGTCAGCAGCTTTCCGGAGGGCAGCGGCGGTGAGATGAGAAGCTCTGTCCTGTCAATGATACTCAGAGGAGGAGGAGCGGCGATGCTACAAACAGCACACAGGCTGAAGCTCCTCCTCTGAGTTTCATTCACAGGACAGAGCGGCTCTTCTCATCTCACAGCCGCCGCCCTCCGGGAAGCTGCCTGCTGTTCTGAGTACAGTCCCTCCCACTGCATCTCCTCCCCTCTCTACGTCACCCTCCCTGACATGAGTCTTGTCGTCCGTCGAAGGGCCTCCCGCCGCCGACACTCTACTCTTCTCGGCGAGACAGGACACTTACTTTGAGTCTCCTCCTCGAAGTCGGACACACGACAAACATCGTAGCGGCGAGGAGGAGGAGACTCATAGTAACTGTCCTGTCTCGAAGAGTAGAGTGGCGGCGACGGGAGGCCTTTCGACGACTGAGACTACCCCGGGGTACTCGTGAACCCCGGGGACCCGACACGGGTCCACACGGGCGAGTCTTTCTGCCGGGACGTAGTAA
>BLSH010321247.1:1067375-1082955 GCA_018402905.1 Glandirana rugosa | reverse complement strand
CCCTAGCTATTACTGACCTCTATACACCGCCCTACCTATTACTGACCTCTATACACCCCCCTACCTATTACTGACCGCTATACACTGCCCTACCTGTTACTGACCGCTATACACTACCCTACCTATTATTGACCTCTATACACCGCCCTATCTATTACTGACCTCTATACACCGCCCTACCTATTACTGACCTCTATACATTGCCCTACCTATTACTGACCTCTATACACCGCCCTACCTATTACTGACCTCTATACACCGCCCTACCTATTACTGACCGCTATACACTACCCTACCTATTATTGACCTCTATACACCGCCCTATCTATTACTGACCTTAATTCACCGCCCTACATTCAGGCCTGAAGCTAGTTGCTCACTGAAGTCAGGCTAAGTTTATATTTTTATAATGACATTAGTTTTATTACAAGTTTTCTAAATGTTCCTAGTGTCATCCTTACTATTTACTTAGGCGTTGCTAGTTAATTTATTTACCCCCCGGTGATCTTTGATCTTTTATGTTGTTCAAGTAGATCTCCACCTCTCAAAGGTTGCCTACCCCTGCTCTAAATGCTGCATCACCCCCGGTTGTGAGAACTTGCAGCGCAGACCCTCTTATTTAAATGGGTTGCGTTTGGTGAGCGGTAGTGCAGGCTTGTGGGGGCCCTAGTGCATTACTTTGCCCAGGGGCCCATGATGCTATTAAGATGGCCCTGTAATGATGACCTGCCTAAATGGGGTCCGCTCACGTGGACCCCCATTTACATCTTGTGCACCCCCAATTTTTTTCCTCGCTGACACCGACATGCAAGTTGAAATTAACCCCTGGGGGTCCATATAGACTAATTTGGGAATCTATGGTTTAGAGTTAACTGTGAGCTCCGGTGCTAGAATTATTATTCTTACTTCTACATTCACAGCGATATCTCACAGATGTGGCGTAATCGGGATTTACATACACATGTGCACCTTGGGTGTGATTTTGCATGTGTGGGTGTGTGCGGGGCACCTGGGGTTACATTTACATTTTTTACAAAAAACTTTTTAAGATAATGTTATTATTTTTAACTTTTTTTTAAAATTAATTTTATTAACGAGCCTCCATGTGATAGCAATTGAACAGGTGAAATTTATAGAACTATTTATAGAAAAATAACACCCTGATTTAATTTTTTACTTTCCTTTAACAGACCAAGCTGTCCAGAAAAAGTGTCAGTTAGAGGGTTGTATTTGCTTAAAAAATATTAGCTGAAAATAAGCTTTATTTCTTAGTGACTTATGTAAACTCCATCTAAATCTGTTTATTAACACTACTGGTTTTGCAATTATGTGAACTACGAGCACTTTATATTACCTGGAAATATTCTGTGTGGACTTGGACTGTTTACAGTGTACGTAATGATTTTTTAAAATTTTATTTATTATTTGTATATATTTAGTGAACTTTATACCTGCACTATTATTTTCTAGCACACATGCACTTTTGTATTGTTGAAGCACCACTTTACTGCTGTTGTTCATATATTTGTATTTTTTGTATTTTATTTAGATATGAATTATTGCTGATATATTTTTTGGCTGCTTTAAAGGGACATACATATCTTTTTTATTTTTGTTAATCCATATATTTATTATTTATTTTTTGACATACACAGATTAGGACAGTGCTAGCACTTATTTATTTGAGTAAAGGGATATCACACCTTTTAAACAGCAGGCATTTATCAACTGGTCTGATCCAGAAGTGACCATGCAACTTACAGGACTTAAAGCAACTTCTACTGATAGCTTGGTTCCTAGAGACCACAGCATACCGTCAGAAGTCTAGTGACTTCCATGCCTTGATTAGCATTGAAGGCTCCTGAAGTTCTGAGGAAGCCACGTGACCCTGTGGCGAAACGCATAGGGGAGGAGCACACTGACATCACAACGCTCGGAGTCCAGAAGAGAAAGGCAATGCACAACACAGAGCTAGTACAGTGTCTCATATAATGGTATTTATGCAATTGTTATTTAATGTGTGGTGCACTGCAAGCACCTTTTAAATGTGAGTAGATTTTAATGGAGTGTGAATAAAAGGATTAATTCTAAACGTTATAAGCACTATTGTCGGCAATTTCTTCCTTTTCTCTATGGCTACACCTGATATATATTGAGGCAACTCACACAGCAGGACTATGGAGGAAGTTAAAGGAGAGTTAAAGCGGAGTTCCGCCCCCCTCCCCCAGCAAAAAATTAAAAGTCAGCAGATACACATACTGTAGCTGCTGACTTTTAATATTAGGACACTTACCTGTCCTGGGATCCAGCTATGTTGGCACCCCAGCCAATATTTACATTGGCTATCAGGTGTTGCCGCCACCATTCATGGTAAGGGAAACCGGCAGTGAAGCCTTTCGGCTTTACAGCTGGTTCCCTACTGAGCATGCCCTTTCTGAATGGCCTGGTAGCAGGGGAAGGAGGAGGGGGCCGAACTTCCGGGTGATCTCGCGGTGGCGAGATGTCCTGAAAGTGGGGATGGGTACCTGTCAAAAACAGGTACCCCCTCCCTCCAAATGTGGCACCGAAAGGGGGGAAGGCAGATAAACAGAGCTTCCACTTTTGGGTGGAACTCCACATTAAAGAGTTTCATCTTTAAGGTGAGAGCTATCAGGTGAGAGCACATCTGACGATGAGGGAGCACGATATAGAGCCTTCAGCACTGCGTGGGGATATGCACAAAGAAGATTTTTGCATGTAAAAAATAACACTGTTTGGAAGATTACCTGTCATAATAATTTAAATCACACTGGATTGCTAAGAATTTAATTTTGGACTACAATATTTGTTAAGAATATTCTATACTTAATTTATATTTGTCATGTGATGGAGGACTTTTTTGTTTTACATGATTTATTAATAGTGTTTAACACTGATATTGGTTTTGTCACAGAAGTTATTGTATGGTTATATGCGTAGAAAGTACTGTATATACATCGTTATATACACTATCAGGTTTATATATTACACCAGGCACAATTATTTATGGTTTAGGGAAGGGTAGCGTGGCACAATATTTGATTTATATGATCCAGAAATGTAAGGTATATAAAAGTGACATGCCGTTCTGGTGCTTTAGAAATGATGGGAAGATATCTGTACATGTGAAAAAGAATATAAAAAATATTTGAAAATTGTTGTCCCTGACCAGGACTACAGAGTTTGGGTTTTATTTTCGTTTTTTATTCTTCGCATTTTTCATATTCTTTACATATTTCACATGTATAAATATCTTCCCATCATTTTTTTTTCAGTCCTTTCACACATTTTTTTTCATTTTGCACATGTTTTGTTATTATTTTTTCCTTATTTTGTATTTTTTAATTTTTCGTTGCATTTTCTTTATTCTTCTTTCCTTTTTTTCACTCATTTAAAGCGGTTGTCTACCCTGTTAAAAGAAACAAAAAAAAGACAATAGCATAATGAGCTAGTATGCACCGCATACTAGCTCATTATGAAATACTCACCCTGAAACGAAGATCCGACCGGCCTGCTCGGTCCCCTCTGAGGGGGCGGACATCTTCCCTCGGATCTTGCTTCCGGGTACGCTGCTCTGATCTTGCACGGGAGCCCGTCTTTCCGGCAATCTCCGGCACTATGCACCGGGCCTTTGCCGGGGCATCACAGTGCATGTGCCAGGACATACACGGCGCATGCGCGGTGAGGCCGCAGCTGCTTGGAGGGGCAATATCTCTAAACCATACAGGACTAGGAGATATTCATTTTACCTACAGGAAAGCCTTATTATAGGCTTACCTGTAGGTAAAAGTGTCCCCAAAGGGTAGACAACCACTTTAATATGCTTTTTCTTCTTTTTTCTATCATGTCATCACCTCACTCATTACACACCTGTTTTTCCTTTTCCTTTCCTTCACGGCCGATGATGCACATAAAAATCTCTGTCCTACTCACTTTCCCCACCTCTGTGACCAAGCCCGGTGGGCAGAGCGGAACGTGTCAGGGCGCGGTCGGAGCAGTGCTGGCTGAAGCCACATACCATCATAAACATTTCTGGAGCACCGGGTCGGCTTGAGCAGCATTTCACTTTTTCATGCCTTACACTTCTGGATCAGTGCATAGATGCTTGTTCTCACATCCTAACGTCGGTGGGTGAAACTTTGATCCACCAGCTTTGAGCGGCACTACAAGCCTTACGTAACCAGTAGCAGTCCAACACTATTCCTTATTATGTAGAGCAAAAGTTCAATCACTCCAGCAGCGCTTCACCAAAGAAATTCAACAGAGGAGTCTCCACCTCCCAGTGTTAGTAGTACATGTAAAGATCAGAGCAGCCAAATCCTATCCACTGGTACTAGATAGTCCGTAGACTACTTTGGTGAAACGCTGCTAGAGTGATTGGACTTTTTGCTCGATATAAGGACTATGTATTGTGATTAAGCAGCAGCTACCTGTGTTTAGAGTTTTTTATTGAGATATATACAGTGGATATAAAAAGACTACACATCCCTGTTAAAATGTCAGGTTTCTGTGATGTGAAAAAATGAGACAAAGATAAATCATTTCAGAACTTTTTCCACCTTCAATGTAACCTATAAACTGTACAACTCAGTTGGACAACAAACTGAAATCTTTTAGGTGGAGGGAAGTAAAAATAAAAAACTAAAATAATATGGCTGCATAAGTGTGCACACCCTTAAACAAATACTTTGTTGAAGCACCTTTTGATTTTATTACAGCACTCAGTCTTTTTGAGTACGAGTCTATCAGCATGGCACATCTTGATTTGGCAATATTTGCTCACTCTTCTTTGCAAAAACACTCCAAATCTGTCAGATTGCGAGGCCATCTCTTGCGCACAGCCCTCTTCAGATCACCCCACAGATTTTCAATCGGATTCAGGTCTGGGCTCTGGCTGGGCCATTCCAAAACTTTAATCTTCTTCAGGTGAAGCCATTCTTTTGTTGATTTGGATGTATGCTTTGGGTCGTTGTCATGCTGAAAGATGAAGTTCCTCTTCATGTTCAGCTTTCTAGCAGAAGCCTGAAGGTTTTGTGCCAATATATTGACTGGTATTTGGAACTGTTTATAATGCTCGCTACCTTGACTAAGGCCCCTGTCCCAGGTAAGAGAAAAACAGCTCCAAAGAATGATGCTGCCACCACCATGCTTCACTGTGGGTATGGTGTTCTTTTTGTGATGTTCAGTGTTGTTTTTGCTCCAGATATATCTGTAATGGAGGTGTAGGTGGAACAGACACACGCAGAGACTAGGAGCACCCACAACACTTTTATTGAACGGTAGAGAAAAGTCGACTTGCAGTCAGGTAGCAGGAATTGCAGACAGGCAAAGGGCAAAAGTCAGTAAAGCAGGGACTGGCCCACAGCGGGGATAGCAGAGTTCAGGCTGGTATAGTGTAATCCACAACAGGTTGGACTCACTGTAGGGGTAGCAGAGTTCTGGAGGGTAGGGGGTAATCCACACACAGTTCTGGGCACACAACAGGGATGGCAGAGTTCTGTCAGGTAAAGGGGAATCCATACACAGTTCAGGGCACACAATGGGGATGGCAGAGTTCTGGTGGGTAAAGGGGGATCCGTACACAGTTCTGGGCACACAACGGGGATGGCAGATATCTGGCAGGTAAAGGGGGATCCATACACAGTTCTGGGCACACAACAGGGATAGCAGAGTTCTGATAGGCAAAGAGTCACTTTACTCAAAGGACTGGCAGGCAACGATAAATACGCTTCCAGGAAGGCACACAGCAGGGCTGGCAGGCACAGGGTTAATCCACTCCCAGGATGGCAAACAGCAGGGCTGGCAGGCACAGGGTTAATCCACTCACAGGATGCACACAGCAGGATTGGCAGACATAGGGTTAATCCGCTCACAGGATGGCACACAGCAGGGTTGGCAGGCACAGGGTTAATCCACTCACAGGATTGCACACAGCAGGATGGCAGGCACAGGGTTAACCTGCTCAAAGGATGACACACAGCAGGGTTGGCAGGCACAGGGTTAATCTGCTCACAGGATGGCACACAGCAGGGTTGGCAGGCACAGGGTTAATCCACTCACAGGCAGGCACAGGGGCAATCCTCTCACAGGATGGCACAAAGATGGCACAAAGCAGGGTTGGCAGGCACAGGGTTAATCCTGGCAGGGTTGAATACACAGTGCTGACAGGCTTGGTCAATTGGATGGGGGGGCCAAGGGGGGATGGTCTGGGATCTCTGGCCTTAGCCCAGGACCGCACAGACTGGCAGTGAGGAGTAGGAGCCAGGGGGGATCTGATCTCTGGGGCCCCGCTCCGGTATTTATCTCTGGAGCTGGGGCGTGTGCCAGTGTCTAGGCAACCCTCTGACCTGGTGTTGGCTTGACCCGACAAAGAGCCCCGTCCCCTCGCACAGGGAGCACGTCCTTTGTCCCACAGCGGGTACGGAGCGCGTGAAGAGTGGTACTGTGGGGACAGGAGGGGGGTGTACACGGCGACAGGCATGTAGCCTGCCTGTGGTGAATCCACATGCAGGAGCAGCTGGGAGGCAGACTTTCCGGAGCTTAGCCAGGAAGGAGAGGATGCTGACATAGCAGGGGGCAGCTCCCTGGCGCCCAGCACTGAGGGCCACTTGCAGGTGCCGGGAAGGCAATGGGGTGAGTGGCCAGTGGGGGATCCCGTGCTGGGGGCAAGGGCAGAGCTCTGGGGGTGCAGGAAAAGAGGAGGGGGGCAGAGACTGTGACAATATCTTTTAGAGTTATGAAACCTTGGTTTCATCAAACCATGACACATTTTCCCACATGCTTTTGGGAGACTTCAGATGTGTTTTTGCAAAATTTAGCCCGGCTTGGATGTTTTTCTTCAAAAGAAAAGGCTTCTGTTTTGCCACTCTACCCCATAGCCCAGACATTAAAAAAAAAATACAGTAGATTGTTGTCACATGCACCACACAGCCAGTACTCGCCAGATATTCCTGCAGCTACTTTAATGTTGCTGTAGGCCTCTTGGCAGCCTCCTTGACCAGTTTTCTTCTCGTCTTTTCATCAATTTTGGAGGGACCTTCAGTTCTTGGTAATGTCACTGTTGTGCATGGGCGTCCGCAGGTAGGGGCAAGGGGGGGGCGGGTGCCCCCCCTGGAATCTTATCTTATGTTTTTAATTGTGGGTGGCTCAGGCTGCCTCACAGTACAGACACCTCCGGCACCTCCTCTTCACACTGCTCGGGCCTGACGGCGCCATGATCCGGCCGTCCGGGGCCTCTTCATGGGAGGAGGGGGGCAGCGCTGGCCGCAGTGGTGTCCCCGGTGATCAGGGAAAGAGCAGTGCGCTGTGTTTGTGTCTGTATGCCCGGGACTCCGCCCCCCGCCCCGCCCATACACCAGGCTGCAGCAGGCAATGCAAACACAATGACACTATGACAGCTGCCTGGCTGGGCTTGTGGCTGGGCTGTCTGCTGCTGAGCAGCAAGCCCAGCCTCCTTCTCCTCCCTCCTGAGTCCTGACTGAGTCACACTGACTCTGAGCGCGGCAGCGGCCGTCAGTGTGACTCGGCCAGCCAGCGCGGCCCCGCATCAGCAAGCAGTGAGTGACGTCAGGACTCAGGAGGAGAAGAAGGAGAGAGAGAAGGAGCCCCAGGCTCCCAGCATTCAGAGCAGAGGAGGATTTTAACTTCCTCGTCCTCCTCTGCTAGCTCCACCCACTTCCTCCCTGTATGTTCTCCTCGGAGCCTGGCATGCATAGGGAGGGAGAGAGAGCTGCCTGCCTGGAGTGGAGCCAAACCTTTCAAGAGGTCATTCTAATTAATCAAAGCACTTATACAGATGGGACTTGTAGTCCTTCAGTTTTGGGGGGGGGGTCACATCCTTAGATATCATCAGGGGCCCAAAAATGTTATCAAAAAGAGGCAGAGCATGGGTGACCTTAAAATGTTGCCCCTCCCCTGGAAAAAATTCTGCGGATGCCCATGCTGTTGTGCCATTATTTTCTCAGTCATGATAATGACTGTCTTCACTGTGTTCCATGGTATATCTAATTCCTTGGAAATTCTTTTGTACCCTTCTCCTGACTGATAGCTTTCAACAATGAGATCCCTCTGATGCTTTGGAAGCTCTCTGCCGACCATGGCTTAGCTGTAGTATGCGACTAAGCAAATGTCAGAAAAGACCCACTAGAGCAGCTGAACTTTATTTGGGGTTAAAGTGATTGTCAACCCTTGACAACCACTTTAACCTACAGGTAATCCTATAATCAGGCTTACCTGTAGGTCCCCTGCATATCTCCTAAACCTGCACAGTTTAGAAGATATACAGTGTACTGTGATGTGCCCACGTCATCAGACACATGGAGATCGCGGCCCCGGAAGGAAGAGGGGCAGAAGATGGACGCGGCCTGGAGTGGGGACATCGTGGTACATCACAGGCTTCCAATGCAGGTAAGTGCTACATAATGGGCTAATATGTGATGCATACTAGTCCATTATGCTTTTACATTGCAGGGTGATATAGAGGAAGTAAAACCCATGAGGGTTTACTTCCTTTTTAATCAGAGGCACTTTAAATGATGGCAGGTGTGTACTGACTTCTATTTTACATGAGTTTGAATGTGATTGCTTCATTCTAACACAGCTACATCCCCAGTTATACGAGAGTGTGCACACTTATGCAACCACATTATTTTAGTTTTTATTTTTACCCTCCCGCCTAAAAGATTTCAAATCGTTTTTCAATTGAGTTGACCAGTTTATAGATCACAGTAAAGGTGGAAAAAGTTCTGAAATTATTTATCTTTGTCTCGTTTTTTTTTACATCACAGAAACCTGACATTTTAAGAGGGGTGTGTAGACTTTTTATATCCACTGTATATATTTTCTCCAAGAGTGCATAGTACTGTGATCATCTAGTCAAACACTATTAATTAAACAAAGCATGGGTTCATGTCACAAGTAGGAATCAAGTTATGCTATGTGAATAGGGACATGTATCACATATAAAGTAGGTGTTATCCCAGTCTGTCTGCAAAAGCGTATATGAACAAGTGAATAGTAGTTTTTGTTGCTCCACAGTGGAAATCTAAAGAGAAGCAGTTACGACTGGTGCCATGCGAAATTGTATTAATTTGTATATTTCATAGTTGCGCTAGCTTACATACAAAATATATTTGCATATTTTTTTTGGCTTTCCCTACTTTAGGGTTATTATACCAAAGCTTATAACATGCAGTCACTTTAATTATCACACATTTTTCTTTAATTGCACTTACCATTTAAGTGAACTATAAAGTGCACAAAACTATGCCAGATTCTACTAAGCACAACTGTGATAGCACTGTATCTCATGCATACCTCTCTGTGAAAAAAAAAACAAATGTTCAAGCGCTTGTTGAATCACTGCCTAGCTGGGGGGAATAAAAGAGTCTGCTATGGAAGACGCTGCTTTCCAAAACTCATAAACCAATGAGATCAGAGAAATAACACAATATATGTAAAGCACTGTACCCTGGCAGAGTCATAACACTAATCTCTGGATGAATAAAAACATGTCAATTTATTGTAAAAAATCCAAGGCATACAGTAGCAAGGAACATCCCATGAAAAAGTGTTGTTGACTCAAGTGAAAATGCCTGAGGATGGAACTGTATGAGTGACAGAATCACTCCAGGGAAACCACATTGGCAATAACTTGGCTGGTAATTATGAGGTGTACTGTAGGACTCCAGATGGGACCATCATTGTCACTGTCCCATAAAATTGTTACCTGTTTGTAGGAAGTAATACTGGACTGGTGATCTTTTTATTTATAGTCCCAGGTGTTAACACTTACCCACCAGTCACACTTGAAGAGAAAGGACCATATCTGATAAGCAATTTTTTCAATGGGTGTCAGTGGTTGCCAGGTGTTGAAATGTTATGTGGGTTCCAGTATTGTTAAGCAGAGTTGTCTACTGCCCATCAGTAGCAGTGCCAACAACAGTGCCATTAAGAGGCACAGCAACAGCACAGGAGCAGAGAGTGTAATCAGGTAATAACCACTGAACACCAATGCTATCATAAAACACCTGCAGTGTTGGTTATAACTTTGTGTGTGTGCTCACCTTCTCAGTTGGAGTTCATATGATTACTAAGGTCTAACAGAGCTTAAACCTCATCTGGGGTTAAATCGCAACCATGAACCAGATTTAGTAATTGCATTTCTAGGTCTAGCAGTCAGGAAGAAAAAAAAAACAGAAACAGTCCCATAGTGCTTTCCATACAAATAAGGCACTTTATTAAAATGCCAAATAAAACCTTACATGTTTACAGACAAAGTTTCTTAAAAGTCTGACGGGTTGCCAGTTTTATTTAGAAGAAGGTTGCAAGTTATAAAACAAACAAAACCACAAAACAAAACCATGCCGTCCGGCGCTAAACTACTATAGAGCAGGATACCTCTCTATACGATGTCAGGCTTGTCCCTGACACCTTCAAACAAAACAAACGCAAACCTTTTCTCTTGAAAAGTCCCTAGAGCAACCAACTCCCAAGGTGTTGCTCTCTCAGTGTAGTCATACTGAGTCCCAGGCCAGAGCACAACTGAGATCTCTTCCTGGTCATTTAAAGTAGGTGAAGAAGGATTTGGGTGGACTAGAAACTCTGGGCTGGAACCAGCTCTGTCACGGTGGCTGGCAAAACCCGGGTCGGACTCTCACTAGTCCACTCCAAGTGAATGCATGCGAGGCGACAAATATCGCCTGTCGACTATCTCACCTCGCATAACGTCACATATCCCCCCCCCCCGCTCAAGCCCCTGTGACTGAGCAATTGTCAAACCCATACTGTGGACCCAGGAAAGGGCATCTGCATTGTTTTGCAGCTTTCCCGCCCTATGTTCCACTGTAAACTTGTAGGGCTGTAGGGCCAAAAACCACCTTGTCATCCGACTTTTTTTTCCCTGTTGTCACACATCCACTTCAGGGGGGCATGCTCAGTGACCAGTCTAAATGGCCTGCCCAATACATAATACTTTTGGCTCTCCAAGGCCCATTTAATAGCGAGACATTCCTTTTCGACTATGGCATAAATTTTAATAAGTTTCCGGCTTAGGTATACAACAGGGTGCTCCTCCCTGTCCCTGATCTGCAACAGTACAGCCTCTAGACCCACATCGGTCTGCACCACAAAGTCCTTGGTGAAGTCCGGGGTCACAAGCACCAGTTGTACACAGAGGGCTATTTTCAACCTCTGGAACGCCTTCTCAGCTTTGGGGTTCCACTTCACCATGACGGATCCCCTACCCCTTGTCAGGTCCGTCGGGGGGACGGCAATGGTGGCAAAGTCGGGTATGAAGCACTTATAGTACCCCGTGATCCCCAGGAACGATTGCACCTGCTTTTTAGTCAGAGGCTGGGGCCATTTCTTGATTGCCTCCAGTTTGCTGGTTTGGGGTTTAACGAGTCCCCGACCGATAATGTGGCCAAGGTATTTGGCCTCCTCTAGACCTCTGGCACACTTTCTTGGGTTGGCTGGGAGACCTGCTTTCCTAAGGGAATCTATCACTGCTTGCACTCAGGGTAAATGCGATTCCCAATCTGGGCTGTGGATGACCACATCATCCAAGTAGGCGGCTATGTAGGAGTGGTGTGGTCTTAGGGTTTTATCTTCATCCATCATTCTTTGCAATGATGCAGGGGCATTGTGTAACCCAAATGGCATTCACTTGTACTGAAACGACCCTTCAGGGGTAGAAAAAGCAGTCTTCTCTTTTGCTGTCTCTGTGAGGGGTATCTGCCAATAGCCCTATGTTAGGTCTAGACTTGTTATGTACCGGGCACCTCCCATTCGGTCTATAAGTTTGCATCAAACTTGGACACGCTATTTAACATTCTAAAGTCATTATAAAAATGTATAGTGCCATCGGGCTTCAGGACCAGCACTATGGGGCTCGACCAGTCACTGTGGGATTCCTTTATAACATCTAATTCAAACATGGTTTTGATTTCCTTTGCCACGGCCTCTCATCTAGCCACTTGGCCAGGAATTTACTTTCCACAGTGGGGACTAGCACCAGCACTCTATTCCCGGAGTTCAAAGTGGCGCCCCGATTATAAACCCTCCTCTGGGCTTCCTGGGCTCACTCCATATGTTTGCGTACAAGGGACAGGACAGCTGCAATCCGATCCTGCATCAAGGAGACATGCTCACTGACACTTCTATACGAAGTGGCCTCCCCTTCCCACGTTTCTTTTGCAACATCTAGCAGCTCCCTGGGATATCTACCATACAAGAGTTCAAACGTGGAATAACCTGTAGACTCCTGCGTAACCTCTCGTATGGCAAACATAAGATATGGTAGCAAAAAATCCTATTTTCTCCCATCTTTGTCGACCACCTTTTTTAACATACTTTTCAGGGTTTTATTAAATCTCTCCACAAGTCCACCCGTCTGGGGGTGGTAAATAGAGGTATGGAGATGGGAGATTTTGTACAACTTGCACAGTTCCTTAGTAACCCTGGACATGAAGGGGGTGCCCTGGTCCGTTAAGATCTCTTTTGGGATCCCCATGCGACTAAACACCTGGACCAATTCCTTGGCAATAGTCTTAGCAGAGGTATTCCGCAAGGGTATGGCTTCAGGGTAGGGTGTTGCGTAGTCCAGTATTACCAGAATGTGTTGGTGATCCCAGGCCAACTTTACTACTGGGCCCACCAGATCCATACCAATTCTCTCGAATGGCACTTCAATTATGGGTAGGGGAACAAGCGGACTGCGAAAAAGGGCTGACATTGCAGACATTTGACACTCGGGGCATTACTGAGAGTACCCTCTGACATTTGCATATAGTCCGGGCCAGAAGAATCTCTGGGTTATACTCTCCCTGGTCTTCTCCATACCCAGATGTCTCCCCATTATATGCCCATGGGCCAAGTCTAATACCATCCTGCGGATGGGTTTGGGAACCACCAGCTTTTCTACCTCGTCCTCACCGTGTTTTACCACCTGATACAGCAGATTGTTGTTAAGAGCCATGTAGGGGAAAGACACCCCCAAATTAGGATCCACCGGTTCCCCATCTATCATCTTAAC
Organism: Glandirana rugosa; assembly: GCA_018402905.1. Classification (NCBI taxonomy): domain Eukaryota; kingdom Metazoa; phylum Chordata; class Amphibia; order Anura; family Ranidae; genus Glandirana; species Glandirana rugosa. The sequence continues at coordinate 1,069,904 of BLSH010321247.1, read as the reverse complement.
ATTCTCTCTGGCTCTAATGAGGGTGACATATCATAATTGCTCTGTACAGAAATCCTTACTCCTGACCTCTAAGTCAGGGGTCACATTCTGTCCACTCTCACTATTAGAGTCAGAGAGGTTCTCTGGTTCATTAAGCTCTAGCTGAGAGCTGTCCTCCAGCTCTTCTGGCTCCCCAGCCATTACAGGAAAAGGAAGAGGGTCTCCTCCTTCCTCGGTCCTGCCAACCGTCTCCTCCTCCATTTAGCAAAAAGGTTCTGGGGAGAGTTACTGTGCTTCCCCAGCAGGGGGAGCATTATTCTCCAGACTCTCTGTGCCTTCCCATAACCTCCAAAAATGGCGAAAATCCCTCCCCACCAGGACCTTATGAAGTAGGAAAGGTACCACCCCCACTGAATGTGTCACGCTACCCCAAGGGGTGTCAACCTCAACCACCGCAGTCTGGTAGTCCCGAGTGTCTCCATGAATGCAAATAACCCCGATTGTGCTAAGGTGTAATTTTGCGGGGTTCACATACTTGCTGTTGACTAAAGTCACAACACTACCCAAATCAAGCAGGGCAGTGACTGGTTTCCCATCCACAGAAATCCCACACATTTGTTTTTCCATGCGACCCTGCCATGATCCAGTGCATGCGACCTGTGCAAAAAGAGATATGCGTCTTTTCATTTAAGCATTATCACACTGCATTGGTTCATCATTTAGAAGACAATTGGCAGCAATATGTCCCAATGCATGACAAAGGAAGCACTGTATGTGCTCTACACTCAGTCCACTCAAGGGTCCCTAAGACCTTCCTGGCTTCTTTGGCCAGTCTCCAGGTCTAGGGCCCATAGCATTTTTAACTGTTGCAGTCTTAACAAACTTCCCCATGCCCTTGAACCCTGGAACAGTCTTACCGGGTCCACAGGGTGATATATATCACACCTAGATACATTGGAGTGGGGCGCAGATGGGGTACAGTCCTCAGAAGCACTGTATCTCTCCACAAGGTCCACCAGTTGATTTGCCATTTTGGGGTCTCCATGGCCGACCCACTTCCTCAAAGTCGCAAGGAGCGCACGCAGATACCGGTCCATGACCACACTCTCTACAATCTGAAGGCCTGGCAAAGTCTCTGAGTGTAACCACTTCCTTGTGAGATGGATCAAGTCAAACATTTGGGAGCGGGGTGGCTGGTCCATATGGTAGGTGCACTGATGCACCCGTTGAGCCCGTACTGCCATGGTGATACCCAGGCGTGTGAGTATCTCCGTTCATAGCGACTCAAAGTCCTGGGCCTTAACGGGTTCCAAATCAAAATTGGCCTTTTGGGGCTCACCTGTCAGAAAAGGGGCTAGCAGTCCCGACCATTGTTCTTTTGGCCATCCTTCATGAAGAGCGACTCGTTCAAAAGTCGTGAGGTACGCCTCCACGTCATCCGCAGGTGTCATCTTCTGCAGGGGGTAAGAGACGCGTACCAATTTTGGCTCCACTGCCACGGGAGGTGCGGGCCCCTTCTTCTTTCCACCATAGCCTCTGTAGCCAGTGATTCATCTCCTGCTGTGCTGCAGCAGCCTGGCAAGTGACTAAGTGTGGGAGATTAGCTTGTGTGAATAACCTTTCCTGGGAAAAAGGTAGCGGGAAGACAACGTTTCTTAAAAGCCTGGCGGGTTGCTAGTTTTATTTAGAAGAAGGTTGCAAGTTATAAAACAAACAAAACAGCAAAACAAAACCTTGCCGTCCGGCGCTAAACTACTACAGAGCAGGATACCTCTCTATACGATGTCGGGGTTGTCCCTGACACCTTCAATCAAAACAAATGCAAAACTTTTCTCTTGCAGTCCCTAGAACAACCAACTCCCAAGGTGTAGCTCTCTCAGTATAGTCATACTGAGACCCAGGCCAAAGCACAACTGAGATCTCTTCCTGGTCATTTAAAGCAGGTGAAGAGGGATTTGGGTGGACCAGAAACTCCGGACCGGAACGAGCTCTGTCACGGTGGCTGGCAAAACCCGGATCGGACTCTCACTAGTCCACTCTAAGTGAACGCATGCGAGGCGACAAATATCGCCCATCGACTATCTCGCCTCTCATAACGTCTCAATGCAGATCTGTTTGGTTCTAAAATTTGACTGTGAACCTGTCACGTTGAAGACATCACAAAAGTAATACTACTCCCCGAGGACCCCTACTACCACCCCTACAGGTAAAGGACCTTTATCTGAGGAGTGTTACCCTTGACAAGGAACCATTATCCCTGTTGCCCGGTGGCCCGTGACTCTCCTCATCCCTGCAGTTGATCGGGGCTCAAGGGTTTATTCAGTTACCTACATTACGGGTCCCGTCTCGGATCCACTGTAGGAGTGCAACCCTCTTCGGACCTGCACACGAAATTAACTCTCATCGTCACCGTGGGTACCAGTCGCGGGGACTGAAATATACGTAACTCTGCAATACTCTCCGCTCTATCAGCTACCCGCTATAAACAGCGGAGCGTACGCAAGTGAATCTCACCTGATCACTCTCAGGCTAGGCCCAAAACGGTCGGTG
>BLSH010321247.1:1022925-1046955 GCA_018402905.1 Glandirana rugosa | reverse complement strand
AGGCGTCAGCTTTACCAAAAAGAGCTGTAGCAGCCAAGTACACTCATAAGGCCCTCACTACGCCCAAGGTGTGTAACTCAAAGCTCCTTTGGGTGCGATGGACGAGGGCACAGCGAAGTCAGGATAACATCTTCATTGATGTGAAAGGAAGAGACTACCTTCGGAAGGAAAGAGGGAGAAGGTCACAAGACCACCTTATCCCCAACCAGCACTAAATAGAGAACTTGCACGATAGTGCAGCTAATTCCAACATCCGTCTAGCAGAAGTAATGGCTACCAAAAGCCACCTCCTGCGACAGAAGTTGTAAGGAAACCTCCTGAGTTTCTCATAAGGTGGTTTCTGAAGAACAGAGAGCACCAAATTCAAATCCTACGAAGCCATCGGAGATCTTACCCGAGGCGCCACATGTCGCACACCTTGTACAAGGTACGAATTAGAGAGTGTGAGACCAAGGCCTCTGAAAGAGAATGGCTAAGGCTGAAATTTGGCCCTTGATAGTACTGAAGGCCAATTTTTTGTTCAGGCCCTCCTGTAAAAAGGTCAGGACCCTGGATACGACATAAGAGCGGGGGTAAAGCCCCCCGCCTCACACCAAGCAATGTAGGCCTCCCAGGTGCGGTGATAGATCTTGCGAGAAGTACACTTGCAAGCTTTTAGCAAAGTAGGGATTACGGAGTCGGAGACTCCCCTGTCCCACAGCACCGGGGACTCAATAGCCAAGCCGTCAAAGCCAGCGAAGGTAAAGCAGGGTGCAATATGAGTCCTGGAGACAGAAAATCGTCTCGCATTGGGAGCCGCCATCCGCCACCATTTGCACCACGACGGTGTACCAAGTGCGCCGGGGCCAATCTGGGGCTACCAGAATTGTTGGTATCCCCTCCGTCATTATTCTGCGTACCAATCTCGGAAGCAGTTGAATCGGAGGGAAGGCGTGCAGGAGACGATAAAGGCTCCAGGGGCCATTAGAGCGTCCGTGGCCACTGCCGACGGATCCCTCATTCTGGACACAAAGACTGTCACTCTGTGATTGAACCGGGACGCCATGAGATCTATATCCGGCGTCCCCCATCTGAGACAAATCAGATCGAACACCTCCGGGTGGAGGGACCACTCCTCTCGGTCCAGCGTCTGGCGACTGAGAAAGTCCGCCTGCCAGTCCTCCACAGCTGGAATGTAAACCGCCGAAAGAGCCGGAACGTGAAGTTCCACCCAACACAGTATTAGAGCTGCCTCAGCTGCCGCCGCTGGGCACCTTGTGCCCCCCTGATCATTCACATACGCCACCGCTGTGGCATTGTCTGATGGAATTCAGATCGGACGGCCTTGCAATCCCATTGTCCAATGAAGGGGACCCAGTCCGATTGCTCTCAGTTCCAGCACATTGATGGGCAGCCGAGCCTCCTGAGCCGATCAATGGCCCTGGGCCGAAGCTTGCCCAAGACTCGGCCCCAGCCCGTCAGGCTGGTGTCAGTGGTGATAATCACCCACTAAAGAGGCAGGAACGGCTTCCCCTGCGTTAAAGCCGGGTCCCGTAGTCACCAGATCAGGGACGCCCTGGTCTGGGGGCTCAGCCGGATAGGACGGTCCAACGACCGATGGGACTTGTCCTACCGAGTCAGAATTGCTCGTTGGAGAGGATGAGTATGACTCTAGGGCAAAAAGGCGACGCCTCAAATGACGAGACCATGAGCCACAGTACCCTCATACAGAACCGTAATGAAGACTGACGGTGCGACAAGAGGGTGCGCACAGCCGACTGTAGACTCTGCAGTTTTGCTGGAGGGAGAAACACCTTCGCCCGTTCCGTGTCCAAAATGAGGCCCAGATACCCCAAACGGCAGGAGGGGGCCACTGATGACTTTTTCAGGTCTAGTAACCAGCCGAAGTCCAGTAAGGATGCCATCGTTACGCTCACATTCTCCTCCAGAGCCGAGACCGAGTCCGCTAGCAGGAGCAGATCGTCCAGGTATGCCACTATGGCAATGCCTTTCTGACGCAGCAACGCCAACACCGGAGCTAACACTTTGTAAAGACCCGGGGTGCGGAGGTCAGGCCAAAAGGAAAGAGCCACGAATTGGAATGGCGATCCCCCACCGCGAATCGCAGGAAACGCTGGTGACGAGGATGGATGGGTACATGGAGGTACGCGTCCCTATCCACTGACGCCAAGAATTCTCCCTGGCGGAGGGCGGCCACAATCGACCGAACAGACTCCATCCGGAACTATCGCGCCCTGACATACTTGTTCAGAGCCTTCAGGTCCAGGATGGTCCGAAAACCCTCCCCTTTTTTGGGTACCACAAAAAGGTATGAGAAAAACCTCTCCCCTGAGGGAACCGGGACAAAACCCTTTGGTCCAAGAGAGCCTGCACTGCCTCGGATAGGGCCTTGCGATCCCGCGGGAGATTTAAGTATTAAGGGAAGAACCTGTCTGGGGGTGGAAAGAGAAACTCTATCCTGTACCCGGTGGACACCACTTCCCGGACCCAGCAGTCTGCAAACACGGGTCAACCACCGCTCTGCGAACCCCAGAAGGCGTCCTCCCCACCCGACCTTCAGGTGGGGGCAACCCATCAGGCTGAGGAAGGCTTGTCCTCTGCCAGTGCCGTCTTTCGGCCCCTGCCGCGACTTTACCAGAGCGGGTCCCTTTACCTACCGTGCTCGAGGCACGAAAAGGGCTTCTTCTGACCTGAGGGGGAAGGCTCCTGTCTACAGCGAAACTCACGCCTGCGGGGCTCCGGAAGGAAGGTGTTCTTACCCCCCGTGAAATCCTCGATGATTTCATCAAAACGTGGGCCAAAGAGACGTCCACCCTGAAAGGGGAGGTCAGCCAAACCTCTCTTGGAAGCGTGGTCGCTCGACCAGGAACGCAGCCAAGAATTCGGCGAAGCCTGACGGCCGAGATCGATATTCTGGACAACAGGGGCAGAAATTCCATGGCCGCATCACAGAGATATTCGATCCCTTGGAGAAAAGACTCAGCCTTCTGCAGCGCCTCCATCAGGCGACCGCCTGCTAGATCCTTCATAAGGCCTTCCACGCATTCAGATAGATGCTGTGCCGCCATGGCCGAAGCCAGGGTCGGTCATACAACAGAGCCCCCATGCTCAGAAACAGGGACTTCAAAAGTGCCTCTGTCTTCCTATCAGCGGGATCCTTAAGAAAGGAGTCCCTATCGTAGGGATATTAGGCGCCCTAGTAAGGCGTGCAATCGGTGGGACCACCGCAGGGGACTCCCACTTTTTAGAAGCTCTCCTCCAGGGATAGCGAACCGCAAAACGTGATGACAGTGAGGGGAAACGCTGTGGGCGCTGCCATTCACTATATAGGAAATGGTCAAAGAATTTGTTATAAGGATTAGTCTTGGGGGGCCCTGGGGGGCCTAAAAGATCCGCACACCTACGCAGCAGATCGTGAATCATCATCTAGATCCAGCTGCAACATAGTGCGAATGCCAGCGACAATGGTGGCCACAGGTGCTGCCTCTTGTGCAGCTGCTAGCCCCTGGTCCCCTTCAGGAGGCACACTGTCACCTCCTGTCTCTTCATCAGATAGGTCTGCAGGGGTCCCAGAGACCCCTGATGCCAGCTCTGGCTCAGATTCCTCCCCCGATGACAATTGAAGGGGGGCGCTTCCTGGGGGCCCGCGGAGCGGCGTCCCCACAGGGAAAACTCGGTGAAAACCGTTTAGAAAAAGGCCCCTTGATCCGATCGGGGGGCTGCTGATGCCACCTCAGGATCAGTCATAGCTTTTTTTTTTTTTTTTTTTTTTTAAGGAAAAATGACACAAAAAAAGGAAAAAGGGGGCGCCCACACCCACAGTCTTACTGAGGACAGTGCCCACCACCACCAGCACCCAGGGGGAGCCCAGCTATACTTGCAGTTGCTGTGCTGCGTGTCACCACCGTTTCTGAAGAGGGGAGAAGCTGCAGCCACGTGTAGATGCAGAGCATGCAGTCAAAATGGCCGCTGTGAAACACTAGAGGCCGACACACCCTTTCAGGAAACGTGCAGTACGGAAATAGGCTGCTTCGAGCGCTAGAGGGAAAGCCCCATAGGCTGGGAATGTCCGCGGTCCGCGGCAAAATGGTGACGGTCCGCTGCAAAATGGCGGCGGTCCGCCGCAAAATGGCGGCCGGTCGCCGCATGGCGATCCGGATGAGAAGGCCGGGAAATCGCCGTGGTGCTGGGGGGGGGGAGGGGGGGCGTGTGGCGGGGGGCAGGGAGCTATAGAGTCCCAACATAGGCTATCCCGGGGCGTTACAAGAACCCAGTTGCGGCAGTCGTCGGGCCCCCACATGCCCCTAGGAAGGGGGGCGCTCACTTACCAATCCGACGCCCCGGTAGCCGCCTAAGCAGACTTTGCGCCCTTGACGGCGGTATGCTGCAGGCCCAAGTCGCCCAGCCGAATCGCATCGGTAGAGGGGGACCAGCAGGGGGATTGCACCCCGGGCCGCCCGCACAGAACGGGCCGGATGCGGCGGGTCCCTAGTGACGGGACTGGCTTCGCATCATGTTGGCCAGGTCGGGGAAAGTACAGAGCTCTAGGACTCTCTATGCCCCGACCGGCTTCTTGATAGCAGATCATCTTGATTGCAGTAAAAAATAAAAATAAAATAAAAAAGAAAAATGGTCATAATCAGGACCGCAGTTCCCTATAGGGAAGCCAGGTCAGCTCCTTGCGAACTAGGCATTGAAACTGAAGAGCTATACAGGAAGGGGGTTTGATGTAGGAAAGGAGGACAGCCCCCAGGGGAGGGGCCAGCTGTTTCTTTTCCCTGCCTAGTTAACTCCTAGTAGTAACGGACATAAAACCAACAAAGTCAAGGAAGAGCTGCGTCTGTCAGTGAACGTAAGGAGAAAAATCACTTTATTCACTTTACGTTGTGTCTGGTATTCTCTGTGCAGTTCACACATTACCCTCATAAAGACTGACTGAACTACTCCCAGAGATTGCATCTCCCCATCCTGCCTTGTTGCTAGGATGTTGCTAAGACATGCCCAGCTGTTACTGTTTTACCTCTGCTTTGTCTCAGAAGCCTTATATTCTCATCAGGGCATAATAATGCTGATTTTATAAAGTGTCTGAGCTAATGCTGATGTCCTTATCAGCTGGAATATTTTGACCTTCTCTCACTTGGAGATGGGCTGTGTAAGGCCACCTAAATATACAACAGGGTCTATTCAGCCTACATGCAAAGGTCTTTGCCATATGCCTTCCATGAAAATCTGTCTCTTATAGTATGTCTGCAGCTTTTGCATAGGTCTGTTTCTTCCAGGACTACAATATTATGTTTTACTTCACACCTAATGCTTTATGTGAAGTAACTATTTTAGTGCTATGCATGTTATTTTTCATTGACACTGTCTGTATATAACCCATATACTTACACTCATGCCAGGACCTCTGGTATGTTCAGGTCTGGTTTGGAAGCTGTACTTTTTTTTGTGTACCAATGTTTTGCTACATATTCTGTTGCTGTATTTAACCGCTGTTTACCACTACCTGTATCCTCTAGGGGTGCTCCAGAAGTTAGATGTATCACAAGTTAATAATCAGCGACTGGGCTAAAATATAGTAAATTTCAGGCCTTATATAATGATTTTCAGGGCCTTTGAGTCTGTGTAATGCACACTTTTTGTTGTCTGGTTGCAGCATAGGCCTCTTGTATGTATGCATAAACGGCATGATGGTAGCTTTCTGAGGACATACAGTATATACAGTTACCAGCCACTTTATTAGGTATACCTGTTCAATTGCTTGGTAACACAAATTGCTAATCAACCAATCACATGGCAGAAACACAATGCATTTAGGCATCTAGACGTGGAGAAGAAGAGTTGCTGATGTTCAAACCAAGCAAAGGGTGGATTTAAGTGACTTTGAAAGTGGCATGGTTGTTGGTGCCAAATGGGCTGGTCTGAGTATTTCAAAAACTACCGATCTACTGGGATTTTCACACACAACCATCTCTAGGGTTTACAAAGAATGGTCTGAAAAACAGAAAATATCCAGTGAGCGGCTGTTGTGTGGACGAAAATGCCTTGTTGATGTCAAAGGTCAGAGGAGAATGGGCAGACTGGTTTGAGTTGATAGAAAGGCAACAGTAATTCATTTAACCACTCGTTACAACCAAGGTATGCAGAATTCCATCTTTGAACGCACAACATATCAAACCTTGAAGCAGATGGGCTACAGCAGCAAAGGACTACACCGGGTACCACTCCTGTCAGCTAAGAACAGGAAACTGAGGCTACAATTTGCACAGGCTCACCATGATTGGACAATAGAAGATTGGAAATATGTTGCCTGGTCTGATAAGTCTCAATTTCAACTGTGATGGTAGAGTCAGAATATGGCATAAACAACATAAAAGCATGGATCCATCCTGCCTTGTATCAACGGTTCAGGCTGGTGGTGGTGTAATGGTGTGGGAGAAGTTTTCTTGCCACACTTTGGGCCCCTTGGTACCATTTGAGCATCGTTTAAATGTCAGCCTACCTGAGTATTGTTGCTGACCATGTCCATCCCTTTATGACTACAGTGTACCCATCTTCTGATGCCTCCTTCCAGCAGGATAATGCACCGTGTCACAAAGCTCAAATCATCTCACCACTGGTTTCTTGATCATGACAATGAGGTCACTGTACTCCAATGGCCCCCACAGTCACCCGATCTCAATCCAATACAGCACCTTTGGGATGTGGTGGAACAGGAGATTTGCATCATGGATGCTCGTTGAATCTACGCCACAAAGAATTAAGGCAGTTCTGAAGGCAAAAGGGGGTCCAACCTGGTACTAGCAAGGTGTACCTAATAAAGTGGCTGGTGAGTGGACTCCCACTGCTCATGTGTGCCCTGAAATTGCTGTGTCCTTGGAACATGGATCAGGGTGCATCAACAGGCTGTGAGAGTCACCAGAACAGTGCAGTGTCACTTTGGTGACATTGTACTGCTGTAGCTAGTGATCATTCACAATGGCTGGCTGCTCTGATATCACTGTGTGTTAGTGCAGCAAGCCATTGTCTCTGATCACTAGCCACAGCAGTTCAATGTCACCAGGCCAGTGCAGCCATTCACAGTGTCCCTGATCACCACCACACCAGTCCAAGTGTCACCAAACCAGTGTAGCTGGAAACAGTTTTCCTGATCGAGGCCACACCTGTCACTGTGTCACCAAACCAATGTACGACATCAACAATGTTCCTGATTGCCACCACACCAGTGTCACCAGACCAATATATGCCAGCAACAGTGTTCTCGATAGCCACTACACTAGTCCCAGTGTCACCAGACCAATGTACACCATCAACAATCTTCCCAATCACCACCACATCAGTTCCAGTTTCACCAGGCCAGTGTAAGCCAGCAACAGTGTTCCTGATTGCCACAACACCAGTCCCAGTGTTAAAAGACCAGTGTATGCTATCTGCGGTGTTCCTGATTACCACCACATCAGTCCCAGTTTCACCAGACCAATGTAAGCCAGCAACAGTGTTCCTGAGTGCCACCACACCAGTCCCAGTGTCACCAGACCAGTGTACACCATCAACAGTGTTCCCAAACACCACCACACCAGTTCCAGTGTCACCAGACCAGTGTAAGCCAGCAAGAGTGTTCCTAATCGCCACTATACCAGTCCCAGTGTCACCAAACCAGTGTGTGCCAGCAACAGTGTTCCTGATCACTGCTACACCAGTCGCTGTGTCACCAGATCAGTGTATGCCATCAACGTTGTTACGGATTTCCACCACACCAGTCCCAGTTTCACCAGCCCAGTGAAGGTCAACCACAGAATTCCTGATTGCTGCCATATCAGTCCTCAGTGTCATCAGACCAGTGTAAGCCAGAAATAGTGTTCCTGGTCACCACCACACAAATCCCAGTTTCAACAGACCAGTGTAAGCCAGCAACATTATTCCTGATTGATGCTACATCAGTGCCAGTATCACCAGCAAGTGTCCCTGATCACTGCCAAACCAGTCGCAGTGTCACCAGGCCAGTGTAAGCCAGCAAGAATGTTTCTGATTACCACTACACCAGTCCCAGTTTTGCCAAAGCAGTGTAAGCCAGAAACAGTGATTGCCACCACATCAGTACAGTGTCACCAGAGTCAGTGCACTGAGCAACAGTGTTCCTGGTCACCACCACACCAGTTCAATGTTGCCTCTGCCTGCCATTTGTACTGGCTCTGGGCTGTTTATTGACCTCATTTCTGCCTGTTGCCTGTAGCAATCCTTTGCCTGTTTGCTGACCATCAGTGTTGCCAACCACCAGTAAATTTACTGACAGTTTGTAAAAATCTGTGATTTTTTTTACAACTGTCTGTAGATATTAGGGGCTGATAATTTGTCATGCTGTGTTGAGTTTTTAGGTGTAAACCAGGCAAATTACTTGTTAGGGGTATTGTCAGTGTTTCCATATAGTGTTTATACTGTTCTAATATCAGTTGTTTTAGTTTTTAATAGGAATTCTGTACTTTTTTCAGGTTGCCAGTAAAAAATGTGCTCTGCCAGTAAATTTGACATGGTTTGTCAGTAAAAAATGCTGCAGGAGGTTGGCAACACTGCTGACCATGTCTCTGCCTGCCACCTAAACTGACCCGTCTGCATGTCCCACTGACTATGTTCCTGCGAGACACCAGTTCCAGCTAGCCGCCTGGAAAACCGCATTCCTGGAACCATAGGAACTCTTTTTTTTTTATGAAAAAAAAAAGTTTATTGATTTAAATACTGTGAAAATATGATTTGACTTTACAAAGTGTTTTCTTTTATTTGTGATTTGCATATTATCTTATGTAATTTTTTCTTTCACATTAAAGTTTCATTCAATATTGTTGAATAATACAAGAAGTACAGTACATAATACTCAAATTTGTTGATGATTAAGAAACACAAATAAATCAATCATAAAAAGAGGATCCAATTATCAAAAATTGTAAAGACAGTCCAGAGGTATCACAATAAAAGTAACATCCAGAGTCATATTATAAACAAGAGCCAGTATTATAACAACAGGAGAAAATGTGAGAATACTCTGAAACCTACATGCTAAACACACTGGAGAGATTATATTTAAGATAGCACTATAAACCTTCTAGAATGATATTGGTAAATAGGAGAAGAAAAAAATATGGAATGCTTCACGACTTTGCATGTCATCCTTGCGCAGGGGCCATGATATTCTTCTCTGTAACGTTCCAATTTTAGTATATTTCCTGCCGAAGCAAGGGCCATAGGAACTCTTTTATTCTCTTTGTTCAGCCGCCTGTACTTCCTGGCCATTCCTGGGTGCAGCTACGTGACAGTAGGCTAGGCTTGCTTGGCTTAAGATACAAAATTAGAAGGTATATACTGCACTAAAAACTCCGATTATGAAAAAGATGTAAAAATGATGTGACTATGGACTGCTGAAACCAAACTAGGGATATCAAAATAAAAAAATACAATTGTGCTAATCCTATTATCTAATCAGAAAAAATATATAAAGTGCCTTGAGTGCAAACATGTGCAAAGAATGTAAGTGCAAAAAAGTGCAATATGAACCACAATATTATATAAAGTACTGTTTGCAAAAAATATTGATATAAACAGACTAATAAATAATATGCAAAATTCAATTTATAAAAGTCCATATATCCATGAGTCTTCATAGAGATTGATAGAAGAGTTCAGAAAACAAAAGTTCCTTCACCGAGTGCTATGAAAAAGCAGACGTCTGTGACACCCCACACTCTATATATAGGAACTCTTACCAGAACGGTATGACTACCTATCTCTAGGATAGTCAAAAAAGCGGGCAGATAGCCTCTGCAAGCATAAATGTCAGATGGGATGAAAGAACTCTCCTTAGAAATTATAACTTGTATTCTCCCTCCACCCCCGTATCACAGCGGCGGATTCACCAGATGGAAAGGGACCATAATTCCGCAGATAAAAACACGCATAAACTATTCAAATCAAGGTTGCCAGCAACAAACGAAACACCCGTGCTTCCGGGATCACATAGGGTGCGATGACGTCAATACGTGGCGCTGCCCGACATGTTTTGTTACAGATGATGTCTTCCTGGGACACGGGCGATGCATTGAGCCATCGCTTCTGATGTTTGAATTTGTGTGGAACACATAGAAGCCCAGAATCGCTCTGAGAGTGCTGAGACGCCCAAAACATGCAGGTGGATTGGGAGTCCCAGACATACGGCGATATGACAGGGCTATTGTATTTCAGAGGATTCTAAACTGGCGGTTCCACACTGATTCTAATCTCTGGGTATCCCTGGAGAAATACATGGTGGGCAGGAATTTATCATACGCCCCGTGGTTGTTTCGGGAACACAGGGGATTGTCAGATACTACGTCCCCACTCACGACCCATGCTCTTGCAAACTGGGACCAGATTAATCAGATTCTGAAGTTGGCTCCCTCTGGGTCTCATTTGGCCCCACTGGGCGGGTTCTTGTGGCTTCCCCCCAGAGAACAAATGGCCTTTTTTGGGCCATGAGAGGACGATGGTAACGCCAGTTGTGGTAAGCTTATGAGGAACGGAAAGTTGCTGCCTTTTGACACCTTCCAGACCAGACATAGTGGTACCCGGATGAATTTCTGGAGGTATAGGTAGCTTCATCATTTTTTTGAAGTTCACGGCTCCTCTATTAGAGATATCTCCACACTAACCCCCTTTGAACGCCTTTTTGTAGAAGAAGAACCAATCCCGCACATGGTCTCAGAATTATACCAGCTGTTAAGTTCTACTACTTTTTAACTTAAGCCCGTATATATACAGGTGTGGGAGAAGGACTTAGGGCCTGAATTTACCGTTACTCAGCTGACTCATCTATACCAGTTCACTCACTCCAGCTCTATTGAGTCTAAAACAGAGGAAACAAACTATAAAATTCTATCTTGCTGGTATTGGGTGCCAGCTGACCTAGCACGTATTTACCCAACCACACCTGAACAATGTTGGTGGGGCTGTGGACACTGCCCTACAATCAGACCCTTTTGGGTTGACATTCAGTCCTAAATAAAAGAGATCTTAGGCTTGGATGAACCTTTAAATCCGATTCACTTCCTCCTGCACATCCCTCCTATCCCATTTAGCCATTTTAAGAAAAGTGCACATGGCACTGCGGCATGGCACCTGCTCCCAATTTATTGGAAGTGAGCACAAATTCCTACCAGGGAGGAGTGGATTGGCAAGGTGAATGAAATACGGGAAGCTGAGGACTGGATAGCGACATGCAGAGGTACCCACAACCGTTTCAATAGCATCTGGTCACCTTGGATAGACTATATTTATGACCCGGGGCAAATGTCTTCTAGCCGAGACCTGGCATTGCTGGAGTTGGCAGAACCCTCCCTTAAAACTTGTACTCAGCCAAGATAATATTCATTATGGAGTGGCGGGGCTCAGTGTGGGCATGGATATTCATTGCAAGATTTAAGGTATGCTCCGATATTCTTTTTCTCCTTTCTTTTTTCTTCTTTCTTCCTTTCTCTTTTTGAACAATACATACGTTTCTTGTTCTAAGGAATATAGTTACTGAACTGTAAGATGAGGTAGAGGTAGAGGTTGGGTATATGGCTTAGTGTCCCATCACTATTAGGACGGTCCCCTCTTCAGTGGGTGGCGCTATCCCTCCCTTTCAGTAATTAGCAATTTCTTTGGGGTGGTCCTGGTATTGGCAGAGTGCCTGGGGAGGTTAGTTGAAGGCGAATTATGCCCCCTTCTCCAGATGCCCAGGCCAGGTCTCTTCAGTAGTCACTCTAAAGTTATCTGCAGCACGTGCTGGCCTAGTGCCAGCCCCTGGGCTAACATGTCAAGGCTCTTCTATATATTTTTATGCCTACGCCAGTCATTGTTGTGCCCATTGCGCCTTCCCCTGTTCCTCAAAGGGGGAAGGTCCTATTATTCTCTAGTTAAATAATTGCTATTGTTCCTGATTATTTTATTATACCTTTATTATACTTTTTGTGGTTTGAATGTTTGTATCTTGCATTTGACACAGGTCCTTCTGGGCCTGCGTCTTTGAGTATGCGGAAAATGTTTATGTCTTAGCGGACATTTAAGCAGACAGCACCAGGAAGCAAGTGCTGTCCATTCTACAGCGTTTGTGTGTTCCTGAAGCGACCTGTTATCCTGATTGTCTGTTCCTGTGACCCGGCTTGTATTGACCCTGCTGTTGATCTCTGACTGCACTGACCTCGGCTTCCACGACCACTCTTCTGCCTGCACCCTTGTACCTCATTGCCCGCCTGTTAACAAACTCTGCCTGTACCCGACTATTCTCCAGCCTGATCCTTCTGTACTGCTCCACCAGCCTGTTTGCACATGCTCTGCGCAGGGGCCCTCTCCAACGAAGGATCTATGCACCTACCTGACCGGAATTACTCAAGCAGTAAAAGACTTACAAGAAGGGTACACCTGAATGGAAAGTAAAGTCCAGGAACTTTCCATGTCGGCCGCATCAAGCTCTGACCAGCCTGTGGGTTGTGCCATCATCACCCTACCCACCGAGCCAGAGGTGCCGTTACCAGCGCCTGTGAACTGTATTTCACACTGCAACCCCACACCTTCTCCTCGGAGGCCACTAAGGTGGGGCTGGTTATCTCTCTCCTACGGGATGAACCCCAGGTGTGGGCCCACCGTCTCCTGGAACAGAAAGCTCCGGAAATAGTTGACCTGAACCTCTTTTTCCGGGCCATGGCGTTACTCTATGAGGACTCCCACCAGGCCATGACCGTGGAGGCAGCTCTCCATGCCCTCCAGCAGGGTCACCGTATGGCGGAAGACTACATTGCGGAGTTTTGGCATTTGGCTGCTGAAACAGCATGGAATGATGTGGCCCTCCACCACCAATTCCGGTTGGGCCTGTCCGAGCCGTTGAAGGATGAATTGGCTCGAGTGGGGACACCCCAATCCCTCGAGGCTCTGATTGACCTGGCCATCCAGGTTGACCGCTGTCTGCAGGAACGCAGGGCCGAGTGATCTGCAGGAAACCTGCTGTAGATCTTGCATACTGAGCACCCATGCACGCCACTTACCCCCGAAGAGAGATACAGACGTCTCAGTCACAACCTGTGCCTTTATTGTGGAGGTTCTGGGCGTCGTGTCCGGTTGTGCCCAGCAAAGGGTCCCATCTCCCCCGAGGGAGTGATCCTGTCCTGGCCCGACCAGGCAACTCATCTGGTGCTTCCCCTGTCTCTACAACTCCCCAACGGGAGTATCCAAGTCCCAACCATCCTGGATTCAGGCTCCTGCAGCTGCTTTGTAGACCTATCCTTTGCAGCACAGCACCAGATTCCTCTTAAACCCAAGGCACACCGGATGGTCATCCGCCTGGCTGATGGATCAATCATCAAGTTGGGTACAGTTTGCCATGAGACCATTCCCCTCCTCACCAAGACTGTCACTGGCCATTCTGAGTACCTGCTCTTAGATGCTATTGCGTCCCCGCTTTTCCCAGTCATCCTCGGCCTCCCATGGCTGCGGGCACACTGCCCCAACATTAACTGGGCCACAGGGGACATTCGGTTCACGTCCATATACTGCTGGCATCACTGCCTACAGCAACCCCAGGAGCCTTCTTCCTCTGTCCTATGCCTGGATCCTGACCCTGACCAGGAAACCCGAGATGCAGTCCCCCCGGCTTATCACGATTTCCTGGATGTATTTTGTAAGAAGGGGGCAGACAAGTTGCCACCTCACCAGGCCTACGATTGTCCCATCGAACTATTGCCAGGTGCAGAAGTACCTATCGGCAGGATTTACCCGCTTTCCGAGGAAGAGCTAAAGGCCCTCAAGGCCTATCTAATGAAAATCTAGAGAAGGGTTTTATTCTGCCATCCACGTCCCCTGCTGGAGCGGGAATATTCTTTGTTGAGAAGAAAGACTGGTCTCTGAGACCGTGTATAGACTACCGGGACCTCAACAAGATCACCATCAAAAACCACTACCCCTTACCCCTAGTACCCGAGCTGTTCCAGCGGCTGGGCGCTGCTACCATTTTCTCCAAGCTGGACCTCCGTGGGGCATAAACCTTATTCGCATCCGAGAGGGTGACGAATGTAAAACGACCTTCAGAACAAGATTCGGCCACTACGAATATCTGGTAATGCCTTTCGGGCTCTGCTACGCTCCCCGGCCACCTTTCAGCACCTGGTGAATGACCTGTTCAGGGACTACCTAGATCAGTTCGTCATAATCTACCTGGACGATATTCTCGTCTTTTCGCCATCCTTGGAAGAACACAGCAGGCACGTCAAGTGAGTCCTGGGGCGTTTACGACAACATGGAGTATATGCAAAGGCCGACAAGTGTATGTTTGAACTTTCCAGCATCCCTTTCTTAGGCCTCATCATCTCAGTCTTAGGGGTCACTATGGATCCACAAAAGGTCTCTGCCATCCTGGACTGGCCTGCACCAGTAAACAAGAAAGGGTTCAATGGTTTGCAAAATTTTACCGGAAGTTTATTAAGGGGTTTTCCGCCGTGATTGCCCCCATCACTCAGCTGATGCAGCAAGACTACCGATTCCGGTGGACTCCTGAGGCTCACGAGGCCTTCCTAACGCTCAAGAAATTATTTACTTCTGCTCCTGTCCTGAAGCATCCGGATCCAGTCTTGCCCTATATCCTGGAGGTGGATGCCTCGGAGACCGCAGTGGGGGCCGTCCTGTCACAGAGACAAGGCCACAAGGCTTCTCTCCACCCCATCGCATTCTTTTCCCGGAAGCTCTCGCCACCAGAGACCAACTATGATGTTGGGGATCGAGAGCTGTTGGCAATCAAATCTGCCTTGGAGGAATGGCGGTAATTGTTGGAGGGAGCCGCACACCCTGTTCTGGTCTTCACAGACCACAAGAACCTTGAGTACCTCCGGACTGCAAAAAGACTCAAACCCCGTCAGGCATGATGGGCACTCTTTTTCTTTTTTAATCAAGAACAGCGTTTATTGAAGTTATTGCAGGATAATGACAGACATAGAAAAAAACAAGATGCAACATGCACCCAATATGCGTGAGCAGAAGGATGCACAAACTTACGTATTTAGTAGTATGTATTCTCGTAGTCCCCACATCACCCCCAACCCCTGTCTGTTGAGGCCGGGGATAAGTGGGTGGCACAGCCACCAGCAGGGTAAGATATAGACTAACATCCACCTCCGGTGACCCCCAAGCCCCCAAGACCCAAATTCCAAGGAAACTAATATCAAACCGTTGATCAGGATGGACACCTTAGTCAGCATGCCTATTCTGCGCATGTGGAGGAATCATCTAGCCACCTGTCCCAGATTTTGTGGTACTTGTTCGGGATCCTCTTTGTTTATGAAGAGCTTTTTTATATGGCAGAGTCATGTTAATAGCCCCCTTCCACTGCTGCAATGTCGGGGGAGCCTCCCGAAGCCACGTCCTGGCAATCATCAGCCTGGCTATGAATAGCGTCTCCTGCAAGAAGATGTGGAGATATTTGTCTGTTTCTGAAGTGGGGAGAAGTCCCAATAGACAGTGCCTGGGGCTTAGGGTGAGAGGAGAGCCCATCCGGTCATGAAGGAATTTGATCACCTGGCTCCAATATTCCTGTATACGGAAGCATGTCCACATCAGGTGATAGAATGTGGCTCCCGGGTCAGCACATCTAGGGCAGGTGGGATCCCGATCGGGTCGGTATCTGGAGATTCTATGTGGTGTAAGGTAGGACCTATGCAGCATGTACAGGTGAGTTAACCGGTCAGAGAGCCTGGGAGATACAAGTTTGTAGCCCTCCAGGATCTCCTCCCACTCCTCATCCCCAAGCTCCCCCACATCAGCCTCCTAACACGCCCTCAGACTCTGTGCCTGTTCAGAGGCCGCAGGTAGGATAATACAGTTGTAAAGGGTGGAAATAAGCTTTTTAGAGTCATGTCCGTTGACTATATCCAGCAGGGGCAAGGAATCGAGGCTGGGGAGAGACCCCCCAAATTGGGAACGAAGGGAGTGCCGAAGCTGGAGATAACAAAAAACATATGATTGGGCAGACAGTGTTCATCTATCAGCTCCTGAAATTACTTTATACCATTGATTCCCAGGACCTGGGAGAGATATACGACGCCCCTGCTAATCCACTGTATGCGCGCTGGGACCGTGAGGGTTTCTGACAGGGCTGGGTTGTCCCAAAGTGGCATGTGGGTATGGTATGGTGAGGCGTGTATATATTTCATAGCCTGCTGCCAGATACCACGGTGGTGGTGCAGCATTAGCCCCCAGTCACCCTGTGGAGGCCGACGGCGGGGCTCGCTGAGGATGGCCTGGAATGGGTGGGAGGTGGGGCTCGGGAGGTCCATACAGACCAGAGTGAGGTATCTGGTGCAATCTATATCTTTAAAAAAGAAAAAAATGGGAGAGCTGGGCAGCTATGTAGTACTTGGCAAGGTCTGGAAGGGCTGCGCCTCCGAGATTCATGGGTGCTTTCAAGGTCCTCCAGGATAGTTTGTGACAGGAGCTTCCCCAAACAAAGGAGTTGAGAATGGACTCCATTGCATAGAGGGTGCAGAGTGGGATAGAGCAGTTTGGGAAGCAGGATCATTTTGATTAAATTGATGCGCCCCATAACACCCAGAGGGAGAGAGGAGCACACCTGTGTTTTAGTTTTGAGAAGTGAGAACAGCGGCTCCAGGTTAAGTTTGTTGTATTCTTTCAGGGATCGGGATATTTGTACACCTAAATATTTTATTTGATCCTTCCTGATCAAAGGGAGAGATGCCTGTTCCTGCGTGGGGGGGGGGGTCCAAATCCAAAGGAAGGATATGGGACTTGCCCCAATTTATATGCAAGCCAGAAAAACGGCCAAACTCGCAGATAAGCTGCAGGACCACAGACAGCGATGGGCCAGCATCTTGAAGATACAAGAGCATGTCGTTCGCGTAAAGGCTGACCGTTTCTACCAGCTGTCCCTGATGAAGGCCTTTTATATTGGGGTGGGCCCGGATGGCGAGGAGCTCCACGGCCAGAGCATACAAAAGAGGGGATATGGGACAGCCCTGCCGAGTGCCCCGCGATAGGGGGAATGGATCTGACATTTTGCCGTTAATTTGTGTACGGGCGCTAGGGGCTTTGTAGAGGATTTGCAGCCATTTTATAAAATTTGGGCCAAAACCGAATCTGCGCAGGCACTCCCATAGATACCCCCACTCCACCGAGTCAAACGCCTTTGCTGCATCAAGGCTGACCACCACCTTGGACCTGACATTGTCGTGTGAAGCCTGAAGATTCATAGACAATTGTCTGAGATTAAATGCTGTGTTCTTATTGAGCATAAAGCCAACCTGATCAGGATGAATCAGGTCGAGGATAACTTTGTTGAGGCGTAGTGCCAGGGTTTTTGCAAGGATTTTGACGTCCAGTTGCAGCAGTGAAATAGGGCGATAAGACTCGGGGAGTGTGGGATCCTTACCGGGCTTAAGAATCAAGACCACGAGGGCCTCTCCCATTGACGCCGGGATGGTACTGGTTTTAAACATGTGAGCATAGAGCTCCCTCAGACTCGGGACTGTGACCTTGCGAAACTGGGAATAAAACTCTAGGGGTAGACCATCAGAACCTGGTGACTTGGAGGACGGGAGGCTGGCCATAGCCTCCTCAATGTCATCAGCAGTAATTGGGGCTTCTAATTGTGTGACCTGTTGGGCAGTTAGGCTAGGGAAGTCAATGGACTGCAAGAGTTCTATCAGTTCGTCAGGTGTATGTTGTGTGGTGGATGAGTAGAGGGCTGAGAAAAAAGTTGTGAATTCTTTAGCCACCAGGTCAGGATCTGTGATCACGTCTCCACCAGCTATCTTAAGACTGACAACCACAGGGGGCAAATGATCAAGGTGCGCCATGTAGGCCAACAGTTTACCGGCCCTTTCGCCGTGTTCAAAGATCCTTTGCCTGCTGAAGAAAATAGGTTGCTTGGCCTTCTGATAATGTAATTTATTCAGGAGTCTAGTCTGCTGTCTCAGATGGGCTGCAGTGGCAGGGGAGGGGTCAGCCAGAAACACCCGATCCACGGAACGGAGATGGTCCTCTGCCTGTTGCACTAGCATTCTGGAGGATGCTTTGTGTCTAGAGATATATGCCAACAGTATCATGCGTGCATGTAGCTTGAATGCCTCCCAGACCTCACCAGGCTCAGCCGAACCCCGGTTGGTCTGGAAAAAGTATTCCCATTCTCTCTGCAGACCCTCCACTCCCGATAGCGTGGAAAACCAGAACGAGTTAAGGCGCCAAACAGGAGACGACCCCGAGGTCTGCAGACGAAGGGTGATCCAGCAGGAAGAGTGATCCGACAGTAAACGAGTGTCTATGCCAGCCTCGATTAGATTGGGCATTAATGGGGGTGACAGCAGGATATAGTCAATCCGGGACATGGCTGTGTGGGCTAGTGTGAAGCAGGTATACTGTCTGGCGTCAGGGTGACAATGTCGTCAGGTGTCCGTCATGGCAAATTCCTGGAGAAATCTGCCAAATCTGGTGTTGCGGGACATATGTGGGGTAGAAGCCGGAGAATGAAGTCTGTCGAGAATCGAGTCTGCGACAGTATTGAAGTCCCCGAGCCAGATGGCTGGGGTGATGGGGAATTGTGCCATGAAGTCAGTGCCCTCCCGCAGCACCACAAATTGTGGAAGGAAAGGAGGGGGAATGTAGAAGGCTAGTACCTCAACTCCATAGACCACAGCGCGCAAAAATAAGTAGCGACCCTGGGGATCCAACCGCAGATCCAACAGTTTGAACTGGACCGTTTTGGCAATAAGGATTGCAATGCCTCGCGAGTGACTTGTGTAGGGGGCCTGATACAGCCAGCCCACCCAAGGCCTCTTGAGTGTCATCTGGAGGTGCCCTGTAATGTGGGTCTCCACCAGTATTGAGATTCCCGCTTTGAGCTGTTTGAGGTGGGCCAAAACTGCTAGATGCTTAGGTTTTGCGCAGAGACCCCTTCCGTGCCACACCACTAGTTTAAGGGGAGCCATGATGGTATTAGATGACAGGGGACCATGGCCAGATCCACAGGGATCACACTGAGCGGGCGATGGTGTACACACCGCCACCCCTCCAGTGGTGATATACTGTGCATACAGGCACATATTATACAATACGCTATTGATCTAAACGTTTCCTTCACAAGGGCGAGAACATAAAGGTGGAGGATGACAGGGTCAATTAACCAAGGGGCGATGGAAGCAGAGAATACATTTAAAGTCCACGTAGTGGTACATCGATGTCTTAATATACGCATATAACAGTTCCTCAAACACTCTGGCCCAGCTTAGGAGGAAAACACACTAACACCCAATATAGTCAGTGGGGCAGTGGCTGGCCAGGGAAACACAGCATAACAGTTAACTGGCATGAAGATCAAACTAAACAGGGGGGTCCAAGTGATGGCACTTGGGGTTCCAGGAAGATGTGTGGTGCCAGGGGGTGAACTACAACTGTAAAGCACACGTTGGGTTAGGGTGCACAGTTCCTGAGTGAGACAGTCCAACATTGCTTGCTCCGGTGTAGATATGTAAGGGGGGCTGCAAGGATCCATAGGCAGGTGGAGTTCAACATCTAGGCGATCAGAGGTCGCCGCTTGAAAGTCTGAGATAGGCGCCCCTTGCATATGTGGGGTTATGGTAACTGTGTGTTAGATAACAGTAGGAGGAAAAGCAAGGGCCATGTACTCACAGTGTCCGGATATGGAAGTCCATGTGGGCACAGTATCCCCTGGAGAGGGAGAAGACAGCAGGGACTCCAAGCAGCTCATGGGTAGAGTGTTCTCATTCATGCGCAGGGCCATCCGCCGCACGCCGCTCCAGCCATGCAAGCACCGAGTCTGGATCTTCAAAAAACTGGTCTCTGTTGTCCTCCACCACACGGAGCCGCGCCGGATACAGCATTGAATAGGTCAGCTGATGAGCCCGAAGCTGCCGCTTCACCTCAGTAAACTGGGCCCTTTTCTTCTGAACTTCAGCGGAGAAGTCCGGAAAGACCGCCACATGGCCGCTACCCACGGGTATGTTGCCCTTCTCTCTTGTGAGATGGAGGATGGCGTCGCGGAAGTTCAGGAACTTCGCAATAAGTGTGCACGGGGGGGCTCCACTCGGGGGAGGCCTTGCCGCCAGGCAATGAGCTCGCTGGACCACGAAGAAGGCTGAGAACGCCTCTCTGCCGAAAGTGGTGACCAGTAGATTCTCCAGGTAGGTAGGAGAGTCAGATCCCTCGGCCCGCTCGGGGAGGCCGACAAACTGGAGATTGCACCTCCGGAGCTGGTTCTCCATGTCATCCTGCTTGTGCATGACTGCATTGAGCTGATGCTGGAGCCTTTCAGTGGTCACCTGTAATGGGGGAAGCCCATCCTCCACATGGATAATCCGGAGCTCCGTTTCAGTTACCCTCTCCTGCAGCTTTTGAGCGTCCTGCCGGAGAAGTGATATGTCTATCTTAACTCCCTCAATCATGGAAGTGAGGGAGGTCCGGCACAGGGCCACCGCTTCAAGGATCCGTTCAGTGTCTCCCGTCGGCATCTCAGCTTCAGAGGAGGGGCCGCCGCCATCTTCCCCGGCCGAGTCTCTCTCCTCGTGGCGAAACTTGTCCAACTTAGCCGCAGCAGCAGACTTTTTTGATTTGGTGGATGCCATCAGAGGGTTTCTGCAGCGGGATACAGCAAGATTTAGAGTCACTTACAGCTGACTTATGTCCCCAGGATCAATAAACAGGATCTTAGACAGCGGAGCTCTCACTCAGAGCACCCTACGCCATGAAGCTCCAGGCCACGCCCCATGGGCACTCTTTTTCTCAAGGTTCCAACTTCACATTATCTATAGGCCTGGGTTGAACAATACTAAACCGGACGCTCTATCCAGGATGTTCAGTGACTCTGGAAATCCGGCCCCACCAGACACCATCCTTCCTTCCCAAAGTTTCTTGTTATCACAAGAGGACTTGCTATCCCGGCTCAGGCGGGCTCTAAGCAGCTTCACCACACCACCTGACCCTCGACTGGTACTGAAAGACGGGCTGTGGTGGTACCGTGACAAAGTCTTTATACCCGAGGAGCTATGCCTAACCATCTCTGAACTTTGCCACGATCACCAATTGGCCGGGCACTTCGGCAGTCGCAAGACACTTGAACTGTTGTCACGTTCCTTTTGGTGGCCCTCTGCTGACGAGGATTGTAAGAAATATGTCAGCGCCTGTCCAGTCTGCGCCCAAAACAAAACGAGTAGGGCCAATGCCTGGGGTCTACTAAACCCACTTCCCATTCCCAAGCACCCATGGTCCCACATATCCATGGACTTTATAGTCGAGTTGTCTCCCTCTGCCGGCTTCAACTCCATCTTTGTGGTCGTGGATCACCTCACTAAAATGGCCCATTTTATACCCATGAAGGGTTCCCCATCTGCTACAGAAACAGCGCAGGCCTTCATCAAGGAAATTGTCCGCCTCCATGGAGTCCCCACCAATATAGTTTCTGATCGTGGAGTACAATTCACATCTCAGGTCTGGAAGGCAGTATGCTCGGGTTCAGGCATTGAACTGTCATTCTGGTCTGCCTATCATCCGCAGACGTACGGCCAGACAGAGAGGACTAACCAAACCCTGGAGCAGTACCTCCGTTGTTACTCCTCATTCTCCCAGGATGATTGGGTCTCACTGCTTCCGGTAGCCAAATTCACCTACAACAACATGGTGCATTCGGCCACTAAGCAATCGCCGATTTGGGGGAATCTCGGCTACCATCCTGCATTTCCACCCGGCGTGATTCCAGAAAGCACGGTGCTCGTGGCCCAAAACATCACGGAATTCTTGGAAAAAAACAACCGACTGCTACAGGAAACACTATCCCAGGTGCTTAACAAGAGGGCCTTTGACAAAGGGAAGCAAGGGGAATTGGACCTGCAACCAGGCAACCGAGTTTGGCTGGCAACCAAAAACCTGAAACTTTCCTGCCCCTCCAAGAAATTGGGACCAAGGTTCGTTGGAACTTTCCCCGTGAAGAAAAGAATCAACAAGGTGGCATATGAGCTGACCCTTCCTCCAACCATGCGAGTCCATCTGGTGTTCCACGTCACGCTACTGAAGCCGGTGACCCAGGATCCCTTCCCGGGACGGAGAACAGCTTCACCGGGGCCAGTTCTGGTGGACGGAGAGGAGGAGTTTCAGTTGGAGGGTATTCTGGCTTGCAGGAAGAGGGGAGGCTCAACCCAGTTCTTAGTCAAGTGGAAGGGGTATGGTCCAGAGGAGAACTCATGGGAACCCGAGGATAATATCCACGCCAAAGAGTTTATTGAAGCATTCTGGAAGAAACACCCATAACTGAGAGCCTGGTTGGGCATCTGGAGGCTGCCCCTTGGGGGGGGGGGGCAATGTAAGGAACCTTCTCGGGCCATTGGACGGCCTTTGCGCAGGAGCACGTAGCGTGTGCGCGCGTGTATGCGCCGGCAATGGCGCCAATAGCGGCCATTTAAGCAGACAGCACCAGGAAGCAAGTGCTGTCCGTTCTAAACCATTTGTGTGTTCCTGAAGCGACCTGTTATCCTGATTGTCTGTTCCTGTGACCTGGCTTGTCTTGACCGTGCTGTTGATCTCCGCCTGCACTGACCTCGGCTTCCACGACCACTCTTCTGCCTGCTCCCTTGTACCTCACTGTTCGCCTGTTAACGAACTTTGCCTGTACCCGACTATTCTCCAGTCTGATCCTCCTGTACTGCTCCGCCAGCCTGTTACCGACACAGCCTGCATCACTACGCTTCTGCTTGCATGAGCTCCACACGGACCAGCATACCACCACCAGTGACCCAGTCCGACCCTCGTGCCTCCCTGCACTCCCAAGCCCCTGTCTACTCTATCAGGGGTTCCAGAATCAGGGTTGTAAGAGAGGTTGCCTACTGCATAAGTCAGACTCCACCACCAGGTACGTGATACGGTCCATGCTCGGGCAAGATCGTGACCATATAGTCGGGATCCGCCCACATGCTTGGACTGGCACCTGGCTCAGCCTCTCAGAGCCTGATCTGGCCACTCCCATCCCCTCCACAGCCCAGCGTTCCAGTGAGTGGGGGGGGAGACCAGAGAGCCGATGGCTAACAGTCACCAATCGGTGGTGTTTGATCGTCCGGTTCTCAGTGTTAAAGCAGGCAGGGGACCGATGCTGCATCCAGATAGGTAAGTATGAATCTGCAAAAAAAAAAAAGATTCCCATACTTCTCTTTTAACCAGTGGTGGCCCGTCCATCAGGGAGCAGAGGCGCCGCCCCCTCTCTCCTGTCACCCCCTCATTGTCATGGATAGATTCATGCATAGCATGAATCTATCCATGGCTGCCCATGACCACCCCCCCATCATTCATGCGGCCAGCCCCTTTGTGGCGCCGGCCGCATGAATTACCACAGTGGGGGGGTTTTCCATAAAGCATCTCATTAGAGCCGTAGGCAGTGGCGTATCATCCATGGGTGCAGAGTATGCACTGCACACGAGCCCCCGAGGGGGGGCCCACTGTGACCCACCCTGCACACATGGATGATTGTCCCTTGATAGCCGGGGATGATCAATGCGACGGGGGACAGCTGTAAGCACTTATCTCCATGCTTGACAGCCGCTTCTCCTCCTCTCCCTCCCATGGCTATCAGTGCTTACAGCTGTCCCCCCTCCATCCTCCCAGGCTGTTTGTGTCATCCTCCTGCTCCGCTCCCTCTGTTCTCTCCCCCGCTCCCCGTTCACCTTCTCCTCCGCTCCCCCGTTCTTCCCTGGCCACTGTGTCCTCCATCCAGTTCTCCCTTCCCCCACTCACCTCCTCCGCTCCCCCATTCTCCTTCTCCACTCCTCCGCTCCCCCATTCTCCTTCTCCAGCCACTGTGTCCTCCTCCGCCGCCCCCCTCCCCCCGCAGCTGGCTCCCTCCTCTCCTCTCCCGCTGGCTGTCGGGGGGATGTGTCAGGATGGAGAGCGGAGGAAAGGGCCGCCGGGAAAGGAGGCGAGAGGTAGGACTGTGTAGGGGGGCTGTCGGTCGCCCTCTCCTCTCCTCCCTCGGTC
>BLSH010321247.1:1008807-1022887 GCA_018402905.1 Glandirana rugosa | reverse complement strand
TTCAGTGCTGATTAAAAAAAAAATGTAAAAAAAATATTAAAAATATCATTGTAAAGAAATAAAAAAAAAAAATACTGACACCACCGCCCCACCCTGCGCTGCCGACACTGTCCACTGCCCCAACCCCCCCCCCCCCAAAAAAAATGTAAAAACATTAAATTGTAAAAAAAAAAAATACATTAAAATAAGAAACTGACCCCATCCACTGCTCTACTGACACCAACATCTGCCCTACCAACACCGTCCCCTGCCTTATACCTCCTCCTCACCCCCTTCCACAGAAGAACTGTAAAAAAAGAGAATTAAAAGAAATATCTAAAAAAAAATTGTAAAAAATGATTGATAATAATATAATAAAACAAATAAACTATTGACACCGTCCACTGCCCTACTGACACTGTCCAAATCCCCCCCCCCCCCAATATCGTTGTAAAATAAAAAACTATACAAAAATGAATTTTAAAAAATAAAATTGTGAAAGAAAAAATAATAATAAACACATTCTGAAACTGAACATTGCTCTACTGACAGCATCCACTGGGCGCCAAAAATTTTTTGAAAAAAATTAGATAAATAAATTGTAAAAATCTTAAAAAAAAATAAAAATAAAGAACTACTGACAACGTCCACTACCCTACTGACACAATCCTGAACATAATACACACCACTGTATACTCCACACTTCTCATCTGCACATACTACCCACCTCCATACACTCCACACTCCTCTCCTGCACATACTACCCATCTCCATACACTCCACACTCCTCTCCTGCACATACTGCCCACCTCCATACACTCCATACCCCTCTCCCTGCACATACTACCCACCCCCATACACACCGCACTCCTTTCCTGCACATACTACCCATCTCCATACACTCCATACCCCTCTCCCTGCACATACTACCCACCTCCATACACGCCTCACTCCTCTCCTGCACATACTACCCACCACCAACCACACCCCACTCCTCTCCTGCACATACTACCCACCTCCATACACTCTGCACTGTACATTTAACATTACTGCATTCTGAACTATGTAAGTCATCACAGACTCTATTAAACCACACCCCCTTTAACCACGCCCATTTTAGTACATTTTAAGCCACACCCATATTTCGCAGCGACGAGCTATGCGCAGCGCATTTTTTGCCCATGACTGGGGCCCACTTTTTACATGATATGCCCCTGGCCATAGGCTCTAATTCGCTTCAATAAAGTGTGGCTTGTGGCGCAAAGTGTGCCACCACAATCCCTTAGAATGGCAAATGAACATTTGCTTTTCTATCTGGGAACCGCTCTCAGGAAGCGCTGGTATGTTATTATTTTCCTGATTGGCGAAGAAGACAGGCGATCCTATATGACGCCTATCTCAGAGTGGAAGGAGGATGCCACACGAGCACAGAGAGCGCGCTCCCCGCTCGCCGGACTCTGCACACTGCCAGCACGCTTCCCGCTCATGGGCTCTGCGCACTGCCGGCTGGCTAATAGATGGAGTAGGTGCAGAACTTTGTCCCGACTTCGGGGGGGGGGGGGGGTGCAATGTACCCCACCTGTGATATTGGCTGCAATTTACCCCCGCCTGTGTTATTGGCTGCAATTTACCCCCACCTGTGATATTGGCTGCAATTTACCCCCACCTGTGACACTGGCTGCAATTTACCCCCACTTGTGTTATTGGCTGCAATTTACCCCTACCTGTGATATTAGCTCCAATTTACCCCCACCTGTGATATTGGCTGCAATTTACCCCCACCTGTGATACTGGCTGCTATATACCTCACCTGTGTTATTGGCTGCAATTTACCCCCACCTATGATATTGGCTGCAATTTACCCCCACCTGTGTTATTGGCTGCAATTTACTCCTACCTGTGATATTGGTTGCAATTTACCCCCGCCTGTGATATTGGCTGAAATTTACCCCCACCTGTATTATTGCCTGCAATTTACCCCCATCTGTGATACTGGCTGCTATATACCCTACCTGTGTTATTGGCTGCAATGTACCCCTACCTGTGTTATTGGCTGCAATTTACCCCACCTGTGTTATTGGCTGCAATTTACCCCACCTGTGTTGTTGGCTGCAAATTTACCCCACCTGTGTTATTGGCTGCAATGTACCCCTACCTGTGTTATTGGCTGTAATTTACCCCACCTGTGTTATTGGCTGCAATTTCCCCCACCTGTGTTGTTGGCTGCAAATTTACCCCACCTGTGTTATTGGCTGCAATTTACCCCCACCTGTGTAATTGGCTGCAATTTACCCCACTGTGTTATTGGCTGCAATTTACCCCTACCTGTGTTATTGGCTGCAATTTACCCCACCTGTGTTATTGGCTGCAATTTACCCCTACCTGTGTTATTGGCTGAAATTTACCCCACCTGTGTTATTGGCTGCAATTTACCCCACCTGAGTTATTGGCTGCAATATACCCCAACCTGTGTTATTGGCTACAATTTACCCCCACCAGTGTTATTGGTTGCAATTTACCCCTACCTGTGTTATTGGCTGCAATTTACCCCACCTGTGATATTGGCTGCAATTTACCCTCACCTGTGTTATTGGCTTCAATTTACCCCCACCTGTGACACTGGCTGCAATTTACTCCCACCTGTGTTATTGGCTGCAATTTACCCCTACCTGTGATATTAGCTGCAATTTACCCCCACCTGTGATATTGGCTGCAATTTACCCCCACCAGGTATTATTGGCTGCAATTTACCCCTACCTGTGATACTGGCTGCTATATACCCCACCTGTGTTATTAGCTGCTATATACCCACCTGTGTTATTGGCTGCAATTTACTCCCACCTGTGATACTGGTTGCAATTTACCCCCACCTGTGTTATTGGCTGCAATTTACTCCTACCTGTGATATTGGCTGCAATTTACCCCCACCTGTGATATTGGCTGCAATTTACCCCCACCTGTATTATTGGCTGCAATTTACCCCCACCTGTGATACTGGCTGCTATATATCCTACTTGTGTTATTGGCTGCAATTTACCCCTACCTGCGTTATTGGCTGCAATTTACCCTTACCTGTATTATTGGCTGCAATTTACCCCACCTGTGTTAATGGCTGCAATTTACCCCACCTGTGTTGTTGGCTGCAATTTACCCCACCTGTGTTATTGGCTGCAATTTACCCCCACCTGTGTAATTGGCTGAAATATACCCCACCTGTGTTATTGGCTGCAATTTACCCCTACCTGTGTTATTGGCTGCAATTTACCCCCACCTGTGTTATTGGCTGCAATTTACCCCCATCTGTGTTATTGGCTGAAATTTACCCCACGTGTTATTGGCTGCAATTCAACCCCACCTGTGTTATTGGCTGCAATTTACCCCCACCTGTGTTATTGGCTGCAATTTACCCCATCTGTGTTATTGGCTGCAATTTACTCCTACCTGTGTTATTGGCTGCAATTTACCCCACCAGTGTTATTGGCTGCAATTTACCCCACCTGTGTTATTGGCTGCAATTTACCCCCACCTGTGTTATTGGCTGCAATTTACCCCCATCTGTGTTATTGGCTGAAATTTACCCCCACCTGTGTTATTGGCTGAAATTTACCCCACGTGTTATTGGCTGCAATTCAACCCCACCTGTGTTATTGGCTGCAATTTACCCCCACCTGTGTTATTGGCTGCAATTTACCCCATCTGTGTTATTGGCTGCAATTTACTCCTACCTGTGTTATTGGCTGCAATTTACCCCACCAGTGTTATTGGCTGCAATTTACCCCACCTGTGTTATTGGCTGCAATTTACCCCTACCTGTGTTATTGGCTGCAATTTACCCCCACCTGCGTCATTGACTGCAATTTACCCCACCTGTGTTATTGGCTGCAATTTACCCCTACCTGTGTTATTGGCTGCAATTTACCCCACCTGTGTTATTGGCTGCAATTTACCCCACATGTGTTATTGGCTGCAATTTACCCCCACCTGTGTTATTGGCTGCAATTTACCCTACCCGTGTTATTGGCTGCAATTTACCCCTACCTGTGTTATTGGCTGCAATTTACCCCACCTGTGATACTGGCTGCAATTTACCCCACCTGTGATCCTGGCTGCTTTATACCCCACCTGTGATGCTGGGGCTGTATACTGTGTCCTGTGATGCTGAGCTGTATACTGTGTCCTGTGATGCTGAGCTGTATACTGTGTCCTGTGATGCTAAGCTGTATACTGTGTCCTGTGATGCTGAACTGTATACTGTGTCCCGTGATACTGAACTGTATACTGTGTCCTGTGATGCTGAGCTGTATACTGTGTCCAGTGATACTGAACTGTATACTGTGTCCTGTGATGCTGAGATGTATACTGTGTCCTGTGATGCTGAGCTGTATACTGTGTCCTGTGATACTGAGCTGTATACTGTGTCCTGTGATGCTGAGCTGTATACTGTGTCCTGTGATGCTGATCTGTATACTGTGTCCTGTGATGCTGAGCTGTATACTGTGTCCTGTGATGCTGAGCTGTATACTGTATCCTTTGATGTGATGCTGAGCTGTGTACTCTTGACACAATATGTGGAATACAGGGGACGGAGTGGGTGTATTCTATAAGGGGTGGGGCTTATGAGAAGTAGGAGGGGTCAAAAAGGAAGGCCGGGGCCTGGCACCCCCCATCCTAAAACTTCACCAGCCACCACTGCTTTTAACATGATGATCTTCAAGTGGTTAAGGGATTTATTCATTGGACAAATGCCACGAGCATTTGTCCAGTCTGCACAATGTATTTTATCTATTTCTATTACTTCCTATAATCAGCAAATCAGTATCCAAAATGCAGTATGTTTTCTCATTGAGGTCTTTTCAGAAAAATATGCTGCATTTTGGCCATTAGATGGAGCTGACAATCATGGTATAAGAGAAAATGCAGGGAAAATTTGTGTAGACAAATGTTTGTGACATCCATCCAACTCATGTTTTATAAACAGACCACAAGTATTATAATACATTATGATCATTATGAGCAGTCTTCAACTAGATTCATATTTTATGTATTTATATTGTCATTTTGTCATGAATATGTATATACCAAACCCTGAAACAAGTATTCTCACATACAATTGTAGCCAATGCTCCTATGGGGGTTGCTGAATGTTGTGGTTCACCTGATCACACTGCCCTCAGTCACAATTCTTCCTCACATCCGGAGTCACAGAACAGGCTGGTACTTTGTTTTTGTGTTTTTATTAGGGGATTGAACTTGGATGGGGTAGGGATAATTATGGGATGCCCAAAGATCAACAGTTCTTAATTAGGACCTCTATATACATCACAGTATATACACTTCTTCTTCACTCCAGCACTATTACTTGCTGCATATTACACTCCTTGTTCCTCTCTCCAGCACTATCACTTGCGGCACAGTACTCTTCGTTCCTCTCTCTGCACAATTACTTGGTTCCGGCCTAGCTAGCGCATGGTGAGGCCTGCTATAGTTGAAGCAGGACCTCCGGACCACCCATTACAGGCAGGGCAAAGTGTAGCAAAGTATAGGTGTGCTAGCTAGTACGATGGACTACAACTCCCAGCCCATCCTCCTTCAGGCCCGCCAGCCCCTCCAGCTGCAATGGCCTCCTCCACTGCCACAGTGACACCACAGTCCCACATTGGCTTCTGCATCCTTTCCAGACTGTCTCTCACCCCAATTTGCTCCGGCATGCCTCCTCCAGTTCCCCCAGGGCATGTGTCACTCACCGACTCCTGACACTTGCAGTTCCTCCACTGAAGATCTCTCCGATAGTGCTCTCTCCTGATGTCCTTTCTGCTCTGCCTTGCGCCTCCACTCCGGGATCTCACTCCTCCCAGCTGCACCCGAGCGCTCCAGGCCCAAGGTCACCCGAGACTGGGAGCTCCCCCTAGGCCGGGACAGCCTTCACCCTATCTCATCTTCAGACTTCCACCTGAACTTTCCTCCCAGACTGGGCTGACCCTGCCAATCCAAGTTGGGGATTAGTCAGGGCTCCTCAGAATACCCCAGGTGGCTACACCTCCCCTCCCACCTCTCTTTCCAGAAAACATCAGAAGCTTCTGATAAGGAGTGGGAAGTCCTGATGACACCACCTGTGAATCACCCAGCCCTACCCTGAGCCACTACCAGCCCAGAATCAAAACAGTCAGGCCTCACTAAATTTGCCTCAGCTACACAAAAATCTCACACTAAGCACCTACCTAGATGATGCTACACAATGAATAGGCATTTCAGGATGTTCTACCAGTGCCCTTTATCACATATCTGATGCCCCTGTGTGGCTCCGAAATGTTGCACTACACTGTTTGTGATGTGATCTTTCTTCAATAAAAAAAAAAGTTTGGACATAATTGAAGTTCCTTGGTGTGTTGGCGAATATTTACTTTCTGTCGTGTATACTCCAGTATCCAGCTGGTGGTCGCTGCAGCACCCTGGACCCTGAGAGCTCATTCCAGGAACATATGTAATGGGAATATAAGCTGTCTACCAGTACCTGTGACATATAAATTTAATAGTACATTGTTCCAATCGCCTACAATTTGAGAGTCTAAACAGACATTTGTGGACCTCGTTTTGTAAAAGAACATAAGAGTTCTTTTAATGAAACTCTACAATACAGTGGAGATTCTCATCCATGGCATTCAAGTTGGCAATGTAGCAACTCTACTTTCAGGAGTCTTCCAAAACAGCATGATTCCCACCTTTTATTATTAAAAAAAAATATATATATATATATATAAATGTGAGTTGAATAGATTTGGTCATCTTTCATCTCCCTATATACAGAGAGCACTAGATATCTTTTCATTTTTTTGCATTTGGAGAGAGTAAGACTGTGACTAAAGGAAGTCGTGTGGACACAGTGTTGTGGAGGTTCCTGTTGGAGTTTACAAACACACGCATTAATTACCTTAATGTAAATTGAGGTCCACGGGAGGAGGTGAGCACATGTAATATTTAGAGTATAAGAAGCACTGGAAGAATTTAGAAGATTGTGCACATTTCTGACACCAAAGAAAGACTGGGTTATTTTTATGGACAGTTTTTTTTTTGGACTATGTTTTTGTTGTGTTGAGAATATTATTTATATATATATATATATATATATATATATATATATATATATATATATATGAGGTTCAATCCGTGCCCCCTGCTTTTCTTTGTTTCACCCTCTTTACCTCTTCAACTCGACATCCATTTGTCCAGCCACATTCAAATAGAAATGGGACTCATAGTGCATACCACTCAAGATACTTTATTAAAAACTCTAAAAAATCCACTCACATTAAAAGAGCACAAACCAATGCTATATTATGCGCATGTACAGAACATCACATTAAGGCCCAAAATTCTTATAGATACTCAGGTTAGGTGATTCTTATGGCTCCTTGCAGCTTGGCTCTGCCCTTATACGCGTTACGCCCGAAGGGCTTCCTTGGTAGTCCATTGTTATTGCTATGTTGCATATGTTTTGTTTCCGTTTAGTACATCCTTTGGTTCACATTTACTACTGACCATTTCAGCAGAAACACTTCCTTTTAAGACATTTTTTGGTGATGTGCTTACTGATCCTGTTGGAGGAGGTGCCTATCTCTCATGTGCTGTCCTGGAAGACTCCTGGAATAAAATTACCAGTAAAGTCTGATTATGAGTGTACATGTAACATCCTTACATTTTGGCACACTGCAACGTGCAGCACTTCAAAATATATGTGAAATCAGTATTACGTTGCAAAAAAATACTGCTCTTAATTAACTTTTTTTTATTTCTTGAAAACTTGACCCCTGTCTCAGTAATCACTTATTTACTACATGGCAGGTAATGTCAATTTTGGATGGCTGAGCCCCATCCTGTCTCCTGCCCTGCCTTTATTTCCATCATTCCCCCTCTCCAACTCTACTTCTCTACACTAGCACCCTCTCTAAATTTGCACCACCTCTCTCCCTCCACTTCTGTAATTTATCTGCACCCTTCATCATCACCTTCTACCTCTCCACCTTTGCACATCTAGCAATACCCAGCCATGTAAAACTTTGGTACGTCATGTTTTAGTTCCTTGTACTGTCCCTAGGAGGCCCAGAATTGGGGTCAAGATCTATGTGAATGCTCGGTGAGCTGTGGACAGGTCAAACAGCAGGGTTATATATTGAAAATGATCCTCCACTGCAAACCATAGGAACTTTTGGTAAGGAGGAAAGATGGAGACATGCAGGTAGGCATCCCTTGTAGCTACTGATACCAGGAAATCCCCTGCATGCAGCAAGACCACTACTGTATGCATTGATTCCATTTGAAACCTTTGTACCTGAAGAAACCTGTTTAGACTCTTGAGATCCAATATAGGAAGAAAATCGCTGTTTAGCTTCAGAACTGGGAAAAGGTTCAAGCAGAAACTGCAAAACCTTTCGTCCTCTGGAACTGTAGGTTGCACCAGGGGGGCTACACATAGCATCTTCCTGGCTTGATGGAGATACCTGTGGACCTTCCACCCCATGCTTCCACCCCTCCGCTTCTTAGAAAACATATGGCCTGCTGATACAAACAATGGGATCTGTGCTAGATAGCAGTCCCAATCAGCTGAGAGGATACTGTTGAAAAGCAACAGTAAGCTGGTTACCCTAGGAAACAACCCTACTGCCAGTGCTGTCCCCAACAGGTGTACTTACAAGTCCTGTGATACAGTTTCTGAAGCTGTTGAGCTTGCCCTGTGTCTCTTATGATGTATCCTCCAAAGGTGCTACTGCCTCTGCCTGCTTTGCCTACAGACATGCACTGCTTCACTGTCCAGCTTCCTATGGCAGTAAAATAGCCGCTGTCATAAAGCCCCGCCCCTCTGACATCATCGTAGGCCCAGTACGCTTGGTCTAACAGTAGACATGGTGGGTCGAAGCTCTCTCCCCCTCTGCTCCTTATATTGCCCATTAAATAAAAATACTGAGGCAACACAGTGAAAAACAAAAACATAGACAGCACCCAATTAAACTGTACCACTGCCCCCAGTGGTTTGTTAAACATAAGGCACAGGCAGCTTCTGAACTGTATATGTCACGTACATGGTGGTCCAGTCTGACTTATTCGGGGGCATCCCTCTTACAGCCCTGGTTCGAGAACCCCTGATAGTGGAGACTGGGAGCTCTGGAGCACAGGGGGGCACGAGGGCTGGACTTGGTCACTGATGATAGGTGAAGGTCCACAGGAGCTCGTGCAGGCAGAAGGGTGGTGGTACAGGCCGGGTCGGTAGTAGGCTGGCAGTGGGGTACAAGTGGTTCAGGCTGGTGGATAGTCGGGTACAGGCAGGGTCGTCAATGTGCGGGCAGTAGAAGTACAAGGGATCAGGCAGAAGAGTAGTCATAGACAGGCCGGGGGTCAGAGCAGGTAGAAAGCAAAGTCCAAAAGGAAGCCGGGGTCACAGGTACAGGAAGTCTCTCAGAGTAAACACTGGGGTCACAAGAGCAGAAACGTTGTAGATCGGACAGCACTAGCTGCAGGGTGCTGTCCGCTTAAATGGCCGTTTTGGCGCCATTGCCGGCGTGCACACACTACGTGCCCAGGCTTTCCAGTGGCCATGGGTGTTTCCTTACAGTATATCTTCTGTGCCCTGGAAAAGAACAAGGAAGGGATGCCATACCAAGGCAGCTAAGAAACACTTCAATAAAGGTGGCAATCTCTATGGGCACCATAAGACTACCTAGGCACTCACCATTCTCGCTGCAGGATCCAAATCTTTAAAGTTAGGGATCCAATCTTCACCCACAACAGCAGGCCATGTCCCACAGGACTTTCAAGGACTCACTTCCCCCCACTAGGGTCCACTGCCTTTAACCTGTACAGCACTCTACCAGACAACACCTTGTCAGTTATTACTGCACAGAATTCCATGTACAAAGGGTCCAGCACCGACCTGCTGCATTACAGGCAATTCCTGTGTCTTGACATCTCCAACCTGTGCGGGGTTCACAAACCATTCTTCTGAGCAATTACTGCTGTAGTGATGTATCCAAATAGCATCAGTCTCCTGATCCTGATCTGAACTGTTGAGAACCTGGTAACATTGTTCAGAGAGCTGTACAACAGTGACCATCACCTTCAGGCAATGGGGAAAAAACTGAGCTACTTTCTGTACAGGAGGGGCTTTATAGGGGAGGACCTTTTTGTCTTTTTGCCAGTGTCCAATCACCTGAAGGTGGCGCATAACCCTGTGAGTAAGGAATAATAGAACTGCTCTGTGTCCCTTGAAATATGATAAAGACTTCAATTTTTTTGGCTTTACTGAAGCTTTCAGAAAAGGAGAAAGGTGTCCACACGGTGTTTATGTGAGCAAGTGGCAAGGAGTCTTGACCATTAAAGTGTAAGCTGTTTGAGACAGAATCAGCTTGTACGCAACATTCTGCAGTGGTTCTCATGTGCACCCCCCATCCCATTTGAAATATTATTGTAGCCATGTGCTCCCTTGTGGCTGATAGTTGTGGTCCACCTGCCCGCTGCCCTCAATCACACAAATTCCACACATTCAAAGTCATTGAACAGGCCGCTACTTTGTTTTTGTTGTTTTATTTAGGGGTTTGAACTTGGATAGGGATTAGGGATGACTGTGGGATGCCCAGTAATAGAACATAGAACATAGGACCTACTATATACACCTCCAGTATATACACTTCTTCTCCTCCAGCACTCTACTTGCTGACTGTTACACTTCCCATCTACTCCTCTCCAGCACACTACTCACTTCTCCTGTACTCCTGGTCTGAAGGGAAATTTATCAGACCTCTATGACACTTCCTCTTCACTACAGCTAGCACATGGTGAGGCCTGCTGCAGCCGTGGGCAAGGCCTCAGAACCACCCTTGGTGGGTAAGAGTTGCAGGTTTCCTTCACTGAAACCATACACCTTCTTTTGTGTAGCAAAATATGTTGGTGCTAGTCGGGCCTTTGGATGAACTGCAACTCCCAGCCCATCTATCTTCCAGACCCATCCGCTCTGTCCTGTGGTCTAATGACTCTCCTTCCCCTTGGTTTGCTCCTACCGGCCTCCACAGACTGCTCTCTCTACTCCCAGACTGTCCCAGCCTTCTCATCCAACTCCCAGGGGGCCGCCACTCACCGACCATATGGTGGATTCTTTAAAGAGTCTCCTTCCGTGTAGACCTCAGCTGCTCTTCTGCTTCTCCTGTGCCACTCCAGGAGCTGTCTCCTGCTCCTGGGTGCCCCAAGCCCCAGGCCTCAAGGTCACCCCCCCCCCAGACTGGGGGCTCCCAGATGAGGCCTGATCCACAGCTCCTGATTACATCCTTACTCTTTCACCCGAACTCTCCTGACACCTGCTGGCAGATTGCTGTATTTAAGGAGGCCAGCCCCTTGCCATTCCAGCCGCTGGATTGGTCAGAGTTCCTTGTCATACATCAGGAAGTGACACCTCCTCCTCTATTCCCCTTTCCAGAACTTTCCAAGCTCAAGGGGGAGGAATCTCCTAGGGGTGTTCATTCCCTCTATCTCCAACCCCTCCCTGAGCTACTCCCCTAGCCCAGATCAAAACATTCAGGCTGGCACCTACAGTCAGGCCTGACTAGATTTTTCCTTTCCTATAAAAAATCGACAAAAGTGAAGCACTTAAACTATGGGGGCGCTACATTCACCCCCCCCCCCCTAAACATCAGCTGGTCCCTCAGCTGAAAAATGTACAAAGAGCATGGGCATCCCAGAATCAGAAAATGAGAGGGGAAAAAGGGAACAAACTTGGATGGGGAACTGTACAGATAAATTAGGTACAAAAATATACCAACACCATCTCCCTGTCCCAAAGCACCCATACTCCCTATGTTGAGGGCATGCG
Organism: Glandirana rugosa; assembly: GCA_018402905.1. Lineage (NCBI taxonomy): Eukaryota > Metazoa > Chordata > Amphibia > Anura > Ranidae > Glandirana > Glandirana rugosa. Next base: position 1,011,057 of record BLSH010321247.1, on the reverse strand, counting down.
GCCTGGTATGGTGCAGGAGGGGGCGCTCACTCCTCCCATTTCATGGCCTGCCAGGCTGCGTGCTCAGATAAGGTTCTGGTATGGATTTTGGGGGGACCCCAAGCCATTTTTTTAGCGTGGGGGCTCCCCTTAAAATTCAAACCAGGGCCTGAAGGGCCTGGTATGCTCTTGGAAGGGGATCCCATGCGGTTTTTTTTTTTTTATTTGGCAGGGTTCCCCTTCAAGATCCCCAGAGCACAAGGTGCCTGGTATTGTCGGGATCAAAGTCGGTCCCGTTCACAGAAGTCAGACCGATGTAGGACCGTTTGTCGCAGATCAAACTAGGATCAAAAGTCTGACCGTTTTGTGTCGGATAGTGTGAACCCAGTCTTAGGCCCACACGGGCGTTCCATTCAGGTACGCCTGTCTGTTTTTCAGGCGGACCTGAACGGATGCCCCATTCTCCTCTGTGGATCGACGGATGTCAGCGGTGACATGTCCGCTGACATCCGCTGCTCTCCGATCCGCTCGGTGCTCCGTAAAGTCCGACGGGTGTAAGCCCTATTTTTCCATCCATCTGGGAATCAGATCGGATGACAATGGACAGAAGGTCCGTTGTCATTAATTTTCCATAGAGGAGAGTGGCGCTCTGACAGATCCCTCTCCGCACTCAGCACTCCGTCGGCTCAGCGGGGAGCAAAAACTGACCCCGCACACAGAACGCCCGTGTGAAAGGGGCCTTAGAGTGCCAGTAATTGTCTCTGCTCATCTGCAGAGACTAATTAGCGGCCAAGTGTGCTGCAGGGAGCCCCCCACCTTATATTCTCCCTTGGCTGTATGGGAGATTAGGAGTAACTTTACTGTGGACACCATAGGTGAGGGGCCCTTGTTTGAGGGGATCCCTGCTGTCCCAACCTACAGCATACCCTCCCCAGGACCAGTCTTACTCACATGGGAACATTACTCAAGCATACAGACCTGGTAAGTATTCATGCTTGGAGATATCTTTGAGTTGCTGCTTTTTTTTTTTTTTTTCTAACTATTGATTGCTTATACCTGTGATATTTACTGGGGCATGGAGGTGTAGTGTAGTGAATACGATGGGTTTTCCTTCCTTTTTTAAGATGATGTTCATTACTCACTACTTTGTAGTAGTTATTACTTCAGTGATATACTTTATTCACATTGGGGTGTAGGGGTGTAGTTTGTATTTCAAGAAGGGAAGCCATATATATATATATATATATATATATATATATATATTAACACGTCCCCTGCCCTTTGTTATTTATAGCACTTACTTACCTGAGTTTTGGGGCTGTAATTTTTAGCTTAGTATTATGAATCCTCTTTTAAATCCCTCTAGAATACTGATACTACTAGTGGGAGATTGATTTCCCTATGAAAGGTGTATGTGGACTGCCCTGTGCGACCAGAGGGGGCAGTGGTTGATCATATGAAGGCTTTATTTGCTGACTCCATATATCTAATTTTGCTTACAACCTCAAGGTATGTGATAATAGCATCAAGTTGTGAGCATGTTTGTTATTTGATGTAGATAGTAATTGTACATATTTTCTTATTCTAGTGCTTGACTGCTTTACATATCTTTCCTGAAGAAGCAGGCTTTTTGTTCCCGTGAAACGCAACTGCATCAAAGTCAAATCAAGTCCTCTATTCCTTGCTGCAACAGGGTGATGAGTAATAACACTGAGCAAAGTTCACTGGTTTCATATGTACTGTGTTTGTGATACATGTTCTATCATGTGTTCTGTGTTTTTATCTGTATTAAAGTATTTTTGATACTTTTTAAATAATTGGTACCGCTATAGTTTTTTCAATTTAGTAGTTAGAGTTTTTGTGTACATTCAAATATTTCAGGATGAGGTACCAGACATAGTTGTCCAGACATCTAAGGGGCCCTCTAATTGAGTCCCCTCTCCCACATTTTCTTTGCATATATTTCAGTGCGTTACCTTCCGTTTATCGCAGTATATTTCACTGAGTTACTGCAAGTTTAACGCCATATATTTCATTGTATTACCTTTCGTTTAACGTAGTATAGTTCAGTGCATTACTGCAAGTTTAACGCAGTATATTTCAGTGCATTAGTGCACATTTAACGTAGTATATTTCTGTGCGTTACTGCACGTTTGACGCAGTATATTATACAAAAAAGGGGAGGGGAAAACAGAAGGCACGGAAGACAAAAGGGGAGGGGAAAAAACATATTATATGACGCAGTTTGCACGTCATTGCGTGTCTTTATAT
>BLSH010321247.1:997504-1008797 GCA_018402905.1 Glandirana rugosa | reverse complement strand
GACTTTAAATGAGGTGTGCAGTGGTAAAGGAAATACTTCAATATAAAAACAGTGTTGTTTATTTTCAAATCAAACATACATATCAATGTGAGACCATGCCCTACTTTGATACAGGAATATATAAACACACACAACACTGTACTTGTTCACAATGCAATATTTCTCACATAGACAGTATATTATAGTATATCCGTGGAGTGTGTTTAGGTAGTACTAAAATTAAAGCGCACCAAACACCACTTTCCATTGATTAAAGTGCATCCACGTACACATTTCCACATCTTTATTACATTTTGTTAATAAGCACCGCCCCCCCCCCCACCATAATGTCTGGGAGGACAACAAGGAGAGGCATTTTTTCCCATGGCACTGTAAGGGGACCAGCAGCATATGGGTCCACAGGCAAAGGTGGTCGTGGTCCGTCCTCAGGCAGGGCATCATTTCCTCTGTTTAGTGATGTTGCCTGTGCTATCCAGCCACAGCATGCAGAGGAGGTGATGGAATGGCTTACTAAACCGCCGTCATCCTCCTCATTCTCCGTCACAGACTAGTGCGCAGTCCCCTGGAGCTGCCAGAGTGGCTAAACCTGCCTCCTTGTCAACAACTATTCCTGCCATAGCTTCAGCATCAGCCATGGAGGAGTCAGATGAGTTATTTGAACACAGCATCAGCCACTTGCTCTTTGACGATGCACAGCCATTACTTGATTCAGATGTTGGTTCTGAGGTTGAGGAAGACAGGAACATGAGCCTTCAGAGAGGGGAGAACACTGGTACACAAATTGGCAGTCATGTTCCCCCAGCCGCAGCTTATTGCCAAGTTGTCTCCAGTGATAATGAGGATGGAGGAGATGATGATGAGGTCACTGACACGACTTGGGTGCCAGATAGAGCAGAGGAGGAAAGTGAGGGTGAGGCACAACCCCAACGAGGCAGCCATCATGGAAGAGTAGAGAGCAGCCACCCTATTCCATCACACTGTGGAGCTGCTATCTCCTGGCCCACTTCCCACAGCTCAGCTGTCTGGGCCTTTTTTAGTACATGTGTAGCCGACTGCACCATTGCTATTTGCAAACATTGTCTCAAGCACATCAAGTGTGGCAAAAAACACCAGCCATTTGGATACCAGATGTTTGACAAGGCATTTAAACTCCCACCACTCAGCCCATTGGCAAGAGCACCTAAAAGCCACACAAAAGGGGCACAAATCTGTCCCTCCTCCTTACTCTCCTCAGTCTGCCCCTGCTATACTTCATGACCTCTGAGCAGCCTCCACTGCCAGGGATGATGGTATAGCACAGGGTGTCTCAGGTCCTTGCAGCACACCACCAGCTGTAGACTATAGCCAGCAAATTTCTCTGCCCCATCTGCTGCAGCAGAAAAAAAAATACAGTCACTGCCACCCACATGCCCAGCGTCTAAATGCAAGCTTGTCGAAGCTGCTGGCTCTACAACTTCTGCCTTTCCATCAGGTGGATTCTGCCTCCTTCCGTAAATTTGCAGAATGTGCTGTACCACAATGGCAGGTTCCCAGTCGCTATTTCTTTTCATGTAAGGCCATTCCAGTTCTCTACCATCATGTGGAAGGCAATGTTGTGGCATCGTTGGGCAAGGCAGTCAGCTACAAATTCCACGTTACTGCTGACACGTGGTTCAGCAAGCATGGTCAGGGACGATATATTTTGTTCACAGCAATCTGGGTAACTCTGCTTGCAACTCAGAAGGGTGCAGGGCAGGGCTCAGTGATGCATCTTGTTGTACCCCCATGTCTCCAAACAGCTGGTGATGATGCGAGATTTGACAGCTCTAACCCCTACTTCTTGATTCCCTCCTCTGCTGAATTGTCCTATGAACCTCAAGTACCCTCTAAGCGTTAAAAGGGTTATTCAATAAGTCAGGTGCCATGCAGTCCTTCAGCTGGTGTGTCTAGGGGACAGGAATCACACCGGAGCAAAGATTCTTGCAGCTCTGCAGGGACAGGCCCAGATCTGGTTCACGCCAGGCTAGCTGGAGTCAGGAATGGTGGTGTGCAATAATGGCACAAACCTCCTGTCCGCCCTTAGACAGGGAAAGTTGACACATGTGCCATGCCTGGCATATGTTCTCAATTTGGTGTTGCAGCATTTCCTAAATAGGTACCCAGAGTTGGAAGATCTGCTGAAGCAGGCCAGAAGAGTCTGTAGCCATTTCAGGCGGTCATACACAGCCAGTCCTCGGTTGGCTGAAATTCAGTGGGAATTCCACCTGCCCGTAAACTGCCTGATTTGTGACATGCCCACTAGGTGGAACCCGACTTTGACAATGCTGCAGCGGCTGCACATGCAGCAGAGGACCATCAAAGTACCTGTGTGAGTATGGAACAACAACTGGCTAAGGCCGGCTGGGCTTTTTTTCCCCACACCAAGGGATGCTCAAAAAGGATGTATGCACTGTACTGTCACCATTTTAGGAAGCCACAAGGATGGTGAGCCGTGACAACGCATGCATCAGTGACACAATCCCTCTTGTGTTCCTGCTGGAGTAGACTCTGCCTGGCATTATGAACAGGGCCCTTGAGGCAGAGCAGCGGGAGGAAGAGGAGGACTTCCTTTACTCTCAAGGCCCACTTTATGCAGACACCATTGTTCCTACGCCACAGAACACACAAGAGTAGAGAGGAGGTGGAGGATTCTGGCGGTTTTGGGGGCATTGAAGCAGAGTAAGACATACGTCAAACAGTAAGAGATGGTTTTCCATCCCCAGAACCCTTGGGAGTAGTACGTGGCTGGGAGGAGGCAGTTCCAGATACTATAATCCTGAGTGACCCCGAGGAGTCTGCTTCTCATGCCTCCACAAATTTGTGGTGCATGGACTCCCTCATGCTTCAAAGCCTTGTGAAAGGACCCAAGAATATGTGGCGTAATGGAGAAGGATCACTATTGGTTGGCAACCCTCCTTGACCACTGTTACAAGGGGAAAGTCTCAGAACTCATCCCTTCCCCACAGAGAATGCAGAAGGTGAAATCTCTTGAGGACACCTTAAAGAGGAGTTTAACAAAAGCTCTTCCTGACTCTGGTAGGTTACAGTGTCGTGGAAAATGTAGTTTTGAGGCTTCTGTTGGTAAAGAGAGGAGCAGTGGAGAAGTGGAAAAGTGATGCATTTCTCAATTTTTTTTAGTCCTCACCACCCTGGGCTGTCGGCTTCCACATTCCATCGGCAGCCTGGTAAAAGTCCTGGTCCGGACGGATACATGGCCAATTATTATAAGACCTATGCGACACAACTTAAAGCACCCTTGCTACGTGCTCTCAATCAATGGAAAACACCACAATCGGTCCCTGAATCCTTCACGTTAGCTCATATAGCCCTGATACCCAAAACCTGCTAAAGACCCCACGGACTGCGCCAGTTACAGACCGGTTTCTTTGTTAAATCTAGATTTGAAAATCATGGTGAAGATCATAGCCACAAGACTGACTACTTTGTTACCTAAACTTATCAGACTGGAGCAGGTGGGATTCATGCCCAGCCATGAAGCACGGGATAACGTGACTAAAGCACTCAACCTGACTCACAGCTCACGCGCGGTGGGGATCGAGAGCCTTCTCCTGTCTACGGATGCAGAGAAGGCCTTTGATCAAGTGGCGTGGGATTACTTATTCGCAACGTGCAGGCATGTGGGCCTGGGCACCCACATCATGTCTTGGATCATGTCCCTATATCAACAACCCCGGGCCCGACTAAAAGTTAACGATGCCCTTTCAAATGCAGTATGCATAAACAATGGTACCAGACAGGAGTACCCCCTTTCACCCCCCCTGTTTATTTTGTCCCTAGAACCTTTTATCCGTTTAATAAATTCCAATCCAGACATAAAGGGATTTCAAGTAGGAACTAAAAAGTAGCTGCATATGCAGACGATCAGCTTTTTTTCCTCACCCATCCCCACACATCTATACCTAATCTAGTCAAAGCTTTCCATCTGTTTGGATACATATCCAACTTGAAGATAAATTATTCCTAATCGGAGGCCCTCAACCTCACCTTAAACCCAGCTGATCTGTCCAGGGCACAAACTTCAAGTTCCTTTAAATGGGAATGTAAAACCCTCACTTACCTAGGGGTTAAACTCCCGGCAAAACTCTCAGACACCTACAGTGCCAACTTTCAACCTTTGCTAACCGCTACACAATCTGACCTAACTCACTGGACGAACAGACCATTCTCGTGGTTTGGCAGAGCTGCCATACTCAAAATGGTCATCCTACCAAGAGTTCTATACCTTTTCCACACCCTGCTGATCCGCCTACCCCGTAAATTCTTCAACCAGTTAAACACGGCTCTGCACACATTTCTCTGGATGAATCGGAAACCACGCATTGGACTAAAAGTCCTTACCAGACCCAAAAACAGAGGAGGCATAGGTTTACCTGATCAAAGAAGGTCTAAAATGACCTGTGAGCACAGTAACAAATAGAATATGCCTATGTGAAGCCAAGCTATTGGCAAGAAGCCCACACAAAGTCCCATTGTTGAAAAAACAAAATGTACTGAAGAGGTTACAATTTGCCAAAGAACACATTGACTGGCCTAAAGAGAAATGGTGCAACATTTAGTGGACTGATGAAAGCAAGATTGTTCTTTTTGGTTCTAGGGGCCACAGACAGTTTGTCAGACGATCTCCAAACATTGAACTCAAGTCACAGTACACTGTGAAGGAAGTGAAGCATGGTGGCACATAGTGGCAAGCATCATGATATGGGAATGTTTCTCATACTATGGTGTTGGGTCTATGTAGCACCGTGGTCTTAAACAGGGCTGCTCACAATTTTAGCTCTACTAGTGGTAACTAGCCTGGCTAATTGTTAGGGTGATCCACTGACTTTTGCCCTAAACCTGAATTTGGTGCATCTCTCTCTCCTGTCACTAGGTAACATTGGAATGACAGGGGCATAGTCAATTCAGGTTAGGAATAAGTAGGTTATCCCAGTCAACTGGTAGGAGTTTCTTTGGGCCCCCATGGCCTGCTGGGAGAGCCTATTTATTTTGGAGGAGTCCGGTGATAGGGGTTCTGTGCCACCTGGATGGCTGTCTGGGTGGACGTGTATTATATTGGTCCCAGTTGCTAGGCCAGAAGCCCGAGGACTATCCGGGAGCACCTGGCTGCTAGGCTGTCTGAGGCCTATCTAGGATTTTGAGAAGCAGCGCGGGGTTGGGGCTTCAGGTCTGGAGTCTAACCAAGTTGCAGAAGTTCAGCTGGATGGGGAACCGAATGTTGCCAGGGGTGAAGGAGAAGCAGTTGCCATATGGGACGACCACTCCTGTTACCAGAGGCAAGCGACGATCAAAGTAAGAGATAAAAGGGACACAGTTGCCAACAAGGGACAACCACTCCTTTTATCAGAGACCAGTGTATGAAGTCTGAAGAAGTACCAGAGCAGCCTTTTTCACTAGCTGGGGACAGTGAAGAAGTGGGAAAGCTTCAGGAGAGTCAAGCCAGGGACCCAGCGGGTAGCGTGGGTGACGCTTGAGGAGTATACAGCAGGTTAGCTGTGGAAGAGCTCAGGGGATCCAGCGGGGGCTGGGATTTTGGGAGTCTAGTGAGAGACTGGGAGCTCAGTTTGAAGATCTACAGTGGGATACTGTGAGATGTGAGAAAATATCTACAATGGGATACTGTAAGTTACGTGTGCAAATCTATATTGACTGCTGAAAGTTCAGTTGTTATAGGAGACAGCAATTCTACAACTTAAAGGCCCTCTACCTGTATAGCTGTCTGCCTATTACATTTTTTGGTCTACAGAGTCTGCCAATTGCTTTTGCATCTGCCTAAGGGTGTCCTGGCCCTAAACCCTCTCTCCCCCAGTTTTTGTTAAGAGACAATAAAATCTCTTTTGTTGCATTCAAAAAGTGACTGGTGCCCATGTTTTCAATTTGCATTGCACCCACCATGCCCAGTGACCTGCACCCTAGGTGGAATGTCAGCTGCCCCTGATTCTGGAGGTCACCATCAGGCCTCTGGAGGGCGGGGCATCGCTACACAGGGATCATGGATCAGTTTGAATACATCAAAATACTAAAGAGGCCATGTTGCCTTATACCTACAAGGCAATGCCCTTGAAATGGACGTTTCAACAAGACAATGACCCCAAATACACCAGTAAGCTTGCAACAGCTTGGCTCCAGACCAACAAGATTAACATTATGGAGTGGCCAGCCCAATCCCCGGACTGGTAAAAACCAAGTAATGCAGAGGAATTGTGAAATGTAGTGCAATGGTCCTGGGCTGGAATACCTGTTCACAGGTGCCAGAAGTTGGTCGACTCTATGCGACACAGATGTAAAGCATAACTGTGGTTATACAACGAAATATTAGTTCAGTGATTCACAGGAAAGCTAAATCTTCAAGCATATTTCAGTTTATACAGTAAATGTTTGAGTTTGTAAAGAAAAATGCAGACACTGCTATTTCTTGGAAAAGCCTAATATTCCTTTCTCTTCACCCTCTGTAAAGTAATAACACATTTTAAACATTTTTCTTCATGTTTTGATTTGGAATAGACTGTGCAGTGTTCCCAATGCATTTGCGTGTATGGAAATAAAAGCTATTACAGTGGAACCTTGGATTACGAGCATAATCTGTTCCAAGAGAATGCTTGTTTATCCAAATCACTCGTATATCAAAGCATGTTTCCCCATAGGAAACAATTGAAACTCAGATAAATCATTCCACAGTGACTGCTTGTCAATGCATTACTTATGTGGCCAGAGGCCCAGGGGCGCTGGTGTAGGCAATACCGTATGTGGCCAGAGGTGTGGTGGCGCTGGTGAAGCTCGGAGACGGTCGGAAACGCCAGCGGTTTAGACATTAATGGCTGTGTGTTGAGTTATTTTCAGGGGACAGCAAATTTACACTGTTATACAAGCTGTACACTCACTACTTTACATTGTACCAAAGTGTCATTTCTTCAGTGTTGTCACATGAAAAGAGATAATAAAATATTTACTAAAATGTGAGGGGTGTACTCACTTTTGTGAGATACTGTATTATATAATTCCTCTCACAAATCATAATCAAGTTTATGCATTGGATGGGGTACTGCTTAAAAAGACATAGAATTGTTCTCACACTGACAAATGGATTCCGGCTGCTCTACACCATGAAAAAATCTGTAACATACCCATCCAACTTGTTTTAGATGTTGGTAATAGGTAATCGGGTGATAAATACTGCAGTTGTTTCTACTAAGATCCTCTGTCGCTTATGCCTAAATACAAGAAACCAAGGAAGATCTCGGGACCTGAATACACAACACATTCTCTCACCAGCAGCTGAACACGTGACCAGCATTGCATCCAACATGTTGCCTCAGACTACTCGTGTATACCCTAAGCTTTGGAGGCCTCAGCAGTTAAGGCAGAATGGGACTTATGCACCCTTATCACTGCGCCACCTACTAGAGCTGACTTTGATTCTTGGGCTGATAGGATTGAGGGAGCACTCAAAAAAGATGTGGACTAGCTCAAACAAATTTACCAGTCAGGATACAAAAATTGCTACTCTCTCCAATAGGGTGAACGCACACTAACCCATCCCAAAAGCTATTGAGTCAGCCTAGCAGACTCATCAATACAGGATCTTCCTACTTCATGAAGGCAGGTGCAGTTTGTTGTCTGCACTGTAGGTGGCACTCGATCGCAGCAGCAATATAGTAGGAGAAGTAAGTTGTGAGGAACCTGGTTCCTCTATGATCTCCTATAGTCACAGGGAGACAGCTATCCGACTGGATGCTGACCCCCCATGTGACTTTGGTGGCCATATTAGGTGAGGGCAGAGCCTATTTAAGGCCCATGCTCCCTCCTTTGGGTGCACTGTGTGAGTGGTTCGTGTAGGAACACGTTCCCCGTCTGTCAGGGCCATCGCATAGTGGTACAGAGAGGTTCCAGAGGAGTGGGGAAAGAGCAGGGACTACGCTATCTCCTCTCAGGAATCCTCCCATTTGGGTGTGGACCAGCCAGGCCACATTCCACTTCTTGTGGCAGACACTTTCGGCATCTTCAAGTCTTCAGTTTCACTATTGTTACAGGTTTAAGTGGTGGCTCCAGTGGTGCGTGCCTTCCCATTCGGAGAGACTGGAGAGTTGCGCTTGCTTGTATCAGATGCTTACTCGGCTGATCGCGGAGCAGGCCATTAGCTCCTTAGAGGTGATGGTGCTACTGGAGGATTCCCAGACTAGTCTAGAGCCAATTGTGGCCCGCCTGGAAGGCCTGTTTGTTGAAAATGTAACAGTCCCGGAACTAAGACAGAGGTTCTTTGTCCATTAGTGCCTCAGATAGGTTATTGAGGATCATATATGTAAAGAAAGGGTAGGTTATAGGCTAATTCGTTGATACCTCATGCAGATTAAACTTGTGAAAATTTAGTAGAACATATTGGCGGACCGTAATGGTCTTTTTACATGGTTATCGAGGTTCAGTTTGTGGCATAGACATGCGCACAGGGTGTGCCAGGTGTGCCCAGGCACACCCTAATCACCCCATGGGATGCAGATTCCCCCTACTGCCCTGGTTCCTCCCCGATGCTGGCTTCCCTCCTCTCCTCTGCCGCCAACTGTTGCTGTGGGGATGTTTTAGGAAGGGAAGCAGCATGGTAAATATGTGATTTACCGGCCCCTTCCCTTTCTGAATGAACATTGTGAATGATCGGTAGTGTGTGTTTGTGGTAGGAACGAAGACCGGCCCAGTTAGGCGAGCCCTGCAGGAACGAATAAAGGCGCAACCCTTCCTCACTTTCAAAGGCACATTAGTGGATGTGGTTGCACGACAACAGAAGGATGCTGAAGCAACCGTGGGCGTGACAAAGAGACATGAAACACTACATGTAAGGGAAGAGGCCTTGGCACTGTCTCCCCTGTCAACCATACAGACTGCCATCATGGAACTAACCCAGAACATAGCATCCATGAGGCAAGAAATGTCCACATTCAAGCAAGAGCTAGACCACCTCCCCAAGGACGAGAATCTGCTGTGGAAGGACCCAGATGAGCCAGGAACTGTGGCTGGTCCAAAAACAAGAGTACCCGGAGGCCATAGTTAAACTAGGGGCTCCTAGGGAAGAGGGACGACCCTGGGAATGGAAACACAAGGTTCCAATAGACCAGGGGCCATGGTCATGCCAAGTCCAGTAATTAATGCCTTAGTAAAGGACCAGGTGGTCCCTTGCTTGATTGTTATCCAGGGTTCTATATGTGTGATTTGTGTTGAAAGAATGAAGGGGTCCTTTCACTTGGTACAGTAATATTTCTGAATAATACCCCTCAAGAAATATATATATAGTCAGGTCCATAAATATTGGGACATCGACACAATTCTAATCTTTTTGGCTCTATACACCACCACAATGGATTTGAAATTAAGCAAACAAGATGTGTTTTAACTGCAGACTTTCAGCTTTAATTTGAGGGTATTTACATCCAAATCAGGTGAACGGTGTAGGAATTACAACAGTTTGTATCATAAATCAAACTTTCACTTTTTAATACTTGGTTGCAAATCCTTTGAAGTCAATTACAGCCTGAAGTCTGGAACGCATAGACATCACCAGACGCTGGGTTTCATCCCTGGTGATGCTCTGCCAGGCCTCTACTGCAACTGTCTTCAGTTCCTGCTTGTTCTTGGGGCATTTTCCCTTCAGTTTTGTCTTCAGCAAGTGAAATGCAGGCTCAACCGGATTTAGGTCAGGTGATTGACTTGGCCATTGCATAACATTCCACTTCTTTCCCTTAAAAAACTCTTTGGTTGCTTTCACAGTAGGCATCGGGTCATTGTCCATCTGCACTGTGAAGCGCCGTCCAATGAGTTCTGAAGCATTTGGCTGAATATGAGCAGATAATATTGCCCGAAACACTTCAGAATTCATCCTGCTGCTTTTGTCAGCAGTCACATCATCAATAAATACAAGAGAACCAGTTCCATTGGCAGCCATACATGCCCACGCCATGACACTACCACCACCATGCTTCACTGATGAGGTGGTATGTTTTGGATCATGAGCAGTTACTTTCCTTCTCCATACTCTTCTCTTCCCATCACTCTGGTACAAGTTGATCTTGGTATCATCTGTCCATAGGATGTTGTTCCAGAACTGTGAAGGCTTTTTTAGATGTTGTTTGGCAAACTCTAATCTGGCTTTCCTGTTTTTGAGGCTCACCAATGGTTTACATCTGTGGTGAACCCTCTGTATTCACTCTGGTGAAGTCTTCTCTTGATTGTTGACTTTGACACACATACACCTACCTCCTGGAGAGTGTTCTTGATCTGGCCAACTGTTGTGAGGGTGTTTTCTTCACCAGGGAAAGAATTCTTCGGTCATCCACCACAGTTGTTTTCCGTGGTCTTTTGGTGTTGCTGAGCTCACTGGTGTGTCCTTTCTTTTTAAGGATGTTCCAAACAGTTGATTTGGCCACACCTAATGTTTTTGCTATCTCTTTGATGGGTTTGTTTTGTTTTTTCAGCCTAATGATGGCATGCTTCACTGATAGCGACAGCTCTTTGGATCTCATATTGAGAGTTGACAGCAACAGATTCCAAATGCAAATAGCACACTTGAAATGAACTCAGGACCTTTTATCTGCTCCTTGTAAATGGGATAGTGAGGGAATAACACACACCTGGCCATGGAACAGCTGAGCAGCCAATTGTCCCATTACTTTTGGTCCCTTAAAAAATGGGAGGCACATATACAAGCCATTGTAATTCCTACACCGTTCACCTGATTTGGATGTAAATACCTTCAAATTAAAGCTGAAAGTCTTCAGTTAAAGCACATCTTGTTCGTTTCATTTCAAATCCATTGTGGTGGTGTTGTTAGGAAAAGACTTGCTAAGGGTTAATTGCAGTTGTTTGTGGTTTCCTCTAATCCCGGAGCAGCAGCAGCCCTATTTAAACTTCCTGCTTCCTGTAGCAAATGCTGTAGCACGTCCGTCTTCCCAGCACTCCGTCAGGCCCAGCCATTGACCGCCCGCCACGCCATGTTCCCAAGTCCGTCTACCTACCAGCCCACGTCCGACCCAGCCATTGCAAGTCCGTCGTTCCATGTTCCCTCGTCCGTCATCTCACCAGCATCTTCGACCCCAGCCACGTCCGTCTTAAGTCTCGTCCCAGTTTCGTCCGTCCCAGTGTCCTTGTCCATAGTCTATCAGTCCTTCGTTCCTTGAGTGTGATTTGCAACATCTTGCCTGTCGTAAACGATGTCCTTCGTCCTTCAAATTTATCCCGACGACGACGAGGCCCTAATCTCCTTTGGTGTTTGTTG